>OU015497.1:3140767-3153267 GCA_907164885.2 Dolomedes plantarius | reverse complement strand
TCGTCGCACTGTCCGTGCGGATACTTGTCGTGCTGCAAAGAAGCCCATTTCCTGACTCAAGGTTCGTGATGTGTCTGTACGATCCTGCAAGTCCAACCTGACAACATGTGTGTCCTCTCGAACGTTAGTGGGGGGAGGCCGTTGATATCATGCAGGGGCTTTCAGTATGACCCTCCTGAACCCATCGATCCATATTCGCATGACAGTCGTTGGATTCCGACCAATGCGAGTAGCAATATCACGGAACGATAAACCGCACTCTTGACAGGCCACGATCCTGCCGCTATCGAATTCCAACACGTGGTTGTAGCCGTTTCTCCATCTTATAAGAGGCATAACACGATCTTCTCACAAACAACCAACATTCAAATGCGATTTCCAAATGAGAAACCCGCCTCGTAACTTTCTTTTTCTACAGAGTTTGAGATTTTTTGAGTAAAATTCGCAAAAACCTTTACTAAGAGATTTCAGATGTTGCAACAACATTCGCGAGAGAATTGTTTCAGACGATCCCAATTATATTAATGGTACCGACGTTTCAAATTGGGCAGAACATCCACCAAAGACGGTTCGAAAACTGGGCGCCCCTCCAGGGCGATGTTGGGCGTGATTTGATTCAGGTAAATTTTCGTTTAACTGTCCGTGAGATTGCTGAAGGTCGAGGAATCAGCCAAAAGCTCATGTCACACAATTTTGACTGAAAAACGCAATTTTACTTGGATGTTCCGATTCGTTTAAGAGATGCAGTGCAGCGGAATAGGCCAGAAATTTTGCGAAACAAGACTTAGATGCTTCACCATGATAACACATCTGTACACTCGTTACTCCTTGAATTTTTGGCCAAACCAACAGTGATTGCCATCCCGCATTCGTAGGCTGGACGGTTCTTCCATGTGGGTGGGAGGAAGGTACCAGCAAACCATATGTTGTCCCTGGGGATGCTCGGTCTAAATTGATATGGCACTTGGTCAAGTTGGACTTCGACACTTTTGGCACCATTAAAAAACAATTTTCTGCCCGCAATCTATCGACCTCGATTGAGATGTTCCGCCCAGGGTGCATAAGTCACAACAGCACCAAACAGTTGAAAGTTGAGCTTAATATATATTTTTTTCTGTTTATATATATATATATATATATTATATATATATATATATATATTATATATATATACATATATATACATATATACATATATATATAATATATATATACATATATATACATATATACATATATATATATAATATATATATACATATATATACATATATACATATATACATATAATATATATATATATATACATATATATACATATAATATATATATATATACATATATATACATATAATATATATATACATATATATACATATAATATATATATATACATATATATACATATAATATATATATATACATATATATACATATAATATATATATATACATATATATACATATAATATATATATATATATACATATATACACATAATATATATATATACATATATACATATAATATATATATATATACATATATATATATATATATATACATATATATATATATATATATATATACATATATATATATATACATATATACATATAATATATATATATACATATATACATATAATATATATATATATACATATATACATATAATATATATATATACATATATATATATATATATATACATATATATATATATATATATACATATATATATATATATATATATATATATATATATATTATATATATATATATATATTATATTATATATATATGTGTGTGTGTGTGTGTGTGTGTGTGTGTACAATTTATTTATTTATACAGAGATATATAACTTCTATGTCTTTCTAAATATGACTAATCCAGAAAATGTACTTGGAATTACAATCACCATAAAATTTACATCTGTAAAACAAATTGTGCAATGATTTTACTGTTTTTTTTTTAACTTTAACTGGATCATTGAAATAGCTTTTCCATTTGTAAAACTCTGAAGTTGGTATAGGACGCTAAAGTGGGGATAGCTTGCTGTTCCTAAAACCAGGCATACATTTTCAGATTGTAATTAGCAAGATAAATCTGCATCAAAGAGATAAGTAAAGGCGTTTTTTACTCCTTTACTTCGATAAAGCACTTTAACATATTCGTTATTACTACTTTCGCGTTAAAAAATTACTACTTTTTTATGATACCGGGGAAATTATTTTAACCGATTTACTTCAAGATTAAGATAAGGAAACGAATGGGTCTTTTTATAAGCAGCGCATTTCTCTCTGATAAGCTGCTTCTTTAGCAAACTTTCAATTCGGATTTTTGGGTTAACCAGTAATTAAATAAAATTTCGAGCATTTCTTTCCATTTTTTGTCCTTTGACAATAGGGTTTTTTATGTCACTGTTACATTTTTGTGAAAGTCTGACGCATGCAATATTTTGTTTATCCCCTTATTTTCGCTTTGATGTTAAAGAAAATTGATTTAATTTGCAGCACATGGTTGGAAAAAAACTTTTGAAATTGCATACTGCGGCATTTCATATTAATTTCTGGAGATGCTTTTCATTCGAAAACATAGAATTTCTTAAATGGTATTTTATATTACTTACTATAAAGGGTAAAATATCTAATTTATATTGAATATATATATTTTTCATTAAATCTATCCTGTCATTGAAGTTTTAATAGTTTTGTCAATGGAGATATTTTCAAAAGCCGTTAAAATAAAACTATTCCATTCGCCTTCATCGAGGGTAGTTATTTTAAATAAGAAACTATAAAATTAAAGGGTTTTATCTACAACAAACAACTCATGAAATACTCTGACATCTTACGCTGATTTGTACAATACGCGTCTCTGATTCGTACAATACGAGTTTGGCATGAGAGCGGTGAATATGTCGAATTGAATTTGAGGACACTAGATTTAGTTAAACTTGTTTTTTAATTAGTTTCAACTAAGTTAAGGTAGTGAAATCGGCGTTTTTATAAATTTCATTAAAATTTCCTGTTGATTATGGAAGTATGATATATAAAGGAAAATGAACTAAATAAATGGAGGCGTTATTATTTAGGATTAAGCAGATTATTATGAATAACTGAAGAGTTAAAGAAAAGTACATGTCATTTTAGAAATGGAAATGGAAAAACGTTCATCGAGAAAAGACAAATAGGTTTTACTGAAATAAATACAGAGGCTGTTCGCACATTTGTTAGGTAGCGGTTTGGTAAGCGGTAATAAAAAATCGTTTACTGCAAAAGAAATAATTGTAATTGGACTATGTTTTTAAAAGTCAAAATTATCGTCGAGGGCTTGAAAGTTTTGTTTTTATTCAAAATGGCGTTTTTAACAAAACAATGGTTTGAAGGCTACATTTATGCTCTTTCCGAAGAGAAATATGCATACTCCGTTATCCACAAACGATGTGAGAGTCATGGTTTTGTGATATCTAAAGCGTCGATAGGTAATATCGTCAACAAGAAAGGAAAAAAACGTCAAATTGGAGCCTCAAGTGGGACAAAAATTCCAAAGAAGTATCCAAGGAAAAAACGGACATCTTCGACTATTGCAAAGGTACGTTGTTTCATGTTAAAAGAAAATACCCCTAGTCAAAGGACAGTTGCAAAATCATTAAAATACTCGGTGTCCACTGTAAACAAAATGATAAACGTTTAGTTCATTTTCTTTTAACAAAATGATAAACGTTGATTTAAATCTTAAGAAAGCGAAAAAACGCAATGTGCATCGTCTTCTTCCAAATCATATCGCTGAACGCAGGACACGCTGCAGAATTCTATATGAGAAACACTTATCCCAAAAAAATGGAAAACAATTGTCACAATAGATGAATCATGGGTGTATTTAAATGATTGCAACAAAAAAAGAGCCATTTATTATCATAAAAGGGGAGAAAAAATTTAAGTACATGGTTCAAAGAATCGAAAGAAAGTTTTTCTAAGGGATTCATGATTGTTGCTGTTTTTTCTTATAATGGCAAGTTAAAAATAAAGAGAGTGGAAAAAAATGTCAAGATTAACTCCAAATACTATGAGGAACATATTTTATCTCCAATTTTTCTGAATGAAATACCATCGCTTTACCCACAGTGCCATCAATCTGTGAGACTCCATCAGGACAAAGCTAGCAGTCACACATCAAAATCCACTGTAAACTTCCTAAAAGAAATGGGACCAAAAACTGGTATCAAGGCCATACCCTTCACTGATATCCCTACTAAATCTCCCGATGTATCACCTATGGATTTTTGTGCTTTCGGACTTTTAAATTCTGCATTATCCAAACGTCGTCCCGAAACCCTTGCAGGACTCTGGAAAGCTGTTCAGGAGGAATGGGATAGAATACCTCTTCTGACGCTTCAAAAGGCATTATTATCCTGGAAATTGCGGTGTCGAAAGATAGTTCAGAATAAGGGATGTCAAATAGAACATTTAAAACGCAAGAATTTTTTGTAATTTAGTTTTGTGAATACAATATACATCGTCTAAAAAAATGTGTGAACAGCCTCTTTATAGAGAGGATTAGTAGAGATAAATCCTCCTTTAGGTTCTGGTACTTATACCATACGTTATGGCATTCAAAACAGAAATGAAATTTAGAGAAATGAGTCTTTATTTAGATATTTTTGCGCTAAATGAGGAACAACATGTGGATTTGTGACGTTACAGGTTTTTTTTTAATGATTCGTCAGTCGTTCAAGAATAACAATCTTGAATATTTTTTGACGCATTTGTAAATATTTCACCATTCGGATCCATTTCTTCGAGTAATATGTATTACTTCATTTATGCGCATACATTCAAATAAATCAATGTACACAATTGTCGATTAAACACATCTTTTCTTATATAAAAGCCTAGATGTAGGTAACCATTCCGGGACGGACGAAATCGGGAACATCGTAACGTTGCGACGCCATTTTCTGAAATTTTTCTTGAAAAATAATAACACAAAAGTGACATATTTTGAAAGCCCTTTAAAAAATATGAAAATTTCGAGTGAACACCCTAGCTCAAAACCGTTTAGTTTTTGAAATATCTTCAAATTAAAATATCCATTTAAAAGAATCATTTATTCAATTGAGTCATTCACTTGAATTTGGAATTCATTCTACTCCATGGTTTTTCATATTCCCTTTAAATAACTACATTTTTAGTGTTTAATTTTAATGTTAATTGTGTTTCGCTTTGCTAATTATTATGTAATTATTATAAATTAATGCCTGCTGTGTCATTTACTTTTGAAACATTTTAGTTTTGTTTTATTTTATTGTTGTTTACTGCTGTTTAAGTATCGTTTTCAGCAATGCCTGCTGTGTGGCACTTTTGAAACAGTTTTGGTTTAGTTTTGATTTAGTTTAATTTTGTTTTGTTGTTTACTGTTGTTTAAGTACAGTTTGTGTTACTTAATTGGCTAACTTTTTGTATTTTTATTTATTTAATATCGATGCAGAATTTTACACTTAAAGGAAAATTATATTTTTCTGGAACCTATATAGTATTATGTACCTGCATTCATCGTAGTATATGTTTCTTCTTACAATCTTTCTTCATTACATTCAAATATAGACTCTTCACAGGCCCAGATTTCCGCATGGGCAAGTGGGGCACTTGCCCAGGGCCCCCCAAATTATGGGGCCCACCTAATTTAATATTAAATTGTACATATTTTTGAAAATGTGGTTTTTGGTTTATACAGTAAATGGGGGCAGTGGGAGATACAGAAAAAATCCTGGGTGGAGCACAGTGCACCCACTATAGTAAAAGCATACTTACATCCATAAGCGTTTCTAGTTTATTTATTTCATATTTTTTTTTTTGGGGGGGGGTGTAATAACTTCAGACTGATCTATTTTGCATTTCAAAAGAAAATTTCATGAATTTATTAATCAACATTAAAAAGTAAATTAATAAATTAACTCTTATTTTTATTATTATTGTAATTATTTTTCAAATTTTTGACTTGTTGGTCGAACATTTTTTGAATTTCCGGTCCCAACTTATAGGGAACCTGGGTGAATGTTTCAAATGTTCATGTGGAAATCTGGTCCGGGGGGGGGATGTACTTCCCTCTGGATCTGTCCTTGGAGGGGGCCCCCAAAGTCTGCTTTGCCCAGGGCCCCATTGGGTCAAAGTCGGGCTCTGACTCTTCATGCTTTTTTTTGTTGTTCGTATGAACTCTTATGAGAAGGAAACGCTGATCAACTTTCCGTCATTTTTGACGGGGGTTATATACTAGTCTTAAAATAAAATACAAGATGTCGGAAATACAACTAGTTGTAAAAAAATGGTTTCTTTCTGTTTTACTTCTAAATTATACCACCACATCTGATAATATAATTATTGGCACTAAGGTACTACTCTTTTGAGATTTTACGGTAGTGTCATTTTATTTTATAGTCACGTTACCCGAAGTTTTCAGAAGCAACCACATATGACACACACCGCTGAAGTTGGTGACCGTATCATGCTCTTCATATTAACATTTTACACGCCAATGTTCCCAGAAGGGAACATCAACTTCAAAATTCTGTGAAAAATACAATTTCATTCGTATTGCTCTACAAAAATTATCACTTAGAAAGAATGAATGGATTGATTTTTTGGCCTTGAGGTTACGTTAATAAAATAAATAGTGTCTAGGCTAAAAAATCGTAATTTTGGCCTTTTTCTAACTTTTCGAAGAACGAAATTCAAAAATTCATATAAAATTCAAAATTTAACAAAGGATTTTAAAATTCATTGGGAGTAATTAAAAATGATCATTCTGTAGGTAGAACATCAGTTATAACGAAAAAGATTAAATTTTGTTGTTACTGTTAGATAAAAAATGTGCATGTTCCCAAAAGGGAACATTGGCGTGTAAAGGTTAGTTTTTCAACACACATAAAGTTCTTTTGATTACAGTGCATAGAAGTATTGATAAATTTTTTTTGAATACGAGAGGTTTTAGTATGTGTCTACGAAAGATGTTTATGACTTGGATCTACTTTCAATTCCCCTGTTCTCCCCCCTCCCCCTCCCCCTCTCTCCCTCACACGTTCTCCAATTTGGTTTGAAGTGGATTACTCATAGCTGCCGCTGAAAAACGCGTGTTTGTTGATAATTAGACGTTGTTTATGACTCTATTGGAGGGGCTCATAATATGTTGGAAAACACGTGATTATGAGTACCCATTATTTTCCTTTCCTCTGCAATTTTCTTCGTTTGAGAGAGGATACGTCACTTTCATTCTAAATTGAGTATAGACGAATACGTGGTGCCCTGTTACGGTCCTCATTCGGCTAAAATGTTTATACGAGGTAAACTAATACGGTTTGATTTTAAAATATGGATGTTGTGTTCCAGCAGTGGCTATTCATAAGCTATGAGAATCCATAAAGAAAAAAGCTCAGAAATAGAAAACTTTTGTCCTGGATCTAGAGTTGTGTGGGAGCTTCTATCCAGTGTTGAAAATTCAGAGAAGCATGAAATTGTCTTTGACACCTTTTTCTCATCACATAAGCTGTTTACCGAGTTGTTTGAAAAGAGTTTCAAAGCAACTGGCACGATTCGGGAAGACGCCTTCTCAAATCACCAAAAGAAGCCACAAAATGACAAAGAGGAAATTTTTAGTACCGAAGTTATGGTCAAGTTTACATTTGTCGCTGGAAAGATAATGCTGTAGTAACTATAGCCTCCAATTATTCGGCACATGGGCCTATCGGTAAAACCAAGCGATTTTGTGCTCGACAAAAAAAAAAAGAGAATTGATGTTTCTCAGCCACATCTGATAAAAATATATAATGAGGGAATGGGAGGTGTCGATTTACTAGACAGACTTCTTTGATCATATCGACCTATATTTAGAAACAAAAAATGTTACTGGAATCTATTTAGCAATGCGCTAAACATTGCTGGATAGATTTTGCATTTACATTTGCCCAAAGGTACAACAGCAGAACTATCGCATCTCAATTTCCGGATTGAAGTAACTTCTCATGAAACCGAAACTCCACTCTGTTACTGGACCACACGCACATTGCTATGAATCTTTGAGACAATCAGATGCACATTATATTGTGCCATCAACACAAGGACGTTGTGTTGTATGCCGAAAGAATACTAGAAAAAAAATGTTTTGAGTGTGAGAAAAGACTGCATGAGATATACTTTCCCACCTACCCTGAAGAAACCTAGAGTATAAAAACTAAGAACAATAATTATTTTTTCTTTTCTTTTTCTTGTTTTAAAGAATTTTGATAAGTTTTTTCTTTCTCCTTGCATTTCTTAGACTTTCATTCATATGATTATTGTGCTGTGAATTTTAATGGAGAGATTATTTGTTACTTCCTTTATTCTAATGATGTTTTAATTGTTTGATTAACATGCTAATAAATAATTGTAAAATTTCTAAAATATAGTAATTCCTGCTCATCAACAGTATAATTATTTTTTTTTAATTTAGTGGAAAAACTTTTTCTTCTGAAAGCTTAGTCGCACCTCTTGACAAATTTAGCTGGCGTAGCTCTTGAGCACCACCATGGCTTGACGGGCACATCCCGATTATTTTTCTGCTTAACCTGTGTTATTTCTTTAGAAATAACACAGGTAAAGCAAAAAAGTTATACCTGAGTTATAACTTTTAGAAATTTACGTATAACTACTAAGAAATTGGGCACAGAAATCGAAATTTGAATTTAAAGGTCATTAATCCTATTTTACAAAAATATGTGGAAAAACTAAGTGTTTTCCGCCAATGTTCCCTTTTGGGAACATGTTGTAAATCATATACAAAATTTTTAATTTTTTTTTGAAAAAAAAATTACTCATAGTTCTTATGTTTGAGTTTTAATGTGATTTTTATCAATAAATAGTTTGTGTTACCTTTCGATCATAGTGCGGCGTGTAAAAGGTTAATAATACTGTTTTCATTAACAAGATTTCAAGCGATATTTTACAATAGTAAATAAAGTATTAATGAGCCTCGAGCGTTTGACAGAGGAAGAAGCTTTAAAATCGAGAAAAAAAACGTATAAGTACAAAAATAAAGAGAACGCATTATAGAAAAACAAAGTGAACCAGACCAGATATTAAAAGAAGACGAAAAAAAACAATATCGGAAAGGGGGAAAAATTAGAAACTGTTGAGAAAGAAAATGAATTTCAAAAGATTAAAGAACGCAAAATGAAAAAACGAAGTGATGCAGATTATAAATTAAAAGAAACTGAATAGAAAAAAAACATTATCGGAAACAATAAAAGTTAGAAAAGTTTATAAGCGAAACAAAGCGTTTGAAAAGAGAAAATGATTTAAATCTTACAATTATGCACCAAAAATGATAAATCTTTTTAAAGTGTTTCAAAAGGTCCTACTTATCAACAGCGAGGACTGCTTATAGAGACAGTAAAGAATACTATAGATTCCACATACCATTTTAACCGATAGCCAACATTACGATAATTTTCCCACTTGAAGAAGGAAAAGCATTGAATTCAAAACATCGCAGGACGAGAGGAGACACGACGACTGATGCTGTGCTCTCCAATCTCAGTCTATGAACGGGAGTCTATCAGACCGTTTAGAGCCTCCACCGACCTCTTTTAAGGCAGAATTTATTAAAAATCTGAGCAATCAGCTATTTAATAAGTTAAAAGACAATACTGTTGTCTAGGAACTGGATGCATAGTTAAAATTTGTCACTTTTTTTTTAAAATGCAGGGCCCGACTTAGCCTAATTGGGGCCTGAGGCAAAAACTTCTTTGGGGGTCCCCCTCTGCTTCACTACTTCAGTAATGAAGAACCGAACTTTATGGAGGTATTTAAATTTTTCTCCTCATTATGGATATACTAGCTGAAAACCCGCACTTCGCTACGGAGTACATTCAAATTAAATACAATGGTCAATGTATGCAATTAATACCAAATATATATATATATATATATATATATATATATATATATATATATATATATTTAATAAATACGACGATCAATACATACAATTGATGGAGAAAAAAATATATATATTTATAAAAAAATCATAAGGGATATTTTTATAGACAAAATAATGTCCGATCGTCTGCCGCATTAGCAAGAAAAAAATATTTTTTTGTCTATTTAGTTGTTATGCACGTGACGATAAATTTATTTAAAGTACCAGAAAAGAAAATCACGTGATCGACATTTAATAAATTAAATTCTAAAAATTAATCTTTAAAAATTCACCAAAAATCAGAAAATCGAGGTAAAGATTCGAAAAAGATTTCATTTCAAAGGAATTTTAATGATCTTTCTCCTGATATAAATTTTATAACCCTCAAATTATTATTTTTAATGCAAACTTAAAAAAAGTTACTAAAACAGCTTAAAAATTTAATTTAAAGAAATCTAAGAAGAATTTTTCAAAAATCTCTCTTAGTGCACCCCTACACTATAAGAAGAATCGTCATGCAAAATGTCAGCGCTTTAGGTCCAGCGGTTTGCTCTGTGCGTTGTATGTCAGACAGTCAGTTACGGAACTGTTTTATATATATAGTTAACAGGAAAATTGACTAGAACCTAAAATAGCTATAAAGCACCCAAGGGTCAGACGAAATATCATTCTGTCCATTTAATTGATTTTGTGACAATTCAAAAATCATTAAGTCCATCATTAAAAGAGATATAGCACATCTGAAGAGCCAAAATTTGACAAAAATGCTATTTAAATTTATCCGTTATATTTCCGTGATTTTTCATTCCCAACCATTTGCAATTGATCCTGGATTGTTATACCCACTTCAATAAATATTATTTCTTTTCTTATTTTATCGTGAAAAACAATATCAGGCCCATTAGCTGATTGTTTTGTAGATGTTGCAACTGATGTATCCACTCTCACTTCAACGTCTATATTTGCATTAATTTCTTGTATTGAGTGATTTCTTAAACGTTTTCTTCTTTTTAAACCTTATTTATTGCAGACTCTCAAAATAATAACAATAAATAAAGGAAAACATACATAAAAAAAATTCATATCCTTGCTGACATTTGGGCGGAATTCAGCTAAATTCCGCCCTAGAAAGCCCTGGATTTACGAAATATAGATTTGTGTTCATACGATAGATTAATGAAGAAGCTAACATAAAACTGACCGATTTTACACTGTGCTGATATTTTGTTTAAAAAAGTTCATTAAAGAAGGAAACGTAAAATAAACTTTCTATTCGATTTGGGGGCAACTGCCACGTATGCCCCTGCCTTAGCCAGGCTCTGTTTAAATGACTATCTTGTTTTCCTATTCAGTTTTATTACTTGAGGATAATAATACTGACGAGCAAATTATAAATATTTTGGTCATTTTTGATTAAAATTCCATGTACATTTACAATCTCTATGCATATGAATAGTCACAAATGAAAGCAGATTGATCGTAAAGATCTAACGCATCAGGGTACACAGCTGCAATCCCAGCTGACACTTCCCTTATCTCGATCGCTATGATTAAAGTCTTGCATTTCCTGCGGTTAGCTCTATTTCCGCACGAAATTCTGTTCATTTTGAACGGTAAGATGCGAGATACGCATAGCTCGTTTTGAATTATATCAAACGATACATTCCAATTCAAAGAATGTGTCGAAACAAAAGAGCCTAACTTGTCGCATTATTTAGTATACGCCATAAAATAAAAGGGATGTATAAAAGGAAACAAAATGTTTATTTTGAAATACTTATAAGTACTCTATCCACGTAGTGATGCGACATCGATAACAAAACATCGATGATTTGAAACATCGATATTCATTATTAAAACTTCGATGCTAATAAAACATCGCCCAAAAACCATCGATGTTTTTAAACATCGATGTTTTAGAACATCCATTTTTTAAAACTGGTTTAGTAATCGCTAACATTAATGTTACTTCCGTTAGTCGTGGGGGGAGGGGTGATTTAATTTTACTTTCTGATTGGGCAGACACAAATGACAAAAACTTGGTTGCTTTGGGCTACATTGAGGACTCAAAATTCTCGTTGTAAATATCGCCATGTTTTGCCTTCAAATGTCCAGATAAATTCGTGGTATTGCCAGAAGTTTTGAGGGACTATGGGCAAATATTGCATTTCGCCAATTTGTCAGAGGTTTAGTAAAAATATTTCCAAACGGTACTTTTGGGAGGCATCTTACTAATAATATTAACGTCAACTTATATAAAACCAGAAAAAAACAAAGACTTAAATGGATGCACTCGTGTATATATTATTTGTAAAATAAAACCCCATGGAAAGTTCTGCAGTGTCAGGAACATTCCAAGCGCTCTGATTGGTTCATTAGTTGTTAATTGCCATTTGTCTGTTTGCTAAGGAATCGTTCCCCCTTTCGTATTCGTCCTTTTCAGAATTCAGACTTACATTTACTGAGTGTGAAAATTATGCTACGTGGTAATTTTTTTTAATTACGGTACTTTTTCATTTTAAAAAAACATCGAGACAACGTAAAATAT
>OU015497.1:3128267-3135767 GCA_907164885.2 Dolomedes plantarius | reverse complement strand
TAGCATATGCGCACCCGAGAACAAGGGGAAAGGTCAGCTCAGTTTCGAGCCGGAAGATTCATTTCCACACGCAAGTGGAAGGGAAGTCATTTCATCTAATTCACCTATTTGAGTATTTATCACAAGTTAAAAATTCGATTTTAAGAAATCATTAGGTACATCATGTCGAGCAAGCGTAAAGCCTTCTGCATCGAAGAAAAAGTAAATATCATAAGAGAAATACAAAATGGAGGTAGCCAAATTGACATTTGCCGAAAAAAAGATTTATCGAAATCTACAGTTGGAACACTATGGAAAAACAGAGAAAGCATACTTTCTGCTTTCGAGAAAAATTTGAACTCCCCCAAAAAATTAAGAAAAGCTGACCATCAAGAAGTGGAAGAAGCTTTATTAAAATGGTTCAGCATTCAAAGAAGCCAAAATGCACCAATTTCTGGGCAAATGCTTCAGTCAAAAGCTGATGAATTTGCCAGTAAATTTGGAATTCCATTTTCGTGTTCTAATGGATGGTTAGACAGATTCAAGAAGCGGAACAACATATCTTCCGGAAAAATTGTCGGAGAATCGGGAGATGTTTCAACATCCAACATCGATACGTGGAAAGAAAATATTTGGAATGACATCTCTGGTGAATATGACGAGAATGACATATTTAATGCTGATGAAGCTGCACTGTTTTACAAGATGACACCAAACCAGACATTAAAATTTAATGGAGAGAAATGTAATGGCGAAAAATTGTCGAAAGACAGAATCACATTTCTTGTGTGTGCCAATATGAGTGGAACTGAACGTCGTAAGCTTCTAGTAATTGGAAAATCTAAATACCCCAGATGCTTCAAAAATATCAAACGGCTTCCTGTTTCTTATGAAGCCAACCATAAGGCGTGGATGACTAAGGAACTGTTTGAAAAAGAACTTCGAAAGTGGGATCGTGAACTTTTAGCTAAAAAACGAAAAATTCTACTTCTGCTTGACAATTGTAGTGCACACAAAAACGATAAACAGTTACAATCGATTAGAATTGTACTCTTTCCCCCGAATGCAACTTCTGTAGTACAGCCTATGGACCAGGGTGTCATCAGAAGCCTTAAATGTCATTACAGGAAGCAGCTCATTTTACGAATTTTAGAAGGATATGATAAAAATGTAAAATATGACGTTTCTCTTCTTGATGCACTTATAATGCTCGAAAAATCTTGGCGGCTTGTTACAGATTCTACAATTAGAAAATGTTTTCGACATGCTTGCCTAGCAAAGAATGTTGAAGAAGAAGATGATGAAGATTTACCTATCGCGATGTGGATAGAAAAACACAATATTTCCTCATTCTCGTATTGTGACATGCAATTGTTCGAAACATTTGATGATGAAATCATTACATGTGAAAATCCGACTGATGAAGATATTGTGGAAGAAATTAAAATGAATCATTCTGAAATCGAAGATTCTGCATCTGATGCTGATGAAGAGGGGCACATAAATGATGAAATTCCCACCATCTTAGATGCTACAGCAGCAATGCGTGTAATTAATAAGTTTTTTTCCACACAAACAGTGGAAGAAAGAGTGTTGCAGTCATTTGACGTACTGGACAAAGAAATTCATATAATGTTTTTGAAATCGGTATCACGTCAGCAGAAGATTACCGATTATTTCTGTAACAAAACAGTGAGCAAGAATTGAAGGTAAAATGAATTTATATCCATTTGTCTTTCATTTTTAATTAGTTTAATTAGTATTGTATCAGTTTAATGTTATCGATTTTAGTCAATTTAATTCATTAATGGTCATTTTTAATAGATTTTATCGTTTTTTAATACATCATTATTGAATACACATAGCAACTAATGAGTTATATATTTTGTGAAAATTTTTCTTAACGGTTCGGATATAGCGAACCAAACCTTTGGTCCCTTGAAGTTCGTTATAACGGGGTTCGACTGTATAATTAGAAAACGGATACCGTTGAAGTACATTCATCAGCCCAAGGATTTAAAAGATATGACATTTTTTTCTATTAATATTGACATTTTAACATTTATTTTTACAGCATTTCGTCTTAAGCGACATGAAATGATGAGGTTTGTTTTCAAATCGCATTATCTACGCATTTTTCGTAGCTGATCGAAATCTCTCATACTTAGTAATGCTGATTTCTTAAAAACTGGTATTTGCAGTTTTAGATATTGTACGCATATAATTTAATATAAGGGTGAACCAAAAGTCTTGCCCTGATTGTAAAAATTCATTCCAAAATAACCGTTTAATATAATAATGTAACTTTTGTATCGTTGGATAGGTCAGTTTTAGTAGTTTTTTTTTTTGTGCAATAAATGACGCGAGTGCTCCTTCAAGGAGACTACAAAAAAAGACTACATAATGCCCTAAAAAAGACTTCATAATGCCCTTTATCTTGACTCAGTGGAATATTTGAAAGGAGGACATCATTTTCGGCCGGAATGGCGTGGATTCAAGACAAAGCCCAAAAAGCTTTACCCCTAGCATTTACTTAGACTTGTTGCAACTTTTTCAGAAAGATGTCGCACCCCCACACTGGGGATCTTTAGTGCGTAATTTCCTAGACGAAACATGTACTATGTATACTGTAACAGAAGACATGTTAAATAACACTTGGAATACCGCTTCGACATTCTCCGAGCTACCAAGGGGGCACACGTTCAAATTTTCTGAGGTAAATGGTCTTATTAAAAAAAATTATAACAGTACTTACAATATATCCAAACAAACATAGGTCTAATTATAATAGTTTGAGCTCGATAAATATTTATAATCAGGGCAAGACTTTTGGTTCACCCTATACATTTCAAGTTTAAGAAATTAATTATTCGGGGGAAAAAGTCTCAAATGATCATTTGATCGACAAGTATTTCCATGAATATGAATTGGAAATATTACAGAAAAATCTCTGAGACCTGAAATGGAATCATCGATTTAATATAAACAGAGATTGTAGTTTAACTCTTAATTATAACAATTACTCCTAGCTGTGATGAAAGCCAGAGGCGGCCCGACAACATATTAAATGCTTTTCGGTTCAATTGCACTCATTTACAATAGATAAACGTATATATATGTATGTATATATACATATATGTATATATATATATATATATATATATATATGCATACATACATGCATATATATATATGTATGTGTATATATATATATATATATATATATATATATATATATATATATATATATATATATATATGTATATATATGTATATATATATATATGTGTATATATATGTATATATATATATGTGTATATATATATATATATGTGCATATATATATATATATATATATATATGTGTATATATATATATATATATATATATATATATATATATATATATATATATATATATATATATATATATATATATATATATAAATATATATATATATATATGTATGTGTATATATATACATATATATATATATGTATATATATATATATGTATATATGGACAATGGAAGTATCTTTTCTGCTCAGAACTTGAAATTGTTTATTTATTTCATTTTATTCCGGGGAACCAAAATGGGAGCCGATTTTTTATAACCTGCACATTTTTTGTATGATATTTTTTTATAAAATTAAATAATATTTTTTGTTCAATAACTAAATCATATCTTGTCTTTAAGGGGACAGTGGACCTTCAAACCTAACTTTTTTTTATTTTGAATGGATTTGCTTGAAATTTGAATATGTGATTAGTACCATAGATATGTAAAAGTGGTTAAAATTTAAAGATGAAATATTAATAATTTAGGAATTATGAATTATTAATTATATCAAACATTGACCTCATTAAAAATGTTCCATGCATTTCTTTTGCATATAATATGGTAATTTTTATTTAAAGGATACCTTATAGAACTAACAATGAAACTTATTGCTTATTTTAAGCATTCATTAAAAATATAAAGATTAAAAAATAATAATACTGAAAACACCCTTTTTATGACGCAAAATACCTATAAATCATCTTTTCGAGTACAAAATTTAGAAATTCTGAGCTACGAAGCATAATTATTTTCAATAACATTTATTTGATATACTGTTAAGTATATAAAACTTAAATTTCAAAGCAATGCGATGATTAAAAATGCGCCTGGAGCAGTTTGAATATTCGTATGACATGAAAATTTTTATTTTGAGAAAAACACATTTAAAGTTATTGCTATTAGTAACCACATAATATGTAAATTAAATACAAATGCCTATAACTAGGAAAGTTAAAATTATTTTTGCAACACATTCCTACACGTCCGTAGTTTCACAATTCAATAAAATTAAAAAAATCGAATTTTTGGGCAAATTTCACAATTTTGAAAGTTCACTGTCTTCTTAAACTAATTTAACAAATTGACATTAAAAACTATGAGTTGCATTGAAAAAATATTTTGGGCTTACTCTTAAAAAAATGTTAGATTTCTCAAATTTGCAATACTTTTGGACAGTAGTGTACTTATTACAAGGGAATTTTCTCTTCATATACATATATAATCATACTAGCTGAATCCCCGTACTTCGCTACGGAGTACATTCAAATTAAATACAACGGTCAATGTATGCAACTAATGCCAAAAAAATAAATATATATATTTATAACAAATACGACGATCAATGTATACAATTGATGTAATATATATATAAATCGTAAGGGATATTTATTTTTTTTGGATAATATCCAATCGTCTGCTGCATTAGAAAGAAAAGAAATTTTTTTGTCTATTTAGTTGTTATGTACGTGACGATAAATTTATTTAAGGTACCAGAAAAAGAAATAAAGTGATCAGCATTTAATAAATTTAATTCTAAAAATTAATCTTTAAAAATCCACCAAAAATCAGAAAATCAAGGAAAAGATTCGAAAAAGATTTCATTTTAAAGGAATTTTTCTGAACTTTCTCGTGATATAATTTTTATAACCCTCAAAGTATTATTTTAAATGCAAACTTAAAACAAGTTACAAAAACAGCTTAAAAATTTAATTTAAAAAATATAAGTAGGATTATTCTAAAATCTTTCTTAGTGTACCCTTACACCATAAGAAGAATCGCGATGCAAAATTTCAGCCCTTTAGGTCCAACGGTTTGGTCTGTGCGTTGTATGTCAGTGAGTCAGTCAGCCAGTTACGGAACTGTTTTATATATATAGATAAATGGGGAAAGAGAATCCAACGGAGAGAAAAAAAAATGAAGCAAATCTTACGTAGAAAATATATTTTACTTTCTTAAGAATATTTATCTTTCATTCAACAGAAATGAATGGTTTATACATTAAGAAACAATCTTAAAAAGGAATAATTTGAGTCTACTTCTGAAACCTTTTATCGCTGAAAATCTCAGATGAGAGAAACTGATGCAGGATGAAAAAAAGTATATTCTTATGTTAATATTTAAAGGTTAATATTTAAAGGTTACTCTTTTTTCTGCATAAATATGACCTTCGGCGCTAAGAATAGTTTATTTTATGCGCAAGAGATACTGGTATTTTGTATACGTAATAAAAGTTTCTTCAGTCTTGTCTTATTTGATTGTTTCGTTTTTTCACCATCGCGTACATTTGTAAAAAAAAAAAAATCCTAAGGACCATAAATTTTGCCTTCCCACGTTCTTTTAAGAAACCTACTCCCTTTATATCCCCGTTCACGCTACATAATGCCCTTTATCTTGAATTCACTAGTGATACCCCTTTTGCATCAAAGGGTTTAATGGCTTTCTCATTTGGGATTCGCCTGCAAGAAAAAAAAGTAGGACTTAATGATACTTGCATGTTGTTACTTGCTCGAAACTTCTGGGGGAAAACTCATTCCCAAATAATAAATTATTAAAATTGAATTTTACACTGTACTGTAAATTTCATGGGCCTGTCATTTTAAAATGTATCGTACCTGATGCCTGATGAAGAACTGCACCTGTTGCCATTGTATAGTGAACTAGCTGAAAACCCGCACTACGCTACGGAGTACATTCTAATTAAATACAACGGTCAATGTATGCAATTAATGCCAAGAAAATATATATATATATATATATATACATATTTATAATAAATACGACGATCAATGTATACAATTCGTGTAAAAAAATATATATATTTGTATATTTATAAAAAAATCGTAAGAGATATTTATTTTTTTTGGATAATATCCAATCGTCTGCCGCATTAGAAAGAGAAAAAAATATTTTTTTTGTCTATTTAGTTGTTACGCACGTGACGATAAATTTATTGAAAGTACCAGGAAAATAAATCACGTGATCGGCATTTAATAAATTAAATTCTAAAAATGAATCTTTAAAATTCACCAAAAATCAGGAAATGGAGGTAAAAATTCGAAGAAAATTTCATTTTAAAGGAATTTTTATGATCTTTCTCGGGATATAAAGTTTATAACCCTCAATGTATTATTTTAAATGCAAACGTAAAAAAAGTTTAAAAAACAGCTTAAAAATTTAATTAAAAAATGTAAGAAGAATTTTTGAAAAATCTTTCTTAGTGCACCCCTACACTATTAGAAGAATCGCCATGCAAAATGTCAGCCCTTTAGGTCCAGCGGTTTGGTCTGTGCGTTGTATGTCAGTCAGTCAGTGAATGAATGAGTCAGTTACGGAACTGTTATATATATATAGACAAGTTCTGCGTACCCGAGCTCCTTTTTACTACAATTTCATAATAAAATTACGCAGTTACTGAAAAACCATTAGTCATGCGTATCTAAAATACCAGTATCTTTTGAGCATAAAAAAAAGTATTCTTAGCCGTGAAGATCATGTTTATGCAGAGTAAAAGAGTAGATGTGAAAAGCCGTAGGATGAAGAAGAATGCGGGAAAACTAAGGACCTGTTCACACAGGAGTCCGGTAGAGGAAGCGTAAAAGGAAAGATGGCGCTGAGACGGAAATAAACCAATCATAGGCGTTAAAGATTTCGTTGCTAATCGTTTGGAGGTTTGTCATTGGTTAAATATATTTCAATACTTTAACGCTTCCGCTACCGGACTCCTGCGTGAACAGGCCCTAAGTAGGGATGCGACATCGATGTCGATGTTTTCAAAACATCGATGTTTTGATAAAAACATCTTCAATAAATCGATGTTTTAAACATCGATTTATTGAAGCATATGTTTTTTAACATCGATGTTTTGTGATCGATGTTTTACGTTGTCTCGATGCTTTTTTTAATGAAAAAGTACCGTAATAAAAAAAAAATTACCACGTAGCATAATTTTCACACTCAGTAAATGTAAGTCTGAATTCTGAAAAGGACGAATACAAAAGGGGGAACGATTCCTTAGCAAACAGACAAATGGCAATTAACAACTAATGAACCAATCAGAGCGCTTGGAATGTTCCCGACACTCCAGAACCTTCCATGGGGTTTTATTTTACAAATAGTATATACACGAGAGCAGCCATTTAAGTTTTTGTTTTCTTATGGTTTTATATAAGTTGACGTTAATA
>OU015497.1:3108267-3123267 GCA_907164885.2 Dolomedes plantarius | reverse complement strand
TAACAATGGAGATTGTTAGGATTAAGCCCTGAACTTTATTTCTACTGATCAGATATAAATAATATATAGCCTATGTCCATCTGGAATAATGTACCTTTCAAACAGTGAAAGAATTTTTCAAATAGGTGCAGTGGTTCTGGAGATTACCCTCCACGTACAAAATCGCTCTCTCTTGATATGATTGTATGGCGTATACTAATAAATGGGACAAGTTAGATACATTCTTTGAATTGGAATGTATCGTTTGATATAATTCAAAACGAGCTATCCGTATCTCGCATCTTACCGTTCAAAATGAACAGAATTTCGTGCGGAAATAGAGCTAACCGCAGGAAATGCAAGACTTTAATCATAGTGATCGAGATAAGGGAAGTGTCAGCTGGGATTGCAGCTGTGTATCCTGATGCGTTAGATCTTTACGATCAATCTGCTTTCATTTGTGACTATTCATATGCATAGAGATTGAAAATATATATGACATTTTAATCAAGTATAACCAAAAAAATTATAGCATGTGCTTCGGGATTAATATCTTCTAGAAGAAAATCATCAATTTAAAAAAAAATAAATAAATTAGTTGTAAATTTTAACTACGCACCAAGTTTCTCTGAAAAAAATTTTTCCCTCTAATTAGTTCAAGCTCAGATTTTAATCGTTTTTACCATGCAGGGGTCGGCAACTTTTTTTACCAGGAGGACACATTTCAGAAATGCGGGAGTTCGGCGGGCACCACTGAATGAAGAGGGGGGGGATCAATATTTAAATATGAAAATGTGAATGCGACATAAATTTTTTACACATCAATTAAAATTTTAATTCAAACAAAACAATCTTAAAATTGATAATTAAAGCGATATCTGACATTGCTAATTTGCGGCCAACAAGTTGTAATATGGCACATAAGTTGAATTCCCAGTTCTCAGGCAGTGTTCCAAATGAGTGTGAGAGAGGCTTGATCGATACTTTGATTTTAAAATTTAGATATTTGAAAGGCGGGCACTTCAAAATGGTTTCGCGGGCACCGCGTTGCCGACCCCTGATATAGAGGATTATATATATATATGTATATATATATATATATATATATATGTATATATATATATATATATATATATATATATATATATATATATATGTATATGTGTATATAAAAAATGTATATGTATATATAAAAATTGTATATGTATATATAAATATGTATATGTATATATAAATATGTATATATATATATAAATATATATATGTATAGGTATATGTATATATAAATCATCAATTAAAAAATAAATAAATAAATTAGTTGTAAATTTTAACTACGTACCAAGTTTCTTTGAAAACAGTTTTTCCCTCTAAATAGTTCAAGCTCA
Organism: Dolomedes plantarius; assembly: GCA_907164885.2. NCBI lineage: Eukaryota > Metazoa > Arthropoda > Arachnida > Araneae > Dolomedidae > Dolomedes > Dolomedes plantarius. The sequence goes on along the minus strand of OU015497.1, from coordinate 3,121,903 downwards.
GATTTTAATCATTTTTACTATATAGAGGTTTGTGGTAGCTATAATCCCACCCCTCGGAAGTAACAAATATATGGACCATATATTTTGTATATATATATATATATATATATATATATATATATATGTGTGTGTGTGTGTATATATATATATATATATGTGTGTGTGTATATATATATATATATGTGTGTATATATATATATATATATATATATATATATATATGTGTGTGTGTGTGTGTGTGTGTATATATTGTGGCTTAGGAAGTGCCTTTATATTCGTATAATGTGATTGGAGATCTTCTCGTCGTGCAGTGTTTTTGATCCCTTTCATCTCCTTCTTCGAGCGGGATAATTATCGTAGTTTTGTCCATCGGAACATATGCCGTGTTGAATCCACAGTATTCATCTCCGTTTTTGTAGGTAGTTCTCGTTGTTGATAAGTAGGAACTACTGAAACACTTTCAAAGTATTTAGCAGCGATTTTTTTCAAATCCATTTTCAGCAAAACTGTAGCAATCAAGTCATTTTCTATTTTAACCCTTCGGAGGGCGCGCCCGTGTACAGAGTGCAACATTTTCGTAATTTTGAATGGTTTGTTTTTACATGTAAAGTTTGGAATGCTTTAAGCAGTTTCTATTTATAGCTACACCCTTTCTAAAGCAGGCCTGATTTCCTGAACCTCGTAATCATTTCCATTCATTGTCAGTCGAGATTTGACCGTGGTAAACCAGCGATTATACTGGACAAAAGCAGGAGTTGATGTAGTCGATCAAATGTGCAGCTATTACAAGGTATCTCGCATATCACGAAGATGGACAATCTCATTATTTTTTAGGTTTTGGACATAATAGGAATGAATTCGCGAGTTGTCCTTCGATCCAATAAACCGGACAGTTTTGAAATGAGGCGTTTGTATATGCATTCTTTGGCCTTTAGTTATAAATATATCTCAATATTATCAACATTTTAAATCTTTTCATAAAACGCAAAATTATTATTTCAATATGAAGAAAAAAAGTTCATTACAAAAGGAATAATCAAGGTCGAAAGAGACGTTGCACTTGTTGCCACGCGCGCCTGCTAGTGTTCCAAAATTTGGAGCGCCTTATCTATATATATAAAACAGTTCCGTAACTGACTCATTCATTCATTCATTCATTCATTCATTCACTGACTGACTGACATACAACGCACAGACCAAACCGCTGGACCTAAAGGGCTGAAATTTTGCATGGCGATTCTTCTAATAGTGTAGGGGTGCACTAAGAAAGATTTTTCAAAAATTCTTCTTAGATTTTTTTAAATTAAATTTTTAAGCTGTTTTTAAACTTTTTTTACGTTTGCATTTAAAATAATACATGGGGGGGTTATAAAATTTATATCACGAGAAAGATCCTAAAAATTCCTTCAAAATGAAATTTTTTTCGAATTTTTACCTCCATTTCCTGATTTTTGGTGAATTTTTAAAGATTAATTTTTAGAATTTAATTTATTAAATGCCTATCACGTGATTTCTTTTTCTGGTACTTTCAATAAATTTATCGTCACGTGCGTAACAACTAAATAGACAAAAAAAATATTTTTTTCTCTTTCTAATGCAGCAGACGATTGGATATTATCCAAAAAATATTAAAATACAGTAAAAGATATGTTCCTTAAACTGTAGTATATGGTTTAGCATCTTCTATTAATTTAATTTGAATATTTTCTTCTACACTATTTTGTATATAAAAATATCTGTTACGATAATTTTTATAAATATAGTTTGTTGGGTTTTTTTTTGTCATTAATTGTATACGTTGACCGCTTTATTTAATTTGAACATTTTCTTCTACATTATTTTGTCTAGAAAATTATCGTTACGATTTTTTTTATAAATATATATATATTTTTTTGGCATTAATTGCATACATTGACCGTTTTATTTACCTTTACTTTGGAATAAGAAATGTATCCAAAAAATGGTTGACGAAAATTTAGTTATTGACGGGGAAAATGTTCCTCAAACTGTTGTTCCTATTGTAGGAGATGGAGCCTGCTTATTTAGAGCTTTATGTTTTTTGATGTACGGAACCCAGGAAATGGCTGATGACGTGCGTAGACAGATTGTTAGGTATGTTGTAGATAACTGGAATAAATTTTATATCATGTCGTGTAATGAAAGGGGAGATAACTATTCCACAGCAAATGATTATTATAACGCTATGATAAAAACTTTAACGTTTGGAAGTTTGTGTGAGTTAGAGGCTGCTGGTCAAATATATCAGTTTGTTTTCGAAGTCTATCGAAATGGTACGCTTTACGTAAAAACAGGAACTGAGGGTCGACCAGTAAAACGACTTAGGTTCACGGCAAATCTTTCGAGTGGTCATTTTGATGCTTATGTGTTACAAAAAAAGTATTCTCCTCTGAAAGTTTCGACTTCAAATATGCCAAAGGCTATTATTACCAGGAAAATTACAACAAAAGAATTAAAAAGACCCGCATCTCCGACGCCTGAAACTGAGTCCATATCTCCATCTTCTCCAAATCAAGAGTTAGACCAGGATTTACCAACTCAAACGAAGAAGAAAATAAAAAAACGCAGGGCTCGATACACAAATAAAATCCGAAATAATCAAGTAAAAAAATGTTCTGAAAAGAATCCTACTGCGCATCGACAAGCAGTTGCAAGATTTCAAAAATTACATCCTGAAGTTCACAGGCAAGCTGTTGAAAGATTTCAAAAATTACATCCTGAAGTTCACAGGCAAGCTGTTGAAAGATTTCAAAAATTACATCCTGAACTTAACAGGCAAGCTGTTGAAAGATTTCAAAAATTACATCCTGAAGTTAACAGGCAAGCTGTTGAAAGATTTCAAAAATTACATCCTGAAGTTAACAGGCAAGCTGTTGAAAGATTTCAAAAATTACATCCTGAAGTTAACAGGCAAGCTGTTGAAAGATTTCAAAAATTACATCCTGAAGTTAACAGGCAAGCTGTTGAAAAATTTCAAAAATTGCATCCTGAAGTTAACAGGCAAGCTGTTGAAAGATTTCAAAAATTACATCCTGATGTTCACAGGCGAGCTGTTATCAATTATCAACACACGCATCTTGAGAAACAAAGAGAGATTCAGTCTCGGCATCGAAAAAGCAGTGCACAAAAAATATGGAAAGATAAAGCTTTATCAGGTTTGGCATATGATTTCGAGTTATCCTATGAATTAGATAGCACGGTCAGCATAGGTACCATGATCCACAAGTGTCAGTGGTGTAACGCTTTGAAGTGGAAAGAAGAAACTGCTGGCATGTGTTGCAGTGGCGGGAAAGTTTTTCTTGGGGCATTTGAACCCCTGCCAGAACCGCTGTACAGTTTAGTTATGGATCTTCATCCTGAGCATAATCATTTTATGAGTCATATCCGGAAGTATAACAGCTGCTTTCAAATGACCTCATTTGGAGCTAAGCAGGTTTATGAAGATGGATTTATGCCGACGTTTAAGGTGCAGGGTCAAGTTTACCATTTAATTGGAAGTTTGTTGCCTGCGGATCAACAGGAAGCTCGATTCTTACAGATATATTTTGTGGGAGAAGATGAACGAGAAGCAAATCTGAGATGCTCAAACCGTCCAGTTGTGAAGCGAAATGTGGTCAAAATACTTCAAAAGATGCTCCATTATGTGAACCCTTATATCAAGGACTTAAAAACAACTATTGAAAAGCTGCCACCCACCTGCGATTCATTTAAAGTTGTTATCTATGCTGAAAAAAAGCCAGTTGAAAGTCACAGAGGCCGCTATAACGCCCCAACGGCTAATGAAGTTGCGTTAGTGATGGTCGGTCAAGAATTTGAGAAACGGGACATTGTATTAGAAAGCCACACAAGCAATCTGCAACGCATTAGTGAAATTCATAGGTCGTATGATGCTTTACAATATCCCTTGCTATTTTGTCGTGGTGAAGATGGATACTCCATCAATTTGCCGCAACGAAATCCGAAAACAAATACTGCTCTAAAGAAGACAATTTCTGTAGCGAGCTTTTACGCTTACCGCATAATGGTTAGAAAAGGGGAGAGTAATCATCTCATCTATTTTCGTTCCCTTTTCAGTCAATTTTTGGTTGACCAGTACGCCAAGATAGAGACTGAAAGACTTAACTTTATTAGAAATAATCAGTCGAAATTACGCACTGAAAATTATATCCATCTAAAGGATGCCGTAGATAGGCAAGACGCTGATCCTGATAATCTCGGCCAAATGGTGGTGTTGCCATCTTCTTTTACGGGTGGGTACAGGTATATGCATGAGCGTACCCAAGACGCTATGACCTATGTTCGATGCTATGGCCGCCCTGACCTATTTGTTACTTTCACCTGTAATCCTCGGTGGGAAGACATTACAAAAAAATTGCTTCCTGGTCAAAATTCTTATGATCGTCATGACTTAATTGGTAGGGTGTTTCATCTTAAAGTTAAGAAAATGATAGATCTATTGACCAAAGGCAAAATATTCGGGGAAATACGATGCTTCATGTATTCTGTGGAATGGCAGAAACGTGGACTTCCACATATTCATATACTGATATGGCTTATAAATAACATTTCTACAGACCTTATTGACAAAGTTATTTGTGCTGAAATACCTGATCCAAAAAAAGACCCCAAATTGTACGAAATAGTAAAATATCACATGGTACATGGCCCTTGCGGAAGTTTTAATCACCAGTCACCCTGCATGAAAAATAAAGAATGCAGTAAAAGATTTCCCAAACTTTTAATTAGTGAAACTCAAACTGGTGATGACGGCTATCCACAATACAGAAGGCGTTCCTCGGATAATGGCGGCTTCACCGTAAACATAAAAGGAGTAGATCTAGACAACCGTTGGATAGTTCCCTATAATCCTGTTCTTTTAAGAACGTTTAACACGCATATAAATGTTGAATATTGTAATTCGGTGAAATCTATAAAATATGTTTGTAAATATGTCAATAAAGGATCTGACCAGGCTACTTTTGCCCTTGAAAATAAGAAAGACGAGATAAAAATTTACGAAAATGGAAGGTATATAAGTAGTTCAGAAGCTGTGTGGCGAATTCTCGGATTCCCGATTCATGAGCGTTTTCCTACAGTTTTTCACCTTGCAGTGCATTTAGAAAATGGGCAAAGGGTGTATTTTAACCGAGAAAATCTTACCGACAGAGTCAATAATCCACCGACAACTACACTTTTAGCTTTCTTTAAACTATGTCAAGTAGATGACTTCGCAAAAACCTTAATATATTCAGATGTACCTGCATATTACGTTTGGCACAAAAATACCAAGTTTGAAAGAAGAAAAAGAGGATTTGATGTTGAAGGCTGGCCAGGTGTGAAAAAAGAGCATGCTTTGGGTAGAGTATATACGGTTCATCCGAATAATACGGAGTGCTATCATCTCCGTATGCTGCTTCATGAAGTACTCGGTCCAACTTCATTTGAAGCATTAAGAACAGTAAATGGTATAGTGCATCCTACTTTCCAATCTGCTTGCAAGACTTTGGGCTTGCTTGAAGACGATCAACACTGGTATGCCACTTTGGAAGAGGCCGCACTTTTTAAATCACCCTCTAGGATTCGAGAATTGTTTACAATAATGTTGGTGTTTTGCCAAGTATCAGATCCATTAAGCCTATGGGAAAAATTTAAAGAATATTTATCTGAAGATTTTAAATGGCAGATTGAAAGACAGGTCGAAAATAATATTGAGCAGTTTTCAGATGAAGTGTACAATAAATGCTTATATGTTATTGAGGAAGAAGTCCTGTCATTAGGTGGATGTGCTATAAAGGAATATGGCTTACCACAGCCAATTAGACCGCAAGATTTAGGGAACATACAATACCTGAAGGAGACTAACTATGATGTTCAGGCTTTGGACAAGTTCGTGACTGAAAATGAGGGTACATTAACCGCAGAACAAAAGTTAACGTACGATAAAGTTATAACCAGTGTAGAGACAAACGCAGGAAGACTTTTCTTTTTAGACGCTCCAGCTGGCACCGGAAAAACCTACCTTATTAACTTGATCTTGGCAAAAGTGAGGAGCACTCATAGCATTGCCTTAGCTGTCGCTTCTTCCGGAATCGCCGCCACATTGCTAGAAGGTGGTCGAACTGCACATGCGGCTTTTAAGTTGCCGCTCGACCTAACACGCGTAGAGACCCCCATATGCAACATATCGAAACAAAGCAATCTTGGCGAAGTATTAAAGAATACTAAAATAATTGTCTGGGATGAAATTACAATGGCGCACAAAGGAGGCGTCGAGGCTATAAATAGGACTCTACAGGACATTCGCGATAACGAAAACCTAATGGGTGGTGTGACAATGCTGTTGGCAGGAGATTTTCGCCAAATTTTACCTGTGGTACCTAGAGGAACTCAAGCTGATGAAATTAAAGCCTGCCTGAAAAGATCTGTTTTGTGGCCCTCAATACAAATCCTGAAACTTACCAAAAATATGAGAGTTGATCTAAAAGGCGATATATCAGATGCACAATTTTCAGATATTTTAATGAAAATAGGAAACGGTGATTATCCATCAACAGATGGTATAATTGTTGTCCCGGACGAGTTGTGCACATTAGTGTCTACCATCCAGGAACTGATAGATCGCATTTATCCAGACATTGCTCAAATACAGAATAAGCCTATAGAATGGTTTTGCGAAAGAGCCATTTTGACTCCAAAAAACGATCAAGCTGCGTTCATGAATGACATGTTGCTCAAGTCCTTTGACGGAGAAGAAATGGTCTACAAGTCGATAGACACTGTCTGTAATTTAGATGACGCCGTTAACTATCCAGTAGAGTTTTTAAATTCCCTTAAACCACCGGGTCTTCCATACCATAAGCTCTCTTTGCGGAAGGGCACACCCGTAATGCTCCTTAGGAATTTAAAACCACCGAAATTGTGTAATGGCACTAGACTACAAGTCAAAGCCCTGCATAAAAATTTAATCGAAGCCATTATTTTATCCGGGTGTGCTCAAGGAGAAAAAGTGTTTGTGCCACGCATTCCTCTAATATCCCATGACCTCCCTTTTGACTTTAAAAGACTGCAATTTCCCCTCAAAGTATGCTTCGCCATGACGATAAATAAATCTCAAGGACAAACTTTAAAATACGCTGGCGTAGATTTAAGAGAAAATTGTTTCACCCACGGTCAGTTTTACGTAGCTTGCTCGCGCGTAAGTTCACGGACGAGCCTGGTAATATTAGTTCCGCCCAATAAAGAAACAAAGAATATTGTTTATAAGGAAATCCTCTAAAAAACAATTTCCTTATTTTTTCATTGTTATTATCCTAAAATGTTCACCGTAGCGAAGCACGGGTATTCAGCTAGTCTATATATATAAAACAGTTCCATAACTGACTGCCAGACATACAACGCACAGACCAAACCGCTGGAACTAAAGGGCTGAAATTTTGCATGGCCATTCTTCTTATGGTGTAGGGGTGCACTAAGAGAGATTTTTGAAAATTTCTTCTTAGATTTTTTTTAATTAAATTTTTAAGCTGTTTTAGCAACTTTTTTTAAGTTTGCATTTAAAATAATAATTTGAGGTTTATAAAATTTATATCACGAGAAGGATAAAAAAATTCCTTTAAAATGAAATCTTTTTCGAATCTTTACCTCCCTTTTCTGATTTTTGGAGAATTTTTAAAGATTCATTTATAGAATTTAATTTATTAAATGCCTATCACGTGATTTCTTTTTCTGGTACTTTAAATAAATTTATCGTCACGTGCATAACAACTAAAAACTAGACAAAAAAAATTTTTTTTCTTTCTAATGCGGCAGACGATTGGACATTATTTTGTCTATAAAAATATCCCTCACGATTTTTTTATAAATATATATATTTTTTTCTACATCCATTGTATATATTGATCGTCGTATTTATTATAAATATATATATATATAAATATTTGGCATTAATTGCATACATTGACCGTTGTATCTAATTTGAATGTACTCCGTAGCGAAGTGCGGGTTTTCAGCTAGTTTCGTTTATAAATTATTATAACTTTTATCATGCCCGATACTGCTTTTTGATTCATTTTTTTTTATTTATAATCTGGATCACTTCGTTTTTTCTTATTGCATTGTTTAACCTTTTGCAGTTCATTTTCGTTCTCAATAGTTTCTACTTTTTTTCTTCTTTTCTGTGTTTTATTTTATTCGAGTTTTAATAGATAGTCTAGTTCGCTTCCTTATCCCTTGGTATGCTCTATTTATTTTTGTATTTTAATCAATTTCATCTCGATTTAAAAGCTTATTCCTCTATCAAACGTCTGCGACCCAGAGATACCTTATTATCTATAGTAAAACTTTGCTCGAAACCCAGTAACGGAACAAAATGGTTAATATGAATAAAATTAAACAGCCATGATACGGTCATCAACTTCGGCGGCGAAGGGTCATTTATGAGTCTGATACTGCAAATTTCGTGGAACGTGACGTAAAAATAAAACGACACGACCGTATTTGAAAAGAATGACACCTTAGCGCCAATAGTTCTCAGAATTGGTGGTGCAATTTATAGAAATAGAGGCGAAAGAAACCCTGTTTGCAATTTCTTTTATTTCCGAAATCTCCTATTTTAATTTTAGAGGCGTTTAATCGATAATGGTGTATATTGATTTATCTACATATTGAATGAGGTGATACATATTACTGGAATAAATGAATACGGATCTTGAGATATTTACAAATGCGTGCAAAATTATTTAAGATTATTATATATATATATATATATATATATATATATATATATGTAATGAAATAAGATCAGATTACAGAACTATTAGAAAAAGAAATTTATTTCCGAGTGGCTAAACAGACATCTGATCTAGTTGAAAGCCAACACCCGAGTGATTCCCGGGGTTTGAGTATAGAGGTATCTGCGGTTGAAGAATTTGCTGACCAAAGATGTTTTTTGCAAGCTGCATCAGTTGTGCAGGACGATTGCCTTATTTCGGCATAGACAGTGTGGCTTGCCCAGGGATTGCTGACGCTATGAAAAATATTCCTGGGTTCTTGAAAACAGAATTTGGTAATGCCGTCTTAAACATGGGAAGGGAAGAGAATTTACAGGGGATCAACTTAAATTTTATATCTTTCATATCCCCCCATTTTAAAAACGTTGTCTACCCGGGTGGAGGCTCTCATACATAACATAAAAAAATAAACTACAAAATATTACAATTATACAGAATATAACAGAAGATTACAAAAATATCTGGCAAAGTCCACAATGGTTCCTCCAGATAGCAGGTCCATGCGGTTTCCCTACTATCCTTCATCTTATTTGCTTCGTATGCACTTTACCATAATTACAGTATAAGTTCAAAATTAAGACTTGTATTCGAAATATAACACGATAACATAAATTCTAGGGCTACATGACATATTATCCTGATATATTTGATATGAATAAAACACAATATAAACATTTACACTACCTGGAAACTACCTCTTAACATTGTCCACATATTGTATTATTAGTTCTCACATTATATTATATTAATACTGACATTGTTTGTATCACTATCAAAATTCACTGTATTATATTTTTTAACTTCCTTGAGTACTCTCATATTCATTACAATTCTCTATTCGTGCAAAATTACAATATTATAAATTTTTACCTTCATTTCGTATCAATATCTCTTCTTTTTCTTCAAAGTACTGTTACATTAATAAAACAACTTCATTACATCAAAATTCGTTTCAATAGCAATACACATTTTATACCTTAAACATACCTTACTTCTAACAAACAAATCACATTTCTCTCAAACAACCGTGTATCCTCACGTTTGCTGAGGAATGCTTACTATGAAGTTGGAAAGGAGGTTAAAACAAATTCCTCCCGCCACTTCAAAAGAAAATTTTTGTGGATGAACAAATGTAGATAAATGGATTCAGTTTCTCAACTGTAGTTGCTCTCAAAGAAAAACCCCAAAAACCAAAAATAAAATTTTTCCGAATGAAAAAAAAAGTTTCGAGTTGTGTGGCCATCACAACCCGACAATTTTATTAAAAAAATTAGAAAAATAAAAAACAAAACAAGAACAACTCAACTGAGGAAAAGAATGCATCATGACATTAAATTAAATATTATAAAATTCAAAATTCACCTTGATAATTACAAAATTCAAAATAAACTTCACATGATCAGTCTATACCATTTTTAGTTGTCCTTAAAAAGTAGTTGTAGATTCGGAGACTCACAATATTGGCAGTCCATTGATGGGAGTCCATCAGTATCCTCTGGTTTCTGTTCGCTTGGGTTTTTAACATCATTTAACTGAAAATTCTCTCTAGGACGGAAAAATCGAAGGCGAGTAGAATGTACAATCTCAGTGGGAGTTTTATAAAGAGCATTGGGTTTATCAATTTCAAAAAGAACATCTGAACATTTTTTTTAGAATAGTATAAGGGCCTGAATACGGTGGGGCAAGTTTTCGGGTATTTGGATATTGAAATTCTTCATATAAAACTAAATCTCCGACTTTAAATATAACTTGTTGAAATCTTCTGTCATATCTTATTTTATTCGACTGATAATATTGTCTAGTTCTTTCTTGTGCAATTTTTCTAGCTTCTTCTATAGGAGGGTATATCTCATTATCTTGGAAAGAAATTTTAAAAGGTAATTCGCCATACATTAAATAAATTGGGGGAAATCCAGTTACCGAATGAGGGGTATTATTATATTCTTGTGTGACAGAGTCTAAGATTTTTGTCCATGGCACATTACTAGGGCTATTACTAACTTTACATTTTAATCTAGTTACTATGGTTTGGTTAACTCTCTCGACCTTTCCGTTCGTCTGCGGTCTATGTGCAGATGTCAAGAGCTGTGTAACATTATTATGTCTGAGAAAATGTTTAAACTTTGATGAGGTAAAGGCGGAATTCCTATCACTTAAAATTTTCTCGGGTACATGATTTTGAAAAATAGAATTCAAACAATTTATATAGGTTTCCGTGGTGGCACTTTTAGAGGGAAATGTCCAGATGTACCTAGTGGCATGATCAACTACAATGTGTAAATATTTCTTAGTAGAATTATAATAACTTAAACCACCTACAGTATCAATTGATAATAGTTCAAAAGGTTTTTCACACAGAGGAAGAGATTGCATAAAACCATATTTTTTCTGATGAGACTTCTTGTTTACTTGACAAGTTTCACAATGTTTAACATAATTTCCAACATCATTAATTATCTTAGTCCAATAATATTGAGGTGAAATAATTCTTAACATTGAAGCTATTCCTGGATGACCAAATTTTTCATGTACTTTCTCTATTAATTTAATTCTTAACGCTTTTGGTACTACAATTTTGATTAAACCTTGTCTTTTTACTACTACAATATTATCCTTATTAAAACATCTGGGTGCTGTTATATTTTCTAACATTTGAAAATGGATGATTTCCTTTATATCTAACAAGGGTTCTGGCGGGGTTGTAGTTATATTAAAAGCAATTGGGTTTCTTGTTAACATGTCAGCTTCAACATTAGTTGTACCTTTCTTATATTTTATGTCAAAATCATACATAGAAATTTTTAGAGACCATCTGAAAAGTCTACCTGTAGGATTTTTAAAAGTTTTAAGCCAAACTAAGCTTTGATGATCTGTATGTACAGTAAAATGTGACCCATGAAGGTAGCAATGGAATTTATCAAGACTATCAATTATTGACAAACATTCTAATTCCGTTATCGTATAATTAATTTCATATGGTCTAAGTCGTCGGGAGTGATATGCAATTGGATGTTGAGTTCCATCCGGATGTTCTTGTTTTACTATGGAGGCTATGGCTTCTTTTGACGCATCAACATAGACATGGCAAGGATAATTTGAATTATAAAGAGCCAAAATGGGTTTTGAGATTAAACTATCTTTAAGTTTTTGAAAAGCTTGTTGACATTCAAGCGTCCATGCCCATTTCTGGTCTTTCTTTAAAAGGTTATTTAAGGGAATTCTAATTTTAGCGTAATCAGGAATAAATTTATGATATACGTTAATGGTGCCTAGAAATCTTTGTAAATCTTTAACGTTCCTTGGGGCCAATAATTTTTTCATTGTTTCTACATTAGTATTATTTGGGCTGTATGATCCATGCTTAACTTCATAGCCAAGAAAATCAATAGTATCTTTAGCAAAATGACATTTCGATTTTTTAAGTTTAATATTTTCCTTTTCACAAATTTCAAAAATGGTCTTTAAGTGCTGAATATGTTGTTCTAATGTCTCTGAGAAAATAATTATATCGTCAAAATAATTTAGAGCAAAGTTAACTTGATATTTATGAAATATACGCCTAATTGTTCTTTGGAATATTGCTGGAGCATTCTTAAATCCAAACGGCAGTCTGGTAAATTGGTACAAGCCATACTTAGAAGTGAAAGCAAGCTTTTCAGCTTCCTCATCCTCTAATTTCAGGTGCCAATACCCACTACATAGATCTAACGTAGAAAATACCTTAGCATTGGTCAATTTGTCTAGAACACTGTCTATTCTGGGAATGGGTTCACAATCGGTTTTTGTAATTTGGTTAATTTTCCTATAGTCAATACATAGCCGAGTCCTAGCATTATCTTCTTTCTTAAATGCGAGAGTAATAGGTGAACTATATTGGCTATAACTAGGTTTAATAATTTTAGCTTTTAACAAGGCATCTAATTGTTTCTTTATCTCTGCGTCATATCTAGGCGACGTTCTGTATGGTCTTTGACTTATAGGAAGTTCTGAGGTTAAGACTACTTTTGGCGATTCTAATTTAATTTCTCCCACATCAAACTTATTCTTAGCAAAAACATGATCAAATTTTTGAATTAAATTGTCAATATCACACTTATCATTATTACAAGAAATCACATTACATAAATCATTATTATTACTTAAAAATGCAGATACTTTTCATTATTTCCATGACCACTTCTCTTATTAGGATTATTATTATGACAGCTGGTACAATTAAAATGCTTAAGTAATTTATTATCCTGAAAAATTTCTCTAGTTTTAAAATTAATAGTGACATTAAAGAGTCCAATAGCATGACCAGATAATATAACATATGGTAATTGTACATTAGGTAAGTAATAAAATTTTAATGTTTCAATTTTTTCACCCAATTTTAACGGAAGCATTATATACTGACTTACCTGGACGTTTCGTCCCACAGCTGTAATGTTAATGTTGCAATTTTTGAAATTTAGTTGGTGATTTTTATTTAATGTGGATCCCGGTAAAATATTTAGAGTTGAGCCTGAATCGAATAAAATCTGGACTTTCTGTCCACACAACAGGCTCTCTACTACTGGCACTCAGTCACTGTCGTTGGTTCTCACATTAAAGTTTTTATTATGATTCTGCATTGTCATTCTTGGCTGAAAGGAAGGTGCACTGGTGTTGAACCCTGGTCTGGGACGTTGCTGGAAACGGGGCGGATAAAAATTATTCCTCGGTCTCCACTCCTGGTGTTGAAGATCAAAATTTGGCCGAAACTGTCGGTAATTTCCTGAGTGTTGTTGGAAGCGTGGACTCCAGGCTGGAGGTCTATGGAAAACTGGTAGCTTGGGGGTATAAAA
>OU015497.1:3098267-3103267 GCA_907164885.2 Dolomedes plantarius | reverse complement strand
AAATGCTCGAAATTTTATTTAATTACTGGACAACCCAAAAATCTGAATTGAAAGTTTGCTAAAGAAGCAGCTTATCACAGAGAAATGCGCTGCTTATAAAAAGACCCTTTCGTTTCCTTATCTTAATCTTGAAGTAAATCGCTTAAAATAATTTCCCCGGGATCATAAAAAGTAGTTTTTTTTTAACTCGAAAGTAGTAAAAACGAATATGTTAAAGTGCTTTATCGAAGGAAAGGAGTAAAAAACGCCTTTACTTATCTCTTTGATGCAGATTTAGCTTGCTAATTACAATCTTAAAATGTATGCCTGGTTTTATGAGCAGCAAGCTATCCCCACTTTTGCTTCCTATACCAGCTTCAGAGTTTTACAAATGGAAAAGCTATTTCAATGATCCAGTTAAAGTTTTTAAAAAAACAGTGAAAAACATTGCACAATTTGTTTTATATATGTAAAATTTTATGGTGATTGTAATTCCACGTACATTTTCTGGATTAGTCATATTTAGAAAGACATATAAGTTATATATCTCTATATAAATATTTATATTTATATTTATACATAAACAGAAAAAAAATATATTAAGCTCAACATTCAACTGGTTGTTACAGTTGGAACTTATGTCCCCTGCGCGGAACATAGCAGACGAGGTCCATAGATTGCTTGCAGTAAAATGTTGTTTTCAATAGAGTCCAACTTGACCAGTTGCCACATCAGTTGAACCTGCAGACTGAAGAAGGGAACGAATCCCAAAACTGATTTTTGCAGGAAATATTAAAAAACATTCATACTTTTCTTATTTACCATTTTTCTTCACTAAACTTTTATATAAGACTCTTTATATTTACCCACTATTCCAGTACCTTGGACAAGTCAATTGGACTGTCTTTAACCCTTTCAGAGGCAACAACATCTACCGTTTGCACGGTGCGGATTCTTTTCCTGATTTTTTTAACCTAAAGAATCTTGAAAATTTTTTTACAATTAAAGGTTGCAAAATGTCTTTACTTCTTTAACTTGATAATAGATGGCAGTACTAACTATTTTTCTGCTCATTTAATTGGAATTTATTGATAGCAAGTGAAAAAAAGACTAGATTTAGGCGTTTGCACTGGGCAAGCGGCGCCCCTCAAAGGGTTAAATAAACTTTACGGTACAAAACGAATTTCAATTTTTTGGAGCTTGTTCCCTTCTTCAAACTGCAGGTTCCAGTGGCGCACCCAGAGGGGCCAAGGGGCCCTGCCCCTCCCCAAAAGAAATAGAAATTGCATTATGAATATTGATTTTGCATTATAAATATTTTTATCCGTTCATCTCGACCCCCCCCCAAGAAAAAATCCTGGGTGCGCCACTGGCAGGTTCAATTTTTACCGAGCACTCCCAGAGTGGACATATGGTTTGCGCGTACCTTCCTTCCACCCACATGAATGAACTGTCCAGCCTACGGATTTTATATGTCCATGCCCATGGTAGAGACTGGGGTATTCAGTAGCGCTTGACGGGGATTAGAACTGAGCTCTCTTCTTCCGAAACATCTACCTTTAGTCCAAACCTCGACCTTTAGGCTTTAAGACACATACTGTTGTTGTTGTTTTTCATCCCCGTGATCAGCAGAGCTAGATCAGGTCCATAAGCTCGTTTCCTCTGAGAAAGTCCAGCACCAAAAGAGGATCTTGAGCCAGGTCCTGCCTGGTAAGCCCCAGACAGGATAAAATGTGGTCAGGGGAGGCTTGAGCAGTAGAACACTTAATGCAGATTTCGAAATGCTTACTACCACCAATAAAACTCATTGATGACAGATGACCACTGAGGAAGCGAGTAAGTGTGGTTTGATCTCGACTACAACCGCCCCGAACCAAAGAGCCGCCTGGGCTCCTACTCTGGTGTGTACCGGTGGTACCGTCCAAATGGCCTTGTTATCTGCCTCACATTTAGAAAAAAGCTCCGAATAAGTAAGAGGAGCGACAGTCGTTGCGGCCTCTTCAGCACCTGCTTTGGCCAAACTGCCCGCAATCTCATTTCCAGCAACATGGACGTGGGACGGAATCCGATGGGAAAGGGAGAGTTGTTTTAGTTTCCTTAGGATGTCTGCCCTAGCACTGTCCCTGACACTATGCCAGTCGGCCAAGTGCTGAATGTCACTTCTACTATCCGAAAAGATCCAGATATCATTAAACCGTGGAAGCGACATGATGGAGTCCAGACCTTCAAGAATTGCAATGAGCTCGCCTCGGAATACCGAGCAGATTTCTTCTCTTGATCTTTAACTCCTGATCCCGAAATTGCCACTGCCCGATCTGTCATCATCAAGTTTACTGCCGTCCGAATACAACTGAACAGCGTCCATGGGGACATTATTAATTCTTTCGAGACCTAACTGTTTCAGCTAGCACGGCAATTCCATTAAGACACATACTTAAAAGATTTATTACGTTTAAGTGTTTTTTAAAGTATAAGCCATTCATTTCTGTTGAATGAAACATAAATATACGTATAAAGTAGAATATAATTTCTACGTAAGATTTCCTTCATTTTGTTTCTCTTCGTTGGAGCTTCTTTGCCTATTTATATGACAATGAATGGGTGTGCAGAGAAAATTCTCCTGTAATCTATATATATATAACAGTTCCGTAACTGACTCACTGACTGACATACAACGCACACACCAAACCGCTGGACCTAAATGGCTGAAATTTTGCATAGCGATTCTTCTTTTAGTGTAGAGAGATTTTTCAAAAATTCTTAGATTTTTTTAAATTCAATTTTTAAGCTGTTTTTAAGTTTGCATTTAAAATAATAATTTGAGGGTTATAAAATTTATATCACGAGAAAGATCCTAAAAATTCCTTTAAAATGAAATCTTTTTCCAATCTTTACCTCTATTTTCTGATTTTTGGTGAATTTTTAAAGATTAATTTTTACAATTTAATTTATTAAATGCTGATCACGTGATTTCATTTTCTGGTATTTTAAATAAATTTATCGTCACGTGCATAACAACTAAATAGATTAAAAAATATTTTTTTTCTTGCTAATGCGGCAGACGATTGGACATTATTTTGTCTATAAAAATATCTCTTACGATTTTTTTATAAATATATATATTTTTTCTACATCAATTGTATATATAGATCGTCGTATTTATTATAAATGTATATATATATATATATATATTGGCATTAATTGCATACATTGACCATTGTATTTAATTTGAATGTACTCCGTAGCGAAGTGCGGGTTTTCAGCTAGTATGTTTATATTTGTGTGTGGGTGTTATCCAAATTCAGTAATCTCATAAGAATCGTATCGCAAATGGTCTTAAATTAAATCAGAAAAACAACATCTATTAACAGATATCTTACATAACAGCTGTGAAATGTTAAGGAATAGTTAAAATAAATGATCACGTTCAACCGTGATTTATATGTCTGAACGAAATTAACGCGTATTATGGGACTAATTGTTATAGTTAAGAGTTAAACTACAATCTTCGTTTGTATTAAGTCTACGATTCCATTTCAAGTCTCAGAGATGCTTCTGTGATATTTCAAATTCATATTCATGTAAATATTATATAATTATATATATATATATATATATATATATATATATATATATATATATATATACTAGCGGCCCGTCCCTACTTTGTCCGGGTTGAACAAAATATTATACCAATAAATTTCCAGTTGATAGCCAATAAATTGTAAATCTTTTTTTACCTTAATAATAACCTGAATATTACCTTAAATTAATTTTACGTTAGTTAATAATTAAAATAAATTTTTTAAAGAAAAAGGCGTGCCGGAGAACGGCCAGGTTCGAACCGCTAGCGTCAGAACAGAAGCCCACCGTGATAGCACCACGCTAAGGATCGTTGAATACTTCGGCACAAAAAGCGGTAGAGGACAGTAGCGGAAACAAAGGAGATTGTTAGGATTAAGCCCCCTATCTTTATTTCTACTGATCAGATATACATAATATATAGCCTATGTCCATCTGGAATAATGTACCTTTCAAACAGTGAAAGAATTTTTCAAATAAACGCAGTGGTTCTGGAGATTACCCTCCACGTAAAAAATCGCTCTCTCTTGATATATAAGTATAGATATATATATATATATATATATATATATATATATATATATATATATATATATATATATATACATATATATACATATATACATATATATACATATATACATATATATACATACATACATATATATACATACATTGCTAAATATAAACTGCTAGGTATTTCATCTAACATTTATCATTTTCCTTTTATAACTTTAGTTCCAAAATTTCATAAAACACCTATTGCTTTTAGAGCAGTAACCTGTGGTCATAATACTTATGCTACAAAAGCAAGTAAATTATTATTAAAATACCTTAAATTAATCTATAAAAATATAACATCAGGTGTTTGTGGTATAATTGATAATAGCTATAGTCTAATTAGAAAACTACAAACATTAGATAACTGTAAATATATTGTAACTTATGATTTTAAAGATCTATTTAATAATATTGATATAATTGATTTAAATAGAATAATCATAATGTTAGTACAAAATAATATTCAATACTTAAACAACGAAATTAAACTAACTCGTTTCAATAGGCTCCTAGAATTAGTAACTAAACATAATTACATAGTTCATAATAATAATATATACTTACAGTCCAAAGGTGTACCACAAGGTGGTAATGCTTCAAGTATGCTAGCTAATTTATACTTATATTATTTTGAAATTAATAATATAGAAAATAGCAATTACAATATATTTAGATATATAGATGATATAATAGTAATAAATAAAAGTAATAACCCTATAGACTTAAATTTTTACCCTCCTAATTTGGAACTAATTAAAAGTAGCCATGATAATAATAATGTAAACTTTCTAGATATCAATATTAAATTAAGTACTAAAAATAAATTAACTTATGACTTATATGACAAAAGATCTGAATATAATTTTAATATTGTTAAA
>OU015497.1:3073267-3093267 GCA_907164885.2 Dolomedes plantarius | reverse complement strand
GCAGAGCAAATAAATAACGTAGCATCCAATTTGCACATCATTAAGTCTAATTTGGGAAATATCAATTAATGGCTGTTTGCTGGTTGTCAGGGTTGTAAATTACTTGAATGTACAATAAGCAAAATCATTAATTGCAGAGAAAACATGATTAAGTGAATAGAAAATCAATCAATTAGAGTAAATATTTTGGATATATGTTACTTTTCTGTGAATTATTTGCAAGGAAATCTTTATTTAGGTTCTTTAAATTCAGGTAAATGATTAAAACACTTTCTACGCATTTAGTTTAGAGAGAGTGGCTTTTAATTTTTATTTCTTGCAAGTATAGATTACATTATGCTTTTTACTCTTTGAAGGATTATTTACTTTTTAATTAATAAAGATAATGTATTTATAAGAAGTTAGACTGCCTCAATTTAATATGACTTAACAAATTATTTAGTTGTTATTTTCTACAAGTACTCTGTGAATCGTAATGTAATTTACCTTTCATTTCCCTTTCCTTCTAAAGGAAGCTCTGAAGTTTTTACAATGATTAACAAACCCCGGATACAGCGAAAAAAGATTGTCTTGTTTAAATTCTATGACCTCCCCTTATAAACATAATTTTTAAAAGTAGTTGCCCTTTAAAACTGGCAAATGATGTACCTGTAAACATATATGTAAGCGAGGTGATAAAGGACAGACACAATGGCCGGAGGTAGTCTAGTGATATCGCGTTGGAGCTCGGAACTGGGGGTTCTCAATTCGAATCGCGACGAACTCCATTAAAGGCCTTCGCGTTTAGGCTGGACATGGGCGCGTTACATCCGTAGGCAGGCAATTCCTTCTATGAGGTAAGAGAGGGTGGGAAAAGGTACGATCAACCAGCATGTCACCCCTGGGGATGCTTGGTCAAAACTGATATGGCACCAGGGGATGGTGTTGGTTCACCCTCATTAAAAGCCACAAATGTTTCACAGATATGTGCGAATGTCTTCTTTTACAAGGCAAACAGAAACAGAACAGATACATATTCATATATACCAGAATCAGTTGTTAGTTAGTAAAAAGGGTGTACCGTATATATGATTGTCCCTTTAAAAAAGGAGTCAATTTCAGAAACGACGGATACTTGGGGCATCAATACTCGAGTTTTCTCGAGTGATACAATGCATAGTACAACAGAGTAATCTTTAACAAAGAGATTCTCAAAGACTTGTCAAAGGTCATGTCTGAAATTCAACTTAAAATATTTTACTCAACTTAAGTATCCCTAGCCGGCACGTAGGAAAGAACACGGGCTTGCAACCAAAACCACAAACTAAGCCAACCATATGCAACTACCTTAATAAAAGTATTGAATCATTAGAGGAAGTCTCGATTTCAAACGAGTCCCGTTTCTGACCTTACCATGAGTAAAATTACTAGTATTCATACAGTTTTTAGAAACAGAGACACGCGTTATTCTGGATATAAAACGGCAATAAAGTGGAATATAAAGTGCAAGTACCTACCTTTACAGAACTATCATATTTTGATTTTCTCTATTCGAGAAAACGACATTCCCGTACCGCAAACTCAAGATGTTCGATCAACTACAGAGGTATTTGCATTGATAATAATAGACTAACCTAAACTGAATGTCTTTTAATTGTGAATTGAAGACAAAAGAAATTAAAAGTAACCACAGAGAATGCAACAAATCACTACATTGCTCTAGCAATTAGTGATTGGTATTTGCATTGACAATAATAAACTAACCTAAACTGAATGTCTTTTAATTGTGAATTGAAGACAAAAGAAATTAAAAGTAACCACAGAGAATGCAACAAATCACTACATTGCTCTAGCAGAAAAAAAAATTACAGTTTCTGATAATGCAGGAAAAAAAAGGAAAACCCGTATCAAGATTGTCAGACTCTCGTCTCCCATTCTTAAGTGGAATTGATGAACTTGAGTAATAGCGTCTTCAATGAGCCCAAAAGAAACGCAAACAGGTGTCGAACGATATACACCTTTGGAGATGTGCGACAATAGGTAAAAGTACGCGAATCATTTAGAATGATTTGTGAAATCCATTAGCGGCGCGCTTTTGCCTTGGAAGGGTCGGCAGGAAAGAAAATTCCCCATAGGTGGTCTACAGAGGGCGGACCCGGAAGAAATAGGGGATACGAGATGGTCCCAGATGGTTCGAGAAAGGCTGAGAGGAATGGATAAATAAAGACGGTGTTGTGAATGGAGGGAGAATAGACTTGGACTGTTGAAGGGTCGACACGCGTACGGAGAGAGAGGGTCTCGTACGGACTTTGAATAATGAGCCCGGCTCTCACGAGTGCATTAACGTTCGTCGGAACGAAACTTTGTAAATGATTTATTTAACCAAGATTTTAATGTGTCAATAAACCAGATGTAAATAAGAGTTGGTTCTACAGTTATAATTACTTCTACAAGATAATGATTTGTCGGATCACGACCTTAAAGGTTAACAAAGATGTCTAGCTCCGTTAACAGGTAATTGAAACTGAAAAACAAGGAAACTAAAATTTGCTGCTTGAAAATTAGGTTTGCTTCTACTCGGTGTATTTTGTGCAAAACTTTTATCATTTTTGTAGATATAAACCTTCGTTTTGCTTCTACGAGCATTTCTAGGAAAAATGAAGGTATAAAAAACTTACTGATAAAAGGGCTGTTTAGGTTGTCCCTCCAGATAAACTCACACCGGAGAGATGCATAGGGTGATGCTGTCTTAATGTATGGGCTTGAATCAAACGTCAATCCTGACAGATAGCTAAAACCTGAAACGGGGAAAATTCGAGGAGGAATCATAGTAGATATTTTAATACTCTTCCGCTGATAAAAAAAATAAAATAAGGCTCCGCAGTTGATCTTCGAACAATGTGTTGATCACCATACAGGGCTTGGTGAGTTTCAATTACATACCGGTTAAAACAAAGGACAGTTCAGCATGTCGTCCTTCATAACCACAAGGAAGTTGAACAACTACACCTCAGTGAGTTCAGTGTCCGAAATAGTCAGTCTCGATTACAATTGTCAGTTGAGAGTACCACGGACACAATGTTCAACACGAGGGCTAATTAGACCGACATCTACATTTATTAGTCGATTCTGAACAGCTTCAAACCCCACATCATAACAGCGGGACTCTGGCCCTCAGACCCTGGTACCAAAATGCCAGTGCCCTTGTCATTCGACATTCGGCATGGCGCACATATAACAATGACCGAAAAAAATTCTAAATCTCATTCGTTATTAAATTCAGTTTTTTTAAATAGAATTTCATCTTCTGAACTGTTTTTACGAGTTTCAACTTCTAAAATACTATATTATATTTTTGTGATTGCTAATTGATTATAATTTTCTCTCAACATGCCATGATCTAGATTCTCAGTTCTATACTATTTGATTGATTTCCTCGATCGACCCGGATAATACGTATTCATTTCCTGTAGCCTAACTCCTGTTTATAGAATTTCTACTTTATTTCAGCTTTATGTGATGTTTCGATTGCAGGTGCCCTAAACCCTTTCATTCGTGCTACATTTTTTAACATAACGGGTGTTATCCAGTTTCAGGAATTTATGTATTGTTATTTCACATTTAGATATACATTAAAGTGCTTTGAAAGAAAACCAGCTTTTATAGGTCACATTCTTTAGTTTTAAGATATGCATAGTTCCCATTAATAATTCATAACACAATTCTTCATCGCGTCACGTTCTAGCTCAGAGAATAAGCGCTCGAAGGAAATCTAGGGATTTCCAAAACTAAAAAGAGCGATTTAATCTTTAAAACTTTGAATTCAATTTTATTGTTTTATGCAGTTCACTTTCCTCTTTCGTTTTCGAAAATCTATAAGTCTTTCTTCAGAAGTAAGTATATTTTGTATTTTATACGATATTCTGCAGAAATATGCTGCAGTTTTTTTAATACACCAGCATATTCATACGCACCATCCAAAACCCATATGAGCTAATTAAATTAGCTAAAGTATCAGCGATGACAATTTCAGAATACTAGTCTACCGTCACTCTTATGCATTTATTCATGATTAATGTAATCACTATAACAAGGATTTTCTATTTCATTTCCAAATCCTATGATTAAACATTTATAATTAAACAAATTTCAGGTAGTCTCTTCTAACGAAACTACCGCGGGTTATTTACTTAGGATTACTTATCGTTGCTTACCTCTTTTGTATGTAAATATGTATGTATGTGTTTTATATATATATATATATATATATATATATATATATGTAAAAATTTTGACGCATTTTGGTACTTTTCTGTTTAACTGTTTACTGCTTGCCCAAGCGATACAGGCTGGGTTTGGCTCGCTGCCAAAATTATAACTTGCGACGCAGGACATCTGAAATTTTGCTTTCCAGAGGACCGTTATGGAGGAACGTAATCCTGCGTTCAAACGCAGTTAACTGCGTTAAATTCCTCTAAGACTGCATTGTTAAATGCCTCTAAGACTGTAGTTAAAGATATCCTATCTGTATATACCAGGCAAAATGGCTTTTCCTAACACTGGTAGATATTGATAAACGTCAAAGTTAGTAATTCTAGAGTTGATTGACCTGTTTCTTTTCTCATTATCCTTCGTCAAAGAATTATTACAAGATTTTATTTGTGTTATGCAATTGAAGTATAAAATGACAATTATAAATCGTTTACAAATCTGCCATTTTTAATGATACGTTTAAAAAGTTAGTTTAATATTCGAAGAGAATATCAAGTTTAAAAAAATAATTTGGAAATTTTGCGTCGAATTTATCTATGTAAGATCAATAAGTTGTATATTGGCTCCTATATGGTATTAAAAATTCCATATCGTTTTTTTTCGAGACATTTAATAAATTGCAACTCTGAAATAAGGAAATATACTTTAGTTTTAGTATTTTATGCATGATGCATTGAGATTCGACAGAAGGGTCCATCAATAAGCCTGAAAAAGAAATTTACGCAATAAACTTTTCTTTTTGGGATTGGCACCTGTTCTTTCGAGGTAGCTCCGTAGTCATGGAACTATGACACCTTTTTTACAACGTGAGTACAAATTGCTATTAAAATATGTTTAAAAATTCACTACTTACAATAACTTTGTTGATCGAATCTAAAATTATTATAATGCTCAGTTATGCTGTGTGAAAGTACTTGCAATACTTAGCATACAACAGGTCTCTAAGGGAAAACGTTCGTATTTGTAGTGTGAAATGCAAATTTTGGCATATGCAGCTACATTCCAAGTGAGTTAAGAATGGAGGGATGGTGTTACGTTATTCTGGCTCTGAAACGTAACAGAATCTGTGATCTGGCCACATGTGGAGCTACGACGGTCCTTTGCAGAAAGGAAAATAACAGTTCATGTAAATAATTGTACAAGGGTTCAGCTGGTGGTTGCTACTGGAGAGGAAAGAGTGGATATATATATATATATATATATATATATATATATATATATATATATATATATATATATATATATATATACAGGGTGAATCTGAACTCTTGGGCAAAACTTTATAAGCATTTTTTTTAAGCATCTTTTGTAACTATTTCGAAAATTAGTATATAAAATTCTTACAGCTTTCACAATAGATATACCGTTTGTTGCATTCTTCTACAGATCTTTGTTTTGGAGATTTTTAATTTTGAAATTAGGGACTTCTTTGCTGGACACCCTGTATGTATATATATATATATATATATATATATATATATATATATATATATATATATATATATATATATATATATATATATATATGTATATATATATATATATATATATATACACTGCTGGCCACCCAAATTGCAACACCAAGAAAGACAAGAGATATCACAACAAAAATTATTTCGTAGATAACATGTTGACCAAGCATCAAATGATTAAATTTATAGACTTCTGTGAAGTGTGGTTCCTGCCAAAATCAGTAGCCAAAGTAGCCGCCATTGTTGGAGATCACCGCTACCATACGCCTCGGCATTGATTCAAAGAGACTTTGGATGAGTTCTTGGGGTACAGCAGACCAAGCAGCTTCCACACGTTGCCAAAGTTGATCTGCTGTGGCAGCTGGGGATGTAATCTGGGTCAATCGTAGAGCAACCATGGACCACATGTTTTCTATCGGCGAAAGATCCGGAGAGCGAGGCGACCAGGGAAGCAATTCAATCTGGCGATTGACGAAGAACCGTTGGACAATGCGTGCCACGTGTGGTCGCGCATTATCCTGTTGAAATATGGCTGTGGGCAAGCCCTGAAGGTAAGGAAGGACAACTGGCTCCAACACCTCGGAGATGTAGCGCTGGCTGTTTAAAGTACCGGCAATGCGTACTAGTGGTGTGCGAGAGTGATATCCAATACCGCCCCATACCATAATACTCGGTGCAGGACCAGTGTGGCGGTGCATAACGCAGCTGTTCAGCATCCTCTCTTCACGGTGTCTCCAGACTCGAATGCGACCATCGTGGTGTTGCAGACAGAAGCGTGACTCGTCAGTAAAGACAATTTCATTCCATTCTGCCGTCCACATCCTTCTGTCATCGCACCATTGGCGGCGGAGACGTCTGTGGTTCTACGTCAAGGGTAGACAAAGCAATGGACGTCTTGCGGACAGACCACTCTGCTGTAAACGGCGTCGAATGGTACGCGCAGACACTGGATGATGCGTTACAGACTACATGTGCTGTGCTATGTTTCGTGATGTGACTGAGCGATCCGTCACTGCCATGCGCACAATTTGCCTGTCATCAGGTGAAGTGGTGCGCTGAGGTGGATGCGATCGAACACGCCGGTCCGTTGTAGCCTCCTGCATCCAACGATCACATATCCGCATTACAGTTGTTTGGTTTTGTCCAACACGACTACCGATTTCCCTGAAAGATAATCCACAATCTCGGTAGGCCACTATCCTTCCTCTGTCGAACTCGAATACTTGATCAAAAGATGATCGCTGTTTTCGACGAGGCATAATTGATCGTTTTTTTGAAAAAACCACAAGAAAAACACAATTGCCGAACTTGAAATCGTCGAAATCTCCAAGCCTTAAATAGCGCTTTGAAGTGGCGCCACAGGCGCGCGTGATGTGCATCTGCTCTGAAATTCTAATCATTTGCATATCTCACCTCCGCTAATGCATGTTGTAAATTTCATGTTATTTGCATGTTTCCTTCAGGGTGTTGCATTTACAGTGGCCAGCAGTATATATATATATATATATATATATATATATATATATATATATATATATATATATAACATTAAAAACCCCCTACCATTTTAAAATCTAACATTATTCTAAATTCCCTTGGGCGTACGAGCTAAATTTCGTTTTTGATTCTAAGTTCTAATAACCTCGAGAGAAAATATTAAATTGCTTCCTTTTCCAAACATGCGCGGCGTGCCCCAATATTTTAGATAAGCTCTGCGCAAATTATATAAAACCACATGTGACTTATCGACAACAGCAAATCCCTAATCGCTATCATGATCACATGACAAAGTTTATATAAGCCGTCTGATCAACACACATGTACGCTTTTTGGATCATGTAACTGCCTTGGGAAGACGTATTCTCCGACGAAATAAAAACTAGTATAATGCTGTAACTTGCTGCGTCGATCATTATTATAGCCACGAGTACTCTTCATTGCCTGTGATGTGCTGGACGCCCACTCTTTCCTTGGGTTGTCCAGTATGTTACACATATATATATATATATATATATATATATATATATATATATATATATATATATATATATACATACATACATATATATATACATAACCCCCTTAATGGCCGTTCTTACGAAGGAGTGTGAAATGTCCCTTTCTAAAGAGGGAATCTGGAAAATAGGCCCCCGTAAGTTATAGGTTAAAGAAAGCCTCGATGTCGAAACCTCGAGGTTCAACGGACCAAATGATGGTGTTTACTGACAGCTAGAAAATCCGCCCGAACTTCCTGCGCCGGCCTAAACCCCCTCCACTTCCTTACCAATGACCATCAGAAATGTGGAAGTCCATTCTTCCGCACCTTGTATAAAATAAGGAACGACCCTTCAGCTTGCATCCTTGTTTAATTATGCACTCGCGTAAATTGAAAAATGCTTCAGCAACTCACATTTTCTTTTTGCCATATCTTTAAAATTCTATGTGCTGTAAAAAGTTCCAAATTCAATTCTTGTCTGAAAAATGTCTTGTCTAAATTCTCCTCTAAAGAATGTCTAAAATAATAGGTTTTTGGCTCGCCTAGTTAGAATTTTAGATCAGCCAATCAGAATGCCCGGGTACTTTGACGAGAAATGGAATTTAGCCACTATTACTCGTATAATTTGGCAATATGACTTGCGTATGAATTTAAATAGTTATTCATAGCGTTCG
The DNA here is from genome assembly GCA_907164885.2 of Dolomedes plantarius. Lineage (NCBI taxonomy): Eukaryota > Metazoa > Arthropoda > Arachnida > Araneae > Dolomedidae > Dolomedes > Dolomedes plantarius. The sequence goes on along the minus strand of OU015497.1, from coordinate 3,084,874 downwards.
CTTCATGCATTAACACCCCACTGCATATTATCCATGCATTCTACATGAGAATTATATCGCATATCTAACTTGCATTCGTTAAAGTATTGTCTAAGTTAAAAGAGTTCCTAACAATTGTAACATCTTGATAGCAGTTTAAACTTGATGAATTCCAATAGAAATACCTATGGCCATCTTGAATAAAACATTTTCAAAACTATCTTTAAATCTGAAAAAGAGAGTGTTACAGAAGATAATAGATCTGCTGAAATGTACCGCTTTTCTTCAGATTCATATAAAATAAATATCAGGGTAAGTTTTCTGATTTTTTAGCGACTGATGTTTTATTTATCGCTTTCCTCTTGTTACAACCTTTTTTTGTTCGGACTTTTTCACTTTATCTGTTACGAAATCCTCGCTAAATCTCAAAATAAAAAGCTAGAATGTTTGTATAATTATCCTTGCAGCCATTTATTTTTTATGAACACTTCTCTCAATATTTTTTTCCCAAACAATCTGTTGAGCAATTGTTTTACCTCATATGCAGTAAAATAACAGCTAATTTTTTGAAAGCTGGTTTAAACACTAAAATTAATCCAGCATAAATGATACTAAAATTTATATTTATGATGTCACAATACCTTTTCGTGCAAATTACTTAAGCGGACCAAAATTTAAGTTTAAACAAGAGCAAACGAGTTAGGTAAAACATGTCGAAAAATATATTGAGATTCATTAAATGCAGTTCAGGGATTTTGCTAAAAGAATATTAAATCATAAAGCAATATTCATTTCGTAAACATATTTTTTTAATTATTGTTTCGCTGTACGTGTTTCAAAGAAAATTATTAAAATACTAAAAAGGTAAGAATATCACATACTATTTCTTTCAAAAATTCTTTAGCAATTTTTTTTACTGATATTATGTTCAGTATTCTATAAGTTAAATTGAAACTGATTATTTAATACAATTTTTTTCAGCTTTTCATACGTCTTGAAAAGAGATACTTTGAATAAAATTTTTGAATGCTGTTTTTTTTTATGATTTTAATAATTTTCTTATAGTTTCTTTTGTGATTTATCACTGTATATATCTTACTATAAAAGATGAAATATTGGCATTTCCAAGTATTAGCATAGAATTTCATACAATATTTCATAATCAGGGCATAAGAGTTATAAAAAAAAAATATTTCATCATGACAGGCTTTTACCTAAAGACCTTGATAATATTTTAAAATCTGTTGTGAGTAAATGGTAAACAAAAATTTTTTATCCACTAGGCATTATTTGATTTTTTTTAATTCAACAATTCAAAAGAACACTATACTTTACCATCATAACTTTGCTTCTCATGATTTGCCCTTGGCATTGTGTTGTAATAAGTTAACTAGTTGGTACCCGTCAAAACATGACGGCTAGATAGTAAATAAATTCACTAATAGACAAATTATACTCAACACATCATTGCCAAATGTTGAAAATAATAATAATGCGCAGAAACAAATTAATTTGTAGCGACCTCGTGCTTAGTGAGTATCTAAAGCCAGATTTAAAATTGTCACTGAGCATGCGAAGAAAGCAGTTTGTTTTTAAATTGTAAATTATCGCTAATTAAACAATTTCATCAGGTTTAATCTTATATTTCACAAACATAATTATCATCAAAATAAAAATGGCAGAGAGAGATCTAGAGAGAAAGCTCGGAATAAACGTGTATATCATTAAAGCATATCACTGAGCAAGCGCAAAAACAGTGAGTTTCTAGAGACAGATTGAAACATGCAATTGGGCATGCGCAGAAACCAATTTTTAACTGTAAATTATCGCTTATTAATAGAAATTGCGGTTAAAAAAACCAAATTTGACAAATCTGCAGATTACAATCTTTCGTTTAAGACCAGAATGAAGTCAATGGATGCAGTAGTTTTCTCTCACGCACTGCCCAAAAAGTCGGCTTAGCAACTTAAATGTATAGATTCGTACCCTGAACTGTGCTGCATGACTGTCATCAACATTGATACTATATGTGCTGCAGATCAAGACAATTGTACAAAACTCAGCTTTGACGTATTCCTGTTCTCTAATGCTGGAAAGGCAGCTGAAGCTTCTGTCGTGGGGTACGACATATATATAAAAAGAAAAGAAAATAGAAAAGGTGCAGAAAAACCAATTAACAAACGGAACGGAAAATGGAATAGTAAAATGACGCCAGACGATACGAGAAGAATGTTGTGGGGATACAATATGTTAGGAGTTCAAAAAGGGCAGACAACCCAATTAAATCGAACAGTCGGCGGTGCCATGAGAAAATTGGAATAGCAATTGATCAGACAAAAGAGCCGGATGAAGAGAAGAGATTGAAAGGAAACAATTAAGAGTCGAAACAGCGAAGGAAGACGTTGTGATGAAAAGGGAATTGTTGACAAAGAGAAGAGGACCCCACACATAGGAGATGTTCTGGGAAAACACATTTCCTAGAAAAATAGGAATGAGTCAAGGACGGGATTGTTCGAGTATAAAACGCCCCTCACTCTAAATGGTGGAAGGAATGATTAGGGGAGGAACATGTTAACGAATCAAAAGTGGAAGTATAAAGAAAAAGGTTGAACATGAGAGACGAATAAAAATGTAAAAGGCGGGGCGTTGAGAACATAATAAAAAATAGAGAGTGGTAGCCTCGTAAGCGAGAAGGCAAAAGAATATATATGGGAGATTGCGCCCCGACGTAGCGCATCGCTGTAAGCCGGCAACTCAACGATGAAAGGAGCATCAATGAGCAGCAGAACCGATATAGATTGCTTGAACCCCGCAAGCTAGCCTAGAGAATCCTCGGAGCCGACGTAGATTGCCTGAACCCCGCAAGCTACCTATGAGATGATAAGAGGTGAGACTCGGAACCACGACGGAGTGCCTAATCCCCACCAGCAACGAATGGAGAACTGATCCGGCCGTTAAAGTCTGACGTTATTGAGCGAGTCCGAATAGAGACCCCAATAGATGCACATGAATATGCCAGTCCACTTCTGCAGTCTGCAAAAATGGAGGTAACCTTCCAAATTTCACGAGTTACCCGAGTCTTATATGATAGGCGGAAATTAAGGAATAAGATGATATATTGCGTACCGAAATGATATTAATTTAAATAGATGAAATAATATAGGCAAATAATACATTGATATAATGAGAATGTCTGTAAGTTCAAATTAATAAGAATATAATTGAATGTATACTAATATTTGTATCGTGTGAATAAATTAATGTATTGTTTAAAATCAGAGTAATGGTATCATTGCCTACCACTATAACCAATCACGACCCACCCAAAGAAACTCTACGACAGCTTCCTTTGAGCTGTAGGGGCTTGTTCACATAGGGGCCTGTTCATATAGGAGTCCGTTGCGTAGCATTAAGGGAAAGATGACGTTGAGACGAAAATAAACCAATCATAGGCGTTCAAAATTTCACTGCTAATCGTTTGGAAGCCTATGATTGGTTTATTTTCGTCTCAATGTCATTTTTTCCTTAACGCAACGCAACGAACTCCTATGTGAACAGGCCCTAACGCTACGCAACGGACTCCTATGTGAACAGGCCCTAGCTCGCGCTGTGACAGCATTCGGTTTCCAGTACTGATAGGATATTGGTATCCTGTGAATTCATCTGATATTGCTCGCAAGTGGGGTTTTTGTATTTCTTCGTTTCTTTCGCTATTTTAGAATCAGAGAATACTAAAACCAATAAGTTTTTGTTTCCTCTGTTATTATCCTCGTATTTTTGTTTATTCTTTAGGATCTTTTCTCCTTTTTGCAATACTTCGGAACATTTTCCGGTTGATTATTCGTATTTCGACAGAATATTCACCTTTCCATTCATCAAGATGTTTCACTATTGTCTTCGTTGATTAATCTGTCGATTTCTAACAGTTAATCTCAACATTTTTCTACCTAACTTCCACCTCCCCTTTGGATAACTTTCTGACCCAAATATGGGCAACATTTCCTCCCTCTCCCACCTAGTCCTAAAACATACCTACATAAATTTTGAAAGATAAAAATGTGTAGCAAAAATTGCTCATACAAAGTAACGAAGCAAAACATACTTAATGCATACCCAAAAAGGAACTAAATGGGAAAAAGTAAACTCCTTTAATATTTCGTCTCAGCTCAGATAAGACACATCTAAGGTCGTTCTCCCCATCCAGTCGTACACGATGTTTAGATTTCATGTTAGCAAGGGCAGAAAATACGGATAGAGATGTTTAAGAAAACTGTAGATGGTTCTGTCAGCCAAACGAAGACATGGATTCCTGTAGCATCGACTACTAAAGAAGCTTACGCTAATGGTAAACAACACAATGGCTCTATGCTATTTTCATCACTATCGCATTGCATTCATAAAATACTATATTAAAAAGTTTCAAAAACGATAACTATCATATACCTTATCACTGAATTTAATTTTCGCATTCGTGTTATCAAAGGCAAAAAATACGTAAGGTAAATGCACCTATAATGGGCCCCCCTTTAGAAATGTCGAGAAATTAAGGGTCTATTGTTACCTTAGGCAGTGGTCATTGGCTACTACCTGCAAGGATCGCTTAGCATTGGATTTTCACTTCATTCCTTTACTTTGTGCCAAGTGTAAGGTGTATTCCGCTACAGAGAAGAAAATTCATGTTTCTTTTAACGTCTGCTTAAGAAATCTGTTAAGGTAAGTGAATTTTTCAAAATTATTTATTTAAGTACTATAGTGCCTGTTTATTGACTTAAACTATTATTTATTACGATAGTATGTATAATTCAAATTGCACAGTGATTGAATGACAAAAAAACTTAGATTCCATCGTCGAAATAGCGTGGCCCATCATGGGATCACGAATTGTTACACTGTCCCCGTATTGGGCCAGCCCGTGTACCGGTACAAATTATTTTTTCGGAAATGTCAATATTTGCAACAACATACCATCTGTGACAAGTAAAGCGGTACATCACCGGCAACATTAACCGCAATTTTTAAGTAAATTTAATTTTAGTAAATTTAATAAAATTATATTTCCGCTATATTTCAGTTTTTATATATTTAGTGTAGTTGTACTGTAGTTATAAAATGAATAAACCGGTTTAAAAATATACATCATGTTTTTAGTTCCTTTTCTTTCCAATTTTATGATATTGTAGAATTGATTTTTGTTCCATAACAGATTAAATAGATGGCCCATTGATGTTGTGATGGGCGATATTGATGGCCCATTATTGGGTACATCGGATAAAATAATGGTCCATTATACGTGCATCAGGTTGGTTATTATTTATGTATATATATATATATATATTTTATGAATGCAGCCAGTGCGCTCCAATTGCTACTACAGATGCGAGACAGTTATTAAAATGGCAGGTAAAAATTTGGACCAGTTTGCTTTATCTATAGCTGTGAAAATTCAGATTTACTTCAATTTTTCTCTTAACCGGCCCATTTCTGGTGCGTTTACCCTATACACACAGTCATGTTTAATCAAATTGTAGATGGTCCTGGCAGCCAAACGAAGACCTGGATTCATGTAGCACCGACTACTTAAGAAGCTTACGTTAATGGAAAACAACACAATGGATCTATGCTATTTTCATCACTATCTCATTGCAATCATAAAATAATCTATTAAAACGTTTCAAAACCGATAACTATCATATACTTTATCACTGAATTTAATTTTCGCATTCACAAGTCTTGTTGAAAAGCGTTCTACGCATATTTTTGCAAACTATCAGCTCCTCCCTTAAATATCAATTAGGTCTCAGGTCGAGAACCACTGATTTACGTTGCACCGTTACTTTTGCCAGTTATTTATGCTTACATCTTTGGTACATTCGTACTGCGCTTGAATCGTGTACTTGCTTTCCTCTCATTATGTCCAGGACAAACTCCGTTGCATACCTTAAACGTTTTAAACCAGCGTTTCTCAACCTTTTTCTAACCTTGTACACCTTGGTAATTTTTTTCCACCGATTGTAGCCGATGTACATAGTGATTATCCGAACCAGAGTGTGTTTAAATCATTTTCATTGATGTTATATAAAAGAAAAATAATTGAAGAAACGTTATAAAAAAAAACATTAAGAAAAGAAAGCAGAAATTGTCGAATCAATTTGTTTCCCGTGCGGTTTGGTGAATAGAGGGGAAGTGAAGAGGAATCGGCTCAGAAAAACTGCGCAGATACTCAAAATTTATCTTGCATCGGTTGTAGAACATCGTTGTTGTTCTTAATGCCCCCTGGCGGCAGTTCCAGGCAAGGTCCATATAGGCTTCGGGCTGAGTAGTGCGGCTACAGTTTATAATACCACCGCAAGTTTCGGAGTCCGGCTTAGCTAGGTGCCACCACAGTTTTGACCGAGCACCCCAAGGGTCGATATATGGGGGATCGTACCTTCCCCATCCACTGACCTTATAGTAGGACTTTCCGGTGTACAGATTTAATGTGCCCATATCCGGCATAGAGAAGAAGGTATTTAACGGCGCTTGTCGGGAATCGATCCGAGTACCCTCAGTACCGAAAGCCGACGCGCTACCGATAGGCTACCTTGGGCTCATAGAACGTTTCTTCTTGGCTGCAATTTTGTGAAATTCAAGAAAAAAATTCATAATATTTTATTATGTTTTTTTAGTAGAAGATAAGTGTTTACCCGCAATCTCTAAAATTTTTTCCCGTACACTTGGCCCGTTCAGCACGTATATGTACCACAGGTTTAAGAAGTTCTGTACTGAACGGATGCTTCTTACTTCTAGAAGCAGATGTAATTACTCATAGGATTTTGCCCTATATCTACTAATTTTTATAGGAATTACTTTTCTTTCATCTAACTAATGTAAAAGTAGTTGAGCTTGGTGAGCTGACCTTTCTCAATATTTCCGGTTGGTTGCAGTATAATTTCCTTATTGCGTGTTTGCCATGAGTGCTTCAAGGGTTAAATGGATACTAAAAGAAAAGTTTTTAGAGGAAAGGGTAAAAGAAGAAACTTTAACGGTAGCCCTTCATTGTAATAAAAAATATCCAGTGTCTCGTCCATTTTTTCTTAAAACTTCAAAACATACCTCTAAGATTATTAAATTCTCTTAATTCCAGTTAGACGATTTCTCTAGTCAGAGGATTTAAATAGGTACTTTAGGATTATTCCGTCGACCTGTCAACGCTCGCGAAAATACGCAAATCCTTTGGCGCCATCATAATGAAAAGCAATTTCCAAAATAAACATTCTAAACGCATTAAATTTATTATTAATACAATAATATTATTAAAACACATTATTAATAAAAAGAATCAAAACAAAGTAAAAACCTCTATTTTTATACAATTACACATTGAATTATTCTTGAATCTAACCATATATCTTATTATCAGTCATTTCGGCGGCCAAAAGTCCTTGATGGCTTTTAAAGCGCAAACAAACAAGTCATTATCCTTGTGCAGTCGCCATTCACGCACATTTTCTTAGAAGAAATGATTCCATACTCTTGAAAATATGCCACTGCACTCTCTTCGGTGCTAGGCAAATTCTAAATTCGAATCATTTTGCAGCGGAGTAGAAAAAACAGTATATTTCAACACGCTAAAGAACACTAACTCGCGTAGTCAAGGATTACACAGTAAATGTGATAAAATTTGCGGTTATTGGCGCAAAAGCTACCTTTTGGTGATAATATCGGGTTTGGCGAAAATGGTCGACGGGATAATCCCAAAGTACCTTTAAATATTTATAAATCCTTCATTTTCAAAATTAGGAATTGAAAGCCGCATCAACTTTCTGCGTTGATTCTCCGCAAATTACTCACTGTGTTCTTTTGAATTTAAGCATTCCAACGATTGGCTTTGACACACGAATATATTTAATAGTCACAAAAGAAATTTTCTGCGAATTTAAGGAATGATCATCAGTAGCCTGGACTTTCAGATTAAAATCATATATTTTTGTACAAATTAACATTTTTTAAAAGGTAATAAAATTATTTTGACCCACTTTGGACAAGACTGCTTTATATTTCGATTCAAAGATATGGATAATCAAGAAACATTTAAGTCACATATATAAACTCATGTAAGTGTATCTAAACGTAAATATATATATATATATATATATATATATATATATATATATATATATATATATATATATATATATATATATATGTAAATATATATATATATATATATATATATATATATATATATATATATATGTAAATATATATATATATATATATATATATATATATATATATATATATATATATATATATATATATATATATATATATATATATATATAAGTTAAACATAGCAATAAGATAAAATAGAAAAAATAACTACTAAAAATAAAAAAATAAAATAAAAATCATAAGTAAAAATAAAATAATAATAAAAATAACTCTTAGTAATAATAATTAAAAACTAAATTATTAAGGGTATAATAGTCCTAAAATGCGGTAACCATAGTAAGTCTGTAACTGAGAATCCAATATCTCCATGGTTGCAAGTTTTGTGACGTCAGTCATCTTGCGGTTACATGTTCTTAACTTCCACTCTATCTAGCGCCAGGCTTGGTGTTCTTTGGTTAAGTACTATAATTCAATTTTTAATCAATTCAATCATTTCATGGATTGTACGGTGTCTGAGTGTGTTTATTGTATAGATCATACTCATCGGAAACAATCCATTGGTTTTTAGACAGCATTGACACCGCTGATGAAGTAATGCTGTCTAAAACCTATTTCATACTTTTCTTTTCATGTTATTTGTTCCTGTCTGCAAGTAGCTTTAGGGCTATTACTGGTTTTCTCTATCATCTATTTCTTTCATATATATATATATATATATATATATATATATATATATATATATATACACATGTAAGCATACATATATTAATAATATATTTATAAAATATCAAACCAAAGGATTTTTAGTTTTAATACAAGATTAGATTTCTACTGTCTATTATATTTTGCAAATATATGACAAAAGAAGCTCTTAAAACACTAGCTTCATCGATGACTTACAAACTTTCGAAAGCTCAAAAAATCAGAATCACAAGCAGTCACAGTTATTTTCTTTTGCATATAATAATTATACGGCTTCACCTCATTAATGCTCAGCATTTAATACTAGATCGCTTTGCAATGGTACATCACTGATACATCAAGACATCAGTGATACATTAATGATACATAAATACATCACTTAGGAGTGATTGAATACATCACTTTAATACATTAATTCTTTTTACTTTCTTTATTATCATATATTGAAAAAAAAGTTTTGTTTTTTTATTCAAATATTTTAATTTTTTACATAAAATTATGACCAAAACAAATAGAAATAAAGCGATGTTCAACAATCCAATTTAATCATTCCTCTTTCATGAAATTAGAATTTTTGTATATTTTCTAGATTTTGGTTTGTTATACAGGGTGTTTCAAAAAGGATCACCCGATTTGAAATGAGTATATTATGAAAAATATTGAACATAGAAACTTAAAATTAATTTTATATTACATGGCTAATCATAAAGTTTTTTTACAAACCAAATTAAAGGTGCTCAGTACGCACACATTTGGATGCGGGACGTATGTCTATACGGTAAGCAAATTCGTCCCAAACTTTTGCAAGCATGTCTGCATACACTGCTTCTACGGCTGTTATGCGTACACAAATAACCCGTGTCTTGGAATTGTTTATACCATAGCCTAATGCTCTGAGAGGTAGGAACTTCAATCTACCAGGATTTTGTTGACGAAAATCGCGCTCAACAGTTGTTACGGACTCACACTTCGCAAAGCGTAGGACACAAAATGATTTCTGTTGTGCAGTCACCATCTTTACAAACACTGAAGTGGCGGGCAAAGGAAGAGCGTTAGTGCTACTTGTCGGCAACTGCGTGAAACTCGAGATTTCCCTCTTTCTGCCTATATATTATTCGATCAAAACAGATTAAAATATGAATAGTTATGTGTTGTGAAGGATCCACATTTTTTACATTTTGGACTCCTTTCAACGTCATAGCCATTTTGTTTTTCCGAAACGATTACGGGTCATAAAACGGCCATATTGGAAAAAGGGGGAACTGCACCAATTTTCCAAGAAACATCGCACCCCCTGAATTCCTCAGGAGGGGAGAAAGATATTCCAGGAAATTCAACGGATATCCAATTTTCTTGGAAATAAGAGTACCACGTGGGCCAACCGTGGAGATGTCGGAGCATCCTGCCCTCGAATAAAAAACTCGAAGAGGCAATAAATTTACGTGATAAAATGACCTGGGGAGGAGTCAAAACCCGAAAAAGGGGGGGGGGGTGAATGAACCCGGAGTGTGGGAGAGAAACGAGAGGATCGGAGGCAGAGGGTCAGAGATTGAGGTGGCGAGCTGCGAAGAAAGACCGGAAAAGGACGCCCCCGCAAAAGTGAGATGTGCGTTGTAGCGTACTGGAAATATGGCCCTGTTTTTCCCCGAGACCCCACAAGAGCTTGAAACACAGCTGCGTATTTTTCAAGGAATGTGTTGCTCGGTTCCACCAGTTCGGAACACGTAGGGGATTAAAAAAGTTTTTCCCACAGATGCAGCCAGTAAAGCTGTCATCCTAACGTTTCTGCAAGGTAATAAAGTTCGGCGTCTACGAAGAGACTGACACCAACGCTTGACGACCCCTCGCTGGGAGGGAGAGACGCTAGAGAACGCGGCCTGTGCGGATGTGTGTTTTAGGCTCCGTACGTTGTGAATCTGCACGGGATTTTAATTGAATATGTTGCACTGCTTAAATGTTAATTTTTTGTTAATAAATTGTTGAGTTTTTGTTTTAAAAATTTGTCCTTCATTTGTTAATTAGAACTCTGTCTTTCTTTGTTATGGATCCCATGGTAGTAATTTTTAGCAACGCCTCAGAGAGAATCGCCTTACCTACTTACAGTGACGCTACAGCAGCGTGTTGAACAGCCAGCGCCTATACCTCCGGTATAAGTGCCTCAACGACTCCATGTCTTGCCCTGCTGTTTCATCAAAAGCTCCCCAGGGATATATATATATATATATATATATATATATATATATATATATATATATATTTACTGGATATATTAAATAATATATATATATATATATATATACATATATATATATATATACATATATATATATATATATATATATATATATATATATATATATATATATATGTATGTATATGAGATTCCCCTCTTTCTGCCTATATATTATTCGATCAAAACGGATTAAAAGATGAATAGATATGATTTTTTTTTTTAAATCGCATGATTCTTTTTGAAACAGCTTGTATATCTCTGAGTTTTCTGCATGCTGAAAAAAAACATCTACTTAACAATACTGTTCATAAATATCCATATCAATAAACTCAGCATTCCCTAATAAAAACATTCTCTTATAATGCCATTGAACATAAGGGGGGGGGCATAAATTATTTCGTAAGAAGAAAACGCAATCTTCTTCTGGCGAAAGCGAAAAAAAAAAAATGCAATAATACACTTTTGATACTTATCATCAGATTAATGTGAGAAACACTTTTTCAAATGTTCTGTGTCGTGATTCGGGGAATTTCTCATCT
>OU015497.1:3053267-3068267 GCA_907164885.2 Dolomedes plantarius | reverse complement strand
TGACCGTTGTATTTAATTTGAATGTTGTCCGTTGCAAAGCGCTAGTTTTCAGCAAGTTTATTAATATTTCATAAAGAGTATGACATACTGACTGGTGGAAAATGACTGTCTTTAAATATTACTCATCAGATTTTTTTTCACTCAGATAAAACAAAGCTCTGTTAGGAAAGACGTCTCTCGCGATCTGTAATGGAAATAAAGCATCCCATTTATATGACATGCTAGAAGAAGACATACTTGCCGTCGCCATTGAAGAAAACACTTGACCGAAAATTGATAATACTGGTTGCAAATACCTAGTACTGATCTACAGGGTGTTTCTTATCAAGACCGTCCAAACTCTGCACAGCCAGATTCCTCGTTTGGTGTACATAAAAAATGTCCAAAGAAATGTAGCTTGGTCATCATCAATGGTCTATATATACATATATATACACACAAACACATATATATATAGAGAGAGATATACACATATATATATATATACATATAAATATATACATATATATATACACACATATATATACATATATATATATATATATATATATATATATATATACCCAACAAACACAGAGGCATCGGGCCGGGGTCGGAAGATTCCGGCCAGCCGATTTCACCACTGCCGGGCCGGCGCATTAGGTCAGTATCGTTTCCGTCACGGCTGTGTCCTCTCGCCCGCGACTACCCCGTCGACTTCTGGGCCGCTTCCGGTAGGAATCGAGCCATCGTTCATCCGACTGCGAGCCGTTAGGCAGCCGCGATTAAGCCGTCGATGCGGACAGATAGCCGGAGCGTAACCGGAGGTTGACGGGCCGGTTACGGGAGCAATAATTGGTGTCGACATACCGTCATCTACCCATCCCGTAAACAGCAATGTGCCGTAGGTCCGGGCATCATGCCAGCATTCTACCAGAATCGGACCGCCGGCATTTTTTTAAAGTTTTGCGTAGGACCCTTTCGTTTATATGCTTATTTTTATTTAATACATTGACGAATAACCTCTGATATCAACCCTTTCACTTTTATTATTTTTTTTTGCCTTCATATTTCTAGTATTCTTGCCAGTTTTGCCTTATGTATTTTTAGGTATTACCAAATACTGATCTTTGTTATTACCTAAAAATTTTCATTTGAATCACAAGTTTACTTGTTAGAACAAAACCTCCTTTTGTATTAAGATACATTTACCCAAATTTGAAAGTTAAGATAACATTAATACCAACCATTATAGCTAAATCATCTTTCCATTCGATCTAAGGTTCCCGTTTTTTTTTTTTTTTTTAACTTAGAATGAGATTATAGTATGTAAAACAGTACTACTTTAATAATTAACCCAAAAAATTTGTACTTCCCCAGTATAAAATTTATTAACATAATTTGATAAATTTATAAACATAGATTTGATACATTTATCTTTCAAACCTGAGTAATGTGTAGTGTGTATGATGAAACCCATCTTTGTGAGCTCATGAAAACTTGCTCAGAATTTATTTAAATTATTTTTTGGTGTAGAGTTAATAAATGCTCTACAGATAAGAAAATTATTTTTTGCATAGTTTTGTGAATTAAAGAGTAATTCATTAAATTCTTATAAGTCATTTTTAAAAAATATTTTCTTTTATATTATATTGGACATTCATTATCCAACACTTGATAGTACTATTTTTGAGAAATAGTTCTATGATAGTAATATTTCTACAGAGTAATAGTTTCTACAGAGTTGATAGTAATATTTCTATTATACAAAATAGTACTATGATAGTAATATTTCTCAAAAATAGTACTATCAAGTGTTGGATATTGAATGTCCAATATAATATAAAAGAAAATATTTTTTAAAAATGACTTATAAGAATTTAATGAATTACTCTTTAATTCATAAAACTATGCAAAACAAAAGATAATTATAGAAACACATGTTTTTAAATACAGAAAAGAGCTGGTTTAAAGTAAAAAATAGTTTATTTAGAAAGTACATAGCACATTTACACAATTTGTTCTACGAAACAGGATCCTTTCGCTGTGCCTCTGGCTCCATCTTTACAGCATCTAGGGAAAAAAAAGAAAGAGAAAATCAGTTCATAAATTTATGTGAAAGGAAAATGACTCCCATCCCCTGATATAATTTATGAAACAAAAGAAGAATTAATTTAAATTATTTTTTGATGTAGAGTTAGTAAATGCTCTGCAGATAAGAAAATTATTTTTTGCATAGTTTTGTACATTAAAGGGTAATTTATTGTTGTAAAAATAGTTGATTGTTGAAAGTAGTTGAAAAAATTCATTGTTGATAAAGTAGAATTAAATAAATCCAATTAGGAAATATAAATTCTGAGACAGGGGTTTAAAAAAACTTGATATAAAACAGCACCCAACACATGAGTGCAGTTTTAAATCTGTTGTCATTTTATTGATAACTACTTCCAAGAAGTAAATTCCTACCACATTTTTTTGTAAAACCAATTACATACTGTGAAAACTACATCATGTAATAAATATTTACTTGATTAAATAAATATACTAATAGAAAATAGTTATAAAATATTTTTTAAAGAGAATTCCCCTTTTCACTAAATTTCTCTCTGTACAGTAGAAAATCCAACCATGTCGATTAATTTGTTATTATAGATATAAATAAAATAGAGTAGATTGCCTTGATAAGAGTACAATAATAAGTTTTTAATGTTGAGCATAATTTCAGCTCAACACTGAAAGCTGAATCAGAGACTTGTCTAGAATGACACCAAAATTTCCTCTTCACTATTGACAATAATGCTGTTGAAAGTAGAGAAACACAAGAATAAAGATTGAATGCTAAGTAAAACATTAGCATACAAAATCTTAAATTTCTAAATTTGATTACAACATGCCATAGAGAGCATTAATGCAGATGCTGGGTCAGATTTAGAAATTTAAGATTTTATATAGTATTCAATCTTCATTCTTGTGTTTCTTTACTTTCAATGTGAGAGTGATTCTCGATAGTGAAGAGAAAATTTTGTTGTCATTCTAAACAAGTCTCTCAGTCAGCTTTCAATTATTGTACTCTATCAAGGCATTTTAATCTACTTTATTTATATCTGTAATAACTAATCATATAATTGACAGGATTGAATGTCTTACTGTACTCAGAAATTTAGTGAAAAGGGTAAATACTCTTTAACAACTAATCTATTACTATAATAATGAATAAAGTAAACATTTATTATATGATGTAGCTTTCACAGTAATTGGTTTTACAAAAATTGTGGTAGAAAGTAATTTGGGATACTAACTTCTGCATAGTATTTTAATAGAGCATATCTTTTGTTACTTAATTGTCAAATTATGGTGGAGATCTGAGTATAAAATATTTTTTATTTGTGAGCAGCTGTTATTAGGGATAACCACAGTAAAAAATTATTCAAAATATACTATTTAGATTCAGTAATTACTAAACAATTGTTATGATATATTGTTTGATTAGTCTAGGTTAATTTGAAAAATGAGGTGGGTAATATTGACTAGCTGTCAATGTTGAGTGAAATGGCATAGATTATATTATAAAGCGTGAAGAATAGTATTTTAATAGAGCATATCTTTTGTTACTTAATTGTCAAATTATGGTGGAGATCTGAGTATAAAATATTTTTTATTTGTGAGCAGCTGTTATTAGGGATAACCACAGTAAAAAATTATTCAAAATATACTATTTAGATTCAGTAATTACTAAACAATTGTTATGATATATTGTTTGATTAGTCTAGGTTAATTTGAAAAATGAGGTGGGTAATATTGACTAGCTGTCAATGTTGAGTGAAATGGCATAGATTATATTATAAAGCGTGAAGAAACACTTAGACTTTTTGAACCAAGCTTCTAACCCAAATTTAAATTTTTTTAAAAATATTTTGCTAATGAGAGTATTTTCACAGATCTTAACAATGGAATAGAAAACCCGTATAGTCAACAAATTCATGGATAAACGATTCAGTTCTAAAAGCAAAAAGCCTGGTTTCTGTATACTGTTGTAACATGATTATTATAAAAGTATACAGAAACCAGGCCTTTTGCTTTTAGGGCTGCATCTTTTATCCATGACTTAGTTGACAATACAGGTGTTATGTTCCATTCTTTAGATCCATGAAAATATTTTCAATTTTAAAAGTTTTATTAAAATTTTTTTTAAATTCTGATTAGAAGTTCGGTTTGAAAAGTTAAAAGTATTTTATTGCACTTTGTAAAATAATCTATGCTACTGCACTCAACATTGACAGCCAGTCAATCTTTGTATGCTTGCATCATTTTTCAACTTAATTTAGATAAACCAAATAATACACCATAAAAAAAACCTACACACTTGCAAACATAACGTTATTATAGTCAACAATTGTTTAATAATTAACTGAACCTAAATAATATATTTTGGAATATTTTTTTACTGCCCTTATCCTTACACTTTATAATAACAGCTGCTCACAAAAATATATTTTATGTGACAGATCTCCACCAAAATTTGACAATGAAATAATAAAAAAATTAAATACTAGGCTGAAGTTAGTATTCCAAATGACATTCAACTACCTATTAGCTCATCAACGAATAATCTAATACATCTAAAAGCAATATTATTATTATTATTATTACTTCTGTAAGGAATTATGAATGAACCTCTAACTACTTCTCATGGAATTCTGATAATTAAATTAAAAAATTTTTAACATTAACTATCAAGAGTAAAATAACCCTTGGCATTTTATATCTTTATAATATAAAAATATAAAATTTTTTTTGGTAAGCAGTTATGATAAAAGACTTTCACAAGAGTCCCGGTTAACTGAAGTCCCTGAACTGCACTTTCAGACATACCTAATACTTTAATAACAGGCTTGCCAGTTAAAAATATAATGAATAAAGGAAATCAATATCAATCCACAAATTACTGCAACCAAAGTTTATGAGAATGTTCGGATTAGCGTATAAAATATACAAAGAGAAATTTGAAAATTTGAGTTGTTTATTAATTAAGAATTATGTAATAAAAATATTTTTTATGGTTTTTCATAGAAAAATTCAAATTTAAGTACAAAAAATAAATTAAAAAGAAATATATTATCAACTTTGTGATTTTGCCCACAAGTTCACTGCTGAAAAAAAAAGGATATCTAGAGAATTAAAAAAAAAAAATGGGTTCAGTGAGGTTAAAATCAACTTACAGATTATGAATCGAGCACACTGCCAAGTGAGTTGTGGAATCTTTTCATGGAAATCACAATGAGGTGAAGATGGATTCTAGTTTCAGAATTCTGTAAAGAAACCAATATTTTCTTATAATGCCATTAATAAAAATTAGAGTGATTTGTGACACCAAGAAGCATTGAAAAGCAGAGTTCACTATTTATTTATTTATTTTACAAATGCCACACACTACCAAAAATAGCACCTATGCCATGAGTGCACGTGCTCTCCAATACTTCTCAACAAGATCAGTAAAACGTTTTAGTGCAGAGCACTCGTCTATTTGCTTATCAGTGAAATAAAAAAGGTAGTATGACCCCCTTACATGTATACTTTGGACCATAGGCATAGCGTGCTTCTAACATTTGGGACGGATACAAATTGAATTCAGCTAGGGTCCTTCTCAGCGCATTGACTACCGATCGATCCTTAAAATTTGAAATATGATTTTTTGAAATTGAGTAACAATAGAATTGGTTTGAGTAGTATTCAAAAAGTTATACAATGAGGAAAATAAATGTAATATAAATAAAAGAAGAAGAAAAAAAATGTAGCATCGAATTTTTGTTATGGATCATATCATTGTTAAAAACTATGTTAGGGCTAAAGACATAATCGGTATTTTCAGTGTCAGTTTGAAAAAAATGGGAAAAAACCAACTTTCTTAAAAGTTTTCTACAATTTTCTGATTTAACTGAACTTCTATTAACATTTTAATTTATTTCAAGTTAAGTTGAGGGGGGGGGGGCACATCTATGCTTTGGACCAGTAAGTTCTTATTTATTTTGCACAACATGACAACTAAATACTCTCTAAAAGTCTTGAAAACAAATAGCTTATAAATCAGTTATTGAGGAAATTCTCACATTTTTAATGAAGATTTTACAAATGAACAGATTTTATATTTTCTAAATAAACCTTGGCATTTTATACTTTTATAATATAAACCTCTTTTTCAGCAAGAGTTAAAAAGACTTTCACAAGAGTCATGTTAACTTAAATCCCTGGACTGCACTTTCTCACTCACCTAAAACCTTAACAACAAGCTTCACAGTTAAAAAAGAATAAATAAAGTAAATTAATATTCAATCCACAAATTATTGAGACCAACATTTATGAGAAAGTTGAGATTAGCATATAAGTTAAAAAAATTAATTTGAAATTTTTAGTTCTTTAATAAATATTTTTATAGTTTTTTCATAGAAATATTTAAATTAAAGTTCAAAATAAATCTAAAAAATATTAAAAACAGTAATTTTGGCCACGAGTTTACTGCTGAAAACAAAAGTATATGTCGAGAAAAAAAAAGTTACAAACTTACAAGTTATGAATTCAAGTCAGCTTTGGTCTTCCAAAACGACTGCAATCTTAAGCTAGATTTCACATTCAAAATTCTGAAAAGAAACCAATATTTTCTTATAATGTCATAATAAAAATTGAACGGTTTATCAAACTAAGAAGTATTGAAAAGTAGAGTTCTTTATAAACTTGCTTATCACTAAAATAAAAAAGGGGAATATGACCCCTTTACATATAACTTTGGGCTAAGTTCTTATTTATTTTGAACAGTATGAATAAAGATTTTTCCGATGACACAAAAGTTTACCTAAAGTTTTAATAACAATCTAACATACATGATGTTATCTAAATAAAAGTTCTCATCGTTGTTGGGTTCTTCAAGATTTTAAAGCTGAAACTGAGAAATAAAATTATATAAATGCACAATGACCAATAATTTAATAACTTAGGGATGAAAAATGGAATAACCTTTTGCATCTATATATGATTAAGCAATAACAAAAAATAAAAACAATTATAATCATTAATATTCACATTTATACTGATATGTGCATGAGTATTTTGCATCCTTTACGCACTCATGCATACTACATGATGGGGCATAAATCAGAATTATATGGTTTGTTGTGTTAAAAGTATGCATGATCTATAAGTATAAAATCAATAAAGTTCTGTTAGAATTTATAAAAATTATAGCATGAAATTGAACCTTCTTAGTTGGAATTGTGAAGTGTATATAAATATCCATAATATGCTAAATTTTTTGTTTCTTAATATAAAGCCCAAGTTAACATACAGGCAAAATGTTTGCAATGCTGGATATATTATATTAAAAACATAAATAATGTTGTAAATTTAAAAAAGTTTCATTGTAATAGTATAGCTGTTTTATGGATGAAGTTCTATGTAATGTAATATAAGAAATTGTAAGCAATTAAGAATGTCTGTTAAGTAATATGTTTATGTAAAGGTTTAATATATGGTAATTTAAAAGTTTTTTCCCCTCTCTTATGGCATGGCTCCTGTACAGTGATTCGCAATAAATATTTTGAAGAAAAATAGTAACTTTCTTTATTTTATAATTTTCTGCTCTGGTTGACTGGAGGTTGAGAAAGGAACAAAGTCTGTATGTTTAAAGAGAATACTTTGATAGACATAATTATTCTAAGCATTCAAATATTTACTATATAATATACTACAAAATATCATTGATTCAGAACTATAATGAAAGGCCTTTTTTTTTTTTGGTTAATAATAAAATGCTGTCTATATTACCATTAAAACAATGAATAATGTATTTGGATAGCAGTCAAAATTATAGCACCATTGACTCTTTTTTAAAAATTTTTAGTATTTCAGATCTGGTATTATGAAATACATCAAATGTTCAAATGTTTTGATTATCTCATGGATTTCGTATGCATTCATGAAAAGAAAATTTTAATGTTCATACAAACTGATGAAAAAAAAAGTTAGGTTAGAAAGAAATTGTAGTGGATTTTATAAACAGATTAAGAACATCCTACTGTCATATTAAGTCTTTTTTTGTTATTTTTTTTTTACCAATTTCATTGTACTTATTTATTTTAAAACTTTTTTCATGCTACTAATTGTGTGGAAAAATATTTTTCTCTTACTTTAGGGAATACTGCATTTATATATCAATAATAATTGAAAATATCAATATATTCAATAGTTATATACATTATATATCAACAATTTTTAATATAAATAATATAACCACAAGTAATATTGGTTGCTTTTGACATTCTTTTAATTTAACAATCCTCTCAACTGCTTGTGTGTGACAAGGGGGAGTTCTTAATTTGAGTTGGGATGTTTGTTTATAGGCTTATGAGCTAATTCAGTGAATGAATGAATGAATTTTTGAGTAAAATATCATAGAAACAAATGTCAATTACATTAAATTACATCATATGGATCATAATTATATTGTGCAATAATTTAATAATTATTAAAATTTAGATATCAAACTAATATTTCATTGATTTATCATACAATACATTGAACATGAAGAAAACTATCAAAGAAAATGTATAATGATGAACAAACCATTTACTTCCTTTGTCCATCTAAAATATTAACTGAAACACGAATCATCCGAACTGAATCCGAAACAAAATGTTTTTATTTATACATACGAAAGTGCTCGTAAATGCCATAAGTATTGCTAATATAAGTATTAGTATTGCTAATTCAATACACTCAGTTCAGTAGAATTTGATCTAAAATACGGTCAATTCATATTATAACTTGGATTAAAACACTATCATATAACAGTAATAGAATAATGTTCACTATGTAAGGGTGTTAAATAAAATTTAAAGGCAATAATTTAAGACTAACGAATGAAACTTACTTGTGGATTAATTTCAGAAAAACTTGTCTTGTAAGCAATCTTTAATGGCGCCTTTTCAATCACGTGCAACTGAATGTCCAATCAGATGACACTAGTGCATTGTAGTATCACGAGGCGAAAAAAAAGATGTTTTGAAATTTCATTATGCTATAGCTTTCAAAAGCTGCCTTTTGGTATTGAATATAAAATTTTATTGCTCTACTAAAATATTTTTCAGGTGCTTCAAAATAGATATTTTTGTGAAAAGAGATAAAATTCTTTTTTTCTGTTTATTTTATGGTATATTAAATTAATAATATATATTTTTTGTAAATAAAATATTCAAAATATTTTTACAGGAAACTTAGGTTTTTCTAAGTATTTCTAATTTTTAGATGTCATTACAGAACAACTGATTTTGTAGAATTTCGCAATTTTCATCATCTTAATTTTGCAGTAGTATATTCTTATAATACACATTGGAATGAAAAAAAACAATTTTTAATTAACGGACCTCAGTTAAAATAAACAAATCACATTTATTTAGAAAAATATTAATGCAATGTCTTTAAAGGCAAAGTGTTATTTTGAAATAAACATTCATATTTTTCAAAAGTCCATAGTAATCATACATGGTATGCTTTACTTATTTCACTGACACATTGAATTGCTTTCTGTTTGTCATCAGAAATATGCCTCTTCATAGGAAGTCATGTTACTTTAACACCATTCCATTCAATCATATCAATATAATCCTTGGCATCAAAGTTTATACGTTGAAATAAAAACTTTTTGATGCCACCTTCATTTTCAGCCCTTGCTTTTAGATTCCGGGGTAATCCAAGCTCTCTCTTACATGACTGCGATCATCTGATATCATACAAAGGACGAGATTTTCAGAAGCAGATTTCTGGCACTGGAAAATGTATATAAGATAGCATAATAGCATTTTTCAATGGCAACAACCAGAATTTAAACATTACTGTAATTGGAATAGATGGAACTGCCGTGAACACTGGATTGAATAATGGTGTGGTTCGTTTCTTTGAAAAGGAATTAAGAAGGCCACTGCAGTGGTTGATTTGTCTATTTCATGGAAATGAACTGCGCCTACGTCCTAATTTGGAGGAGAAATAGGTAAACAACTAGAAAACTGCTATGAACTTCCAGTAATTGAATTATCACCTATTGAAAATGGCATTCCATTACTAGAAATTAAGGATGATTTAAGTGTGGACCCAAAATATTTGTTAGAAATGTCTAATGCAATCTCTGTTGGAAGGTGCTCTTCTGATTTGTCTATGAGAAAACCAGGAAAACTTTGTTATTCATGATAGCTTACATTAGCAAACCGAATACTTCACTTGTATGTGGGAACAGAATGTACTGCAAAAAAAATCTCCGAATACTGACTGAGTACATTTTGAAAGTATATGCATCTGTTTCGTTTCACATAAAGCTGAAACTATCTTATATCCATGGATCGAAGCACTTGTGGAAACTTGTAAGCTATTCACGTTACCTCCATCAGACTCTTAAAAATGTAATTGACCCAGTCATTCAAAGAAATTCGTACTTCGCTGCTTCTGAAAATCTCCTCTTATGTATGATATCAGTTGATCGCAGCCACGTAAGACAGCTTGGATTACGCCGGATTCTAAAAGCAAGGACTGAAAAATGAAGGGGGCATTGGAAAGTTTTAAGTTCAACGTATAAACTTTGATGCCAAGGATTATATTGATATGATTGTACGTAAAGATGTTAAAGTAACAGAACGAGGCATATTTCTGATTATAAACTAGGAAGCAAAATAATCTGATCAGGAGAGTCAACGTACTGACTTCAGCAATTTTCCATGTCACACACAAGCAGTAGAAAGGATTGTTAAATTCGTTACCGAGTCACCCTTACCCGTCCGTGGCACTTCTGCAAGAGTTGCATTGATAAAAACGAAAATACATTCTCAAAAGATAATGCCAAAATTTAATAATAAAAAACAAAACAAAACACAATTCAATGTGTCAGTGAAATAAGTAATGGAAACCATGTGTGATTACTATGGACTTTTGAAAAACATGAATTTCTTTTTTTTCAAAATAACGTTTAACATCCCCAATCTCAAAGAACTTTTTAATCATGCACAGTAAGTGTGCGTTTAAATTTTCTTCTACACCCACTTTTGATTATATTCCTAAATCTGAAAAAGTTAAACCTCTGAATCAGGCTGATGAGCTTAAAGCAGGGTGTTTAACCTTTTGCAGCATCTGGGCCACATGGTAAATTTTTCAAGGCAGGCGGGCCGCATAAAAAAGTCAACTACATTCAAAAGTTTAGTTTTATTATGAAAATGAAAAATACATTGTATATGTAATGTATAAAATATTATAATCTTGGTATGCAATGTGATGTGGTAATTTTGAACGAAATCGAACATAATGTGATTTTTTAAATTTGGGTTAGTCTAAAGCGAATTGCTCTCGACTCTAACTTAACTAGCATTAATGATCGAATCAATCTCTCTAACCAATTTTCTATCCTAGGAAACTGTCGTAATCCGGAGGAAAGAAATTCCCGCTGCTAATGATGAATTTCCTGTTAGGCGGGAAACCAAACCTGAGCCATGTTTTTTTTTTTAATGGCGGAAGGGTACAAAGATACCCTCAACAAAATGTACAACCTAGTCAAAATTCAATATCCCAAATCAATTTCATGAAACTTTCTCAAAATCTTATCTGAAAACATTACTGCAATTGGATTAATATCGGACCTTTCAAAATTACTTAATTTACTTACGCATTGAATTTTTTTGGAAAAAAAATCCCAAAACCGAACGGCGACTTAAAAATTAAAAATTTATGTTCCGATCTTAATATTTCAAATCTTACCCAGTCCATTAATTGTTCACAGGTTAATTCTGATAGTGTTATTCTGATAGTGTGGTTTCTGATAGTGATTAACATTTTTCCTTTATTTTTCTGTTCCATGCGAGGCAGTTTCCTCTTATTGAAGTTCCACACTTGATACCCTATCAGGGAATGCTGGTGTGGGGCGTTCGTTTTTGCTTCCCATGCTTCAGTCCTCGGTTCGATCCTGCAAAGTGCAGTTCTGTTATATGTACTCACGGATGTTCAAACCTGCCAATTTAATTTATTAAATATAACTTACTTATTATTTTAAACTTAATTGCCTTATTTTTTATTTCTAACATTTATTTAAACTAATTTTTTTGCCTTTTTTTTTCTTATTGTAAATATTATTTCTCGTATCCTGATTCAATTACAAAAAAAAACAATGTAATATATATTCTTCAATGTACGTACTGAGGATAAAGGGTCTTATTTTTTGATATTTTTTGGTGTCTCATGACATCTACTGTCTATGTCTCTGACATTACATTACATTAATATTTTTCTAAATATGTGTGATTTGTTTATTTTAACTAAGGTCTGTAAATTTAAAATTCTTTTTCTTTCATTCAAATTTGTATTATAAGAATATGTTACTGTAAAATTAATACGATGAAATTCGAGAAAAAATTCTACAAAATCAGTTGTTTTATAATGGCATCTAATAATTAGAAATACTTAGAATATGTAAATTTCCTGAAAAATATATTTTGAATATTTTATCTACAAAAATATATATTATTATTTTAATATACTATAGAAGAAATTTAAAAAAATACAAATTTTATCACTATTTCCTCTCTTATAAATAAAGAGTGGTGAAACAAGGACCCATTTTTAAGTAGATATTTAATTTCTCCAGTAATATATAAAAATAAACAATGAAACTAATTTTCATCTGTTTTTATAAGCTTCTAGGGAGTTAAAAACATACACACAGAATACAATCTTTACATACAAGGAAAATTATGTGAATTTTCACATAATACAATTATACAATTTCACATAATACTTTTCACATAATACAATCTTTACATACAAGGAAAATTATGGGAATTTTCCGCGTAAAAGAAGTTTCACAACAATGAAATAAATATTTTTGAAAAGTCTGTTAAATTTAATCTTCGCCTTCCCTTTCAAATCCATAATTCTGATGCAGATATCTGTTACTTGTGGTTACGAATCGGAGGTACAGTTCCGGGACGATGCAGGGTAAACGATTTCGGTGCGATTCATATCAACCCATAACAGGCCCTGAAACACGTAAACGGAAAGCGTTTCCCCTTCGGAGGTTCGTAAACAACCCGCCAGTGGCCCGACAAAATTCTCCCGTACTTGTCGTTCAACCGGTGCCTCCAGCACTGGCCCGATAAGCTGCCGTCAGTCCTGTGTTTGTTGGGTATATATATATATATATATATATATATATATATATATATATATATACGCACATATATATATACATACATACACTGAAGTGCCACTGTATTAGGGATAGCAAAGCCTTTGCAAATTGTGTAGCGCAAGTGATGGCGCTGTGGTAACTGCATATATAGCGCGTACTGTGGTTGTTCTGAATTAGTTGTTGGAATTGCCAGTATGGGTAAACTGCCTGATTTAGACGCCTTCGATCGTTAGACGACAAATCGTAGGTGCTCGACGCACGGGCCATTCAATTTCCGAAATCGTCAGACAGCTAGGATTTTCAAGGTCGACAGTGTCAAGAGTATACCAAGAATACATGGATGGTGGAAAAAAAACTAGCTATCGGGCAAAGTGCAAAGGACAATTAGCCTTGACAGTGCGTGGTGAGAGACGGCTCAGGCGTATTGCACGTAGCCAGCGAAGCCATTGCTCTATACTCGCCATCGGGCTGCACGTCTTGCCTGGGCAAGAGAGCACAGAGACTGGAGTGTAGAGGACTGGAAACGAGTAGCATGGAGTGATGAGTCTCGATTCCGACTACTTAACGCCGACGGGAGGCTGAAAATATGGCGACAGTCTCATGAAGCCATGGATCCTGCATGCCTGGCTGTAACTGTACAAGGGCATGGTGGCTCAATCATGGTCTGGGGTGTTTTTTCGTGGCACAGTTTGGGATCTTTGGTGCGTGTACCAACCTCCCTCAATGCAATTCGGTACGTAGAGTTGCTGGGTGATCACCTCCATCCGTTTATGCTGTTCTGTTATCAGCACGGTAATGGAGTTTTCCAGCAAGACAACTGTACCTCTCACAAGTTCCGGTTGGCTACTGGCTGGTTGGAAGAGCATTCCTCTGACTTCTCTGTCATCAATTGGTCACCTAGAATCCCAGACTTAAATCCTATTGAGCATCTTTGGGATGTTTTGGAACAAGACGTGAAAGGCCATCACACAGCACCAAAGAACCTTACTGAATTATGGATAGCTTTAGCCAATATTTGGCAAGCCATTCCCGTGGAACGTTTCCAGAAACTTGTTGAATCTATGCCTCGTCGTGTGGCAGACGTTATCAAGGCCAGAGGAGGCCCAACTCGTTACTAGGTAGGTATCCCTAATTCAGTGGCACTTCAGTGTATATATATATACACACACACACACACATATATATATATATATATAGACACATATATATACATATATATATACACACATATATATATACATATATATATATATACATACATATATATATACATATACATATATATATATATATATATATATATATACACATATATATACATACATACACTGCTGGCCACCCAAATTGCAACACCAAGAAAGACAAGAGATATCACAACAAAATTTATTTTGTAGATAACATGTTGACCAAGTATCAAATGATTAAATTTATAGACTTCTGTGAAGTGTGGTTCCTGCTAAAATCAGTAGCCAGAGTAGCCGCCATTCTTGGAGATCACCGCTGCCACACGCCTCGGCATTGATTCAAAGAGACTTTGGGTGAGTTCTTGGGGTACAGCAGATCAAGCAGCTTCCAAACGTTGCCAAAGTTGATCTGCTGTGGCAGCTGGGGATGGAATCTGGGTCAATCGTAGAGTAACCATGGACCACATGTTTTCTATCGGCGAAAGATCCGGAGAGCGAGGCGGCCAGGGAAGCAATTCAATCTGGCGATTGACGAAGAACCGTTGGATAATGCGTTCCACGTGTGGTCGCGCATTATCCTGTTGAAATATGGCTGTGGGCAAGCCCTGAAGGTAAGGAAGGACAACT
>OU015497.1:3040767-3048267 GCA_907164885.2 Dolomedes plantarius | reverse complement strand
TGACACATTGAATTGTGTTTTGTTTTGTTTTTTATTATTAAATTTTGGCATTATCTTTTGAGAATGTATTTTCGTTTTTATCAATGCAACTCTTGCAGAAGTGCCACGGACGGGTAAGGGTGACTCGGTAACGAATTTAACAATCCTTTCTACTGCTTGTGTGTGACATGGAAAATTGCTGAAGTCAGTACGTTGACTCTCCTGATCAGATTATTTTGCTTCCTAGTTTATAATCAGAAATATGCCTCGTTCTGTTACTTTAACATCTTTACGTACAATCATATCAATATAATCCTTGGCATCAAAGTTTATACGTTGAACTTAAAACTTTCCAATGCCCCCTTCATTTTTCAGTCCTTGCTTTTAGAATCCGGCGTAATCCAAGCTGTCTTACGTGGCTGCGATCAACTGATATCATACATAAGAGGAGATTTTCAGAAGCAGCGAAGTACGAATTTCTTTGAATGACTGGGTCAATTACATTTTTAAGAGTCTGATGGAGGTAACGTGAATAGCTTACAAGTTTCCACAAGTGCTTCGATCCATGGATATAAGATAGTTTCAGCTTTATGTGAAACGAAACAGATGCATATACTTACAAAATGTACTCAGTCAGTATTCGGAGATTTTTTTTGCAGTACATTCTGTTCCCACATACAAGTGAAGTATTCGGTTTGCTAATGTAAGCTATCATGAATAACAAAGTTTTCCTGGTTTTCTCATAGACAAATCAGAAGAGCACCTTCCAACAGAGATTGCATTAGACATTTCTAACAAATATTTTGGGTCCACACTTAAATCATCCTTAATTTCTAGTAATGGAATGCCATTTTCAATAGGTGATAATTCAATTACTGGAAGTTCATAGCAGTTTTCTAGTTGTTTACCTATTTCTCCTCCAAATTAGGACGTAGGCGCAGTTCATTTCCATGAAATAGACAAATCAACCACTGCAGTGGCCTTCTTAATTCCTTTTCAAAGAAACGAACCACACCATTATTCAATCCAGTGTTCACGGCAGTTCCATCCATTCCAATTACAGTAATGTTTAAATTCTGGTTGTTGCCATTGAAAAATGCTATTATGCTATCTTATATACATTTTCCAGTGCCAGAAATCTGCTTCTGAAAATCTCGTCCTTTGTATGATATCAGATGATCGCAGTCATGTAAGAGAGAGCTTGGATTACCCCGGAATCTAAAAGCAAGGGCTGAAAATGAAGGTGGCATCAAAAAGTTTTTATTTCAACGTATAAACTTTGATGCCAAGGATTATATTGATATGATTGAATGGAATGGTGTTAAAGTAACATGACTTCCTATGAAGAGGCATATTTCTGATGACAAACAGAAAGCAATTCAATGTGTCAGTGAAATAAGTAAAGCATACCATGTATGATTACTATGGACTTTTGAAAAATATGAATGTTTATTTCAAAATAACACTTTGCCTTTAAAGACATTGCATTAATATTTTTCTAAATAAATGTGATTTGTTTATTTTAACTAAGGTCCGTTAATTAAAAATTGTTTTTTTTTCATTCCAATGTGTATTATAAGAATATACTACTGCAAAATTAAGATGATGAAAATTGCGAAATTCTACAAAATCAGTTGTTCTGTAATGACATCTAAAAATTAGAAATACTTAGAAATACCTAAGTTTCCTGTAAAAATATTTTGAATATTTTATTTACAAAAAATATATATTATTAATTTAATATACCATAAAATAAACAGAAAAAAAGAATTTTATCTCTTTTCACAAAAATATCTATTTTGAAGCACCTGAAAAATATTTCAGTAGAGCAATAAAATTTTATATTCAATACCAAAAGGCAGCTTTTGAAAGCTATAGCATAATGAAATTTCAAACCATCTTTTTTTTCGCCTCGTCATACTACAATGCACTAGTGTCATCTGATTGGACATTCAGTTGCACGTGATTGAAAAGGCGCCATTAAAGATTGATTACAAGTTCGTTGAAATTAATCCACAAGTAAGTTTCATTCGTTAGTCTTAAATTATTGCCTTTAGATTTTATTTAACACCCTTACATAGTGAACATTATTCTATTACTGTTATATGATAGTGTTTTAATCCAAGTTATAATATGAATTGACCGTATTTTAGATCAAATTCTACTGAACTGAGTGTATTGAATTAGCAATACTAATACTTATATTAGCAATACTTATGGCATTTACGAGCACTTTCGTATGTATAAATAAAAACATTTTGTTTCGGATTCAGTTCGGATGATTCGTGTTTCAGTTAATATTTTAGATGGACAAAGGAAGTAAATGGTTTGTTCATCATTATACATTTTCTTTTGATAGTTTTCTTCATGTTCAATGTATTGTATGATAAATCAATGAAATATTAGTTTGATATCTAAATTTTAATAATTATTAAATTATTGCACAATATAATTATGATCCATATGATGTAATTTAATGTAATTGACATTTGTTTCTATGATATTTTACTCAAAAATTCATTCATTCATTCACTGAATTAGCTCATAAGCCTATAAACAAACATCCCAACTCAAATTAAGAACTCCCCCTTGTCACACACAAGCAGTTGAGAGGATTGTTAAATTAAAAGAATGTCAAAAGCAACCAATATTACTTGTGGTTATATTATTTATATTAAAAATTGTTGATATATAATGTATATAACTATTGAATATATTGATATTTTCAATTATTATTGATATATAAATGCAGTATTCCCTAAAGTAAGAGAAAAATATTTTTCCACACAATTAGTAGCATGAAAAAAGTTTTAAAATAAATAAGTACAATGAAATTGGTAAAAAAAAAATAACAAAAAAAGACTTAATATGACAGTAGGATGTTCTTAATCTGTTTATAAAATCCACTACAATTTCTTTCTAACCTAACTTTTTTTTTCATCAGTTTGTATGAACATTAAAATTTTCTTTTCATGAATGCCTACGAAATCCATGAGATAATCAAAACATTTGAACATTTGATGTATTTCATAATACCAGATCTGAAATACTAAAAATTTTTAAAAAAGAGTCAATGGTGCTATAATTTTGACTGCTATCCAAATACATTATTCATTGTTTTAATGGTAATATAGACAGCATTTTATTATTAACCAAAAAAAAAAAGGCCTTTCATTATAGTTCTGAATCAATGATATTTTGTAGTATATTATATAGTAAATATTTGAATGCTTAGAATAATTATGTCTATCAAAGTATTCTCTTTAAACATACAGACTTTGTTCCTTTCTCAACCTCCAGTCAACCAAAGCAGAAAATTATAAAATAAAGAAAGTTACTATTTTTCTTCAAAATATTTATTGCGAATCACTGTACAGGAGCCATGCCATAAGAGAGGGGAAAAAACTTTTAAATTACCATATATTAAACCTTTACATAAACATAATATTACTTAACAGACATTCTTAATTGCTTACAATTTCTTATATTACATTACATAGAACTTCATCCATAAAACAGCTATACTATTACAATGAAACTTTTTTAAATTTACAACATTATTTATGTTTTTAATATAATATATCCAGCATTGCAAACATTTTGCCTGTATGTTAACTTGGGCTTTATATTAAGAAACAAAAAATTTAGCATATTATGGATATTTATATACACTTCACAATTCCAACTAAGAAGGTTCAATTTCATGCTATAATTTTTATAAATTCTAACAGAACTTTATTGATTTTATACTTATAGATCATGCATACTTTTAACACAACAAACCATATAATTCTGATTTATGCCCCATCATGTAGTATGCATGAGTGCGTAAAGGATGCAAAATACTCATGCACATATCAGTATAAATGTGAATATTAATGATTATAATTGTTTTTATTTTTTGTTATTGCTTAATCATATATAGATGCAAAAGGTTATTCCATTTTTCATCCCTAAGTTATTAAATTATTGGTCATTGTGCATTTATATAATTTTATTTCTCAGTTTCAGCTTTAAAATCTTGAAGAACCCAACAACGATGAGAACTTTTATTTAGATAACATCATGTATGTTAGATTGTTATTAAAACTTTAGGTAAACTTTTGTGTCATCGGAAAAATCTTTATTCATACTGTTCAAAATAAATAAGAACTTAGCCCAAAGTTATATGTAAAGGGGTCATATTCCCCTTTTTTATTTTAGTGATAAGCAAGTTTATAAAGAACTCTACTTTTCAATACTTCTTAGTTTGATAAACCGTTCAATTTTTATTATGACATTATAAGAAAATATTGGTTTCTTTTCAGAATTTTGAATGTGGAATCTAGCTTAAGATTGCAGTCGTTTTGGAAGACCAAAGCTGACTTGAATTCATAACTTGTAAGTTTGTAACTTTTTTTTTCTCGACATATACTTTTGTTTTCAGCAGTAAACTCGTGGCCAAAATTACTGTTTTTAATATTTTAATAAGAACTTACTGGTCCAAAGCATAGATGTGCCCCCCCCCCCTCAACTTAACTTGAAATAAATTAAAATGTTAATAGAAGTTCAGTTAAATCAGAAAATTGTAGAAAACTTTTAAGAAAGTTGGTTTTTTCCCATTTTTTTCAAACTGACACTGAAAATACCGATTATGTCTTTAGCCCTAACATAGTTTTTAACAATGATATGATCCATAACAAAAATTCAATGCTACATTTTTTTTTCTTCTTTTATTTATATTACATTTATTTTCCTCATTGTATAACTTTTTGAATACTACTCAAACCAATTCTATTGTTACTCAATTTCAAAAAATCATATTTCAAATTTTAAGGATCGATCGGTAGTCAATGCGCTGAGAAGGACCCTAGCTGAATTCAATTTGTATCCGTCCCAAATGTTAGAAGCACGCTATGCCTATGGTCCAAAGTATACATGTAAGGGGGTCATACTACCTTTTTTATTTCACTGATAAGCAAATAGACGAGTGCTCTGCACTAAAACGTTTTACTGATCTTGTTGAGAAGTATTGGAGAGCACGTGCACTCATGGCATAGGTGCTATTTTTGGTAGTGTGTGGCATTTGTAAAATAAATAAATAAATAGTGAACTCTGCTTTTCAATGCTTGGTGTCACAAATCACTCTAATTTTTATTAATGGCATTATAAGAAAATATTGGTTTCTTTACAGAATTCTGAAACTGGAATCCATCTTCACATTGTGATTTCCATGAAAAGATTCCACAACTCACTTGGCAGTGTGCTCGATTCATAATCTGTAAGTTGATTTTAACCTCACTGAACCCATTTTTTTTTTTAATTCTCTAGATATCCTTTTTTTTTCAGCAGTGAACTTGTGGGCAAAATCACAAAGTTGATAATATATTTTTTTTTAATTTATTTTTTGTACTTAAATTTGAATTTTTCTATGAAAAACCATAAAAAATATTTTTATTACATAATTCTTAATTAATAAACAACTCAAATTTTCATATTTCTCTTTGTATATTTTATACGCTAATCCGAACATTCTCATAAACTTTGGTTGCAGTAATTTGTGGATTGATATTGATTTCCTTTATTCATTATATTTTTAACTGGCAAGCCTGTTATTAAAGTATTAGGTATGTCTGAAAGTGCAGTTCAGGGACTTCAGTTAGCCGGGACTCTTGTGAAAGTCTTTTATCATAACTGCTTACCAAAAAAAATTTTATATTTTTATATTATAAAGATATAAAATGCCAAGGGTTATTTTACTCTTGATAGTTAATGTTAAAAATTTTTTAATTTAATTATCAGAATTCCATGAGAAGTAGTTAGAGGTTCATTCATAATTCCTTACAGAAGTAATAATAATAATAATAATATTGCTTTTAGATGTATTAGATTATTCGTTGATGAGCTAATAGGTAGTTGAATGTCATTTGGAATACTAACTTCTGCCTAGTATTTAATTTTTTTATTATTTCATTGTCAAATTTTGGTGGAGATCTGTCACATAAAATATATTTTTGTGAGCAGCTGTTATTATAAAGTGTAAGGATAAGGGCAGTAAAAAAATATTCCAAAATATATTATTTAGGTTCAGTTAATTATTAAACAATTGTTGACTATAATAACGTTATGTTTGCAAGTGTGTAGGTTTTTTTTATGGTGTATTATTTGGTTTATCTAAATTAAGTTGAAAAATGATGCAAGCATACAAAGATTGACTGGCTGTCAATGTTGAGTGCAGTAGCATAGATTATTTTACAAAGTGCAATAAAATACTTTTAACTTTTCAAACCGAACTTCTAATCAGAATTTAAAAAAAATTTTAATAAAACTTTTAAAATTGAAAATATTTTCATGGATCTAAAGAATGGAACATAACACCTGTATTGTCAACTAAGTCATGGATAAAAGATGCAGCCCTAAAAGCAAAAGGCCTGGTTTCTGTTTACTTTTATAATAATCATGTTACAACAGTATACAGAAACCAGGCTTTTTGCTTTTAGAACTGAATCGTTTATCCATGAATTTGTTGACTATACGGGTTTTCTATTCCATTGTTAAGATCTGTGAAAATACTCTCATTAGCAAAATATTTTTTTAAAAATTTAAATTTGGGTTAGAAGCTTGGTTCAAAAAGTCTAAGTGTTTCTTCACGCTTTATAATATAATCTATGCCATTTCACTCAACATTGACAGCTAGTCAATATTACCCACCTCATTTTTCAAATTAACCTAGACTAATCAAACAATATATCATAACAATTGTTTAGTAATTACTGAATCTAAATAGTATATTTTGAATAATTTTTTACTGTGGTTATCCCTAATAACAGCTGCTCACAAATAAAAAATATTTTATACTCAGATCTCCACCATAATTTGACAATTAAGTAACAAAAGATATGCTCTATTAAAATACTATGCAGAAGTTAGTATCCCAAATTACTTTCTACCACAATTTTTGTAAAACCAATTACTGTGAAAGCTACATCATATAATAAATGTTTACTTTATTCATTATTATAGTAATAGATTAGTTGTTAAAGAGTATTTACCCTTTTCACTAAATTTCTGAGTACAGTAAGACATTCAATCCTGTCAATTATATGATTAGTTATTACAGATATAAAGTAGATTAAAATGCCTTGATAGAGTACAATAATTGAAAGCTGACTGAGAGACTTGTTTAGAATGACAACAAAATTTTCTCTTCACTATCGAGAATCACTCTCACATTGAAAGTAAAGAAACACAAGAATGAAGATTGAATACTATATAAAATCTTAAATTTCTAAATCTGACCCAGCATCTGCATTAATGCTCTCTATGGCATGTTGTAATCAAATTTAGAAATTTAAGATTTTGTATGCTAATGTTTTACTTAGCATTCAATCTTTATTCTTGTGTTTCTCTACTTTCAACAGCATTATTGTCAATAGTGAAGAGGAAATTTTGGTGTCATTCTAGACAAGTCTCTGATTCAGCTTTCAGTGTTGAGCTGAAATTATGCTCAACATTAAAAACTTATTATTGTACTCTTATCAA
>OU015497.1:3025767-3028267 GCA_907164885.2 Dolomedes plantarius | reverse complement strand
TATATATATATATATATATATAAATATATTTATATATATATATATATAAATATATATATAAATATATATATATATATATATATATATATATATATATATATATATATATATATCTTATATATATATTTCTTCTGTCCGTGTGTATGTAACTGAACTCCTCCTAAACGACTGGACTGATTTTATTGAAATTTTGTGTGTGCGATTAAGTTGAATCGAGAATGGTTTAGATTCACAATTTGATCCGATAGAAAATGTTTTTATATTTTTAATTAATTAATAAAAAACCAACAATTTATAAGGGGGTGCGTCCGGTAAATGGAAGCTGTTACAGTTTGTGGAATCGGCCCTCTGGATAATGCCGTCCACGTTAGGTTTAGTTAACAAACAGCGAGCGAAAAGATAAAAAGTAATAAAATCAAAAAGTTTCAAGTCATATATTAAACCAGAATAATAAATGAAAATAATAATCTTTCAAGTCAGATTTTATACTCTAAAATACATCAGATCCAACGGCATATTCATACTCTCGACGCGCGAAGGAAATTTCGAATCAACCACGCTAAGTGACACGAGATCTTTTTTAATCGCTACTGCAATCCCCCTAGCATATATATTTGTGTCTATTGAAGAGGTAAAGACTAAGCTTCTATCCTGCTAACTTATTTCTGAATAAAAACTCCTCTGACATGTATAATCACCAGCCCACAACTTTCGAATGACGAATAAATTTCACTTTACTCAGTATAATACCGTGTCATCGTGGCGTATTCGGAAGGTCGCGCAATTCCCATGCTATCGACCCGGGTTCGAATGCAGAGTCGTGTAAATTTTGCTAGACCTGTTATTTCAGCAATTATTTAAGGCTTTTTGGATTTAAATGGTTTGCAGCCCTCAATCAAACACTTCATTCTTTAAGAGGGACGCTGGAGTCATATCATGGTTCTATTGGAAATTTCTGCTAAACCTGTAATTTTAGCTTCTTTTTTTTGCCCCAATGATGAAAGGCTAAATCTCGCTGAATTCTGAGGAGTTTATTATAAATTTATATATTTTGATATTGGGTTTTCCTTTTATTCATGTGTATAAGATTTCACGTGGTTTTTTTTCTATGTTATTTGTACTGTGTTTAGTTTTAAATTAATTTTGGTTAACAAACATTAGAGAATTTGACATTTTTACTTTTTAGATTTTAGTACTACAATGATGAAAGGATGAAATTCTGAGATGTGTATAACGTTTCACATATATTTTTTCTATGTTATTTATACTGTGTTAATTTTGAAATTGATTTTGGTTAACAAACATTCTTAAAATCCCGGGCATTGCCGGGTACTTCAGCTAGAATTACAACGTTTGAACAGGACAACGTCTGTCGGGTCTGCTAGTATATATATATATATATATATATACGCCCAACTACACGTCCTTTCTCAAATGCTGACACCTGCGCATATTGTTCACACACCTGTATGCGAGGCATAGTTACTGCCTACCAGAGTGCACGGAATGAAATTCTCAAAGCATTTATGACCTGGAATCGAAATTTCTCCTGTTTAATATCCTGCGCAGTTAAGATGCGCTGCAGCGTCACATGTTCATTCATTGGCAGCCAAACTTTAAAATTTTGCATTTTCCGTCGAAAACCGTATGCATATCAATATGTGTCCAATTTGCATTACCCTTCTTGGTGCGTCGATTTTTCTTTTTGTCTAAGAGTGTAATATTTCAATTTCGCGCTAAAATGTGAACGTACAATTCCTAGGCTCTCTTAAAGAAAGTGACCGCAAGCACGAATCTGAAGCGATTCAATTTGAATAGCTTTTTTAATGTTTTTTTTGTTGCGTTGTTCTGATTATAAAACTAAAAAGTGTATTAAAAATTCAAATGTCTTTTTTTGTATTTAATATTTAAAAACATCAGAGGGGGCCTCTAATTTATTTCCGCCTCGGGCCGATCAAATGGAATCACCCGCCACTGTTCTTACGATTCTACTATTTCAATTTTTGTTTACAGTTTTGGAAATTAAAACAATTGAATACATTTTACATTCTTCAGATAATTACTGAACCAATTAAATCAAAACAATCGAAAAATTTTAGTTAGTTATAATTGTTATGATTCTTCTGCCGTAACAGAGGAAGTAAACGAGCGTTCCATTCTTGGACCATTCTCTGATAAAACTTCAAACTTGAAGGTTGTTTAAGGGGATGGTGGACTTTCAAATTACCAAAAATCGAGCAAAAATTGGAATTTTTTTGGGGGGTGTATTAATATTTTAAAAACATGTAAATATTGGAATGAAATGCATTTAAAATGTGTAGTGAAAAGAAAAATGAAAAATTGGTGGCTTTAGAGTAGTAAGTATTAAAGGTAGATAAAAAATTATCTTTTAAATGACTTTTTCTCAAAATGAGAAATTTCCAGATTTGCAAGTCTTTAAAATGCTCCTCGCGTCATAATTTTTGACGACATTTTATGAAATTTATAATAAAGATTCCTG
>OU015497.1:3005767-3020767 GCA_907164885.2 Dolomedes plantarius | reverse complement strand
AGGAAATTAAATCTTAGAGAAACTGGACGATATGGAAATTATATATTTTATGGAAGACATCGAAAAAACTCTTTCTCGAGTTTGTGGCCTCAAGTTCCGGAGATATGGATTCGCTGTCCGGTCCTGCCAAACGTAGAATCCAGCGACCATCTTGGTGATGCTGGATATTTTGCATTACTGATTTATCAGCAAATAACACCCAGAAAAGATATGAAAAGTCAAATGACCACAGAGTAATTTGAAATATACGGAAGTTAAAAGAGCACATGAATGTGCTCAAGATTGATGTACAGCGATTGCTTCTAACTCCTTTTGTTTTGCATCTGTTCTTTTATGTAGGAAGTATTATATTATTTCATTAAAGTTCAGTAAATTGTTTAATGAATCGAATTTGGCTCGATGAGCTATATGTAACGAGTATTTATATGCCTTTTTGTAGGATATTTATTAATGAACATTGTAAGAAATTTATTTTTAAAGTTTTTTGATGACATCTATCTTACAGCCCTAGTGACATGTTTTTATCACAAACTATAGCATCTGCAACAAAGTCAATCTTACCAGATAGGATTCAGGATAAAAATGCAACGGTAGACATGGCATTGCGAGAAAATGTGTGAATATATTCAAGCTTCACCACAAAACTTGAATTGAGGGATATGTGAGAAAAATATGCTTTCACCCTACAACATTTTCAACCCGATCATGTTTTTTCATAACCAACGAAATGTTTCGCATCATCATGTCAAAATTCGGGCTTCGCATTACCAAGTTTTAAAGTTGAATCGTTGAGAACTCAACCGATGTTCGACGATTTTTTGTTCTGAATTTTAGCGAATGATTTAATTTGAGTTCGTCCACCGAACTGCTTTTTATTTGGCTGCACATTACTTTCCCTTGTGCTGTACCAAAGATCTTCTGTTGCTGTTGTGGGCCTAATGGCTAGAGCTCTGTCAACCGATACTGGAGACTAAGGGTCGATTCCCACTGTTCTCATGGATGTTCGAAGCCTTTAGGAAACGGCTTTAAGCAGCAGGTCGCGATGCAATTAACCCTCGTGTAGAAAAATAAATTACCTTAACACTCCGACCAACCAACTAAATTTTGTTGTCGGGAGATTATCATTTTGATTTTATTGATCAAACAAAAACTCTTTTATTGGGGAGGAATACATTTCAGAAATGTTTGCCGAACGATCCCACAGGATTTGTATAAAAAGTATCGGGAAAAGTTTCGGATAAATAGATTTATTTGAGGTATTGCTACAATACCTCAAGAGTCTTCAAAGTACATCCCTTGAGCGTCGACACACTTTTGCCAGCGGCTTTTCCACGAATCGAAGGCTCCCTGGTAGGCAAATTCCGGAACGTCCTTAAGAGTAAGCGTGCAAGCTTCTTTGACTGCACTTAGGGTCCCATGGTGGTGTCCTTTGAGGGAGGATTTCGCTTTTGGGAACAGGAAATAGTCTGCTGGTGCCAAGTCGGGACTGTAAAGGGGGTGGGGGAATTGTGGCAGTGAGAAATATGTTGTAATTGGGGTTATTATATATTAATTTTACTTACTAATATGATTATAATATTTTGAATTCATTGCTTAATGATTGTGGTTAGTACATTGATTGATTGTGATTCCCAAATAATGGAAACAACTCTGGTTTATACTGACAAATTAATTTATTGATTATTGAAACACATAAATAATAAGCTACAAGTTACTAAATATTTCCTCCGGCATTTACACATTATTCACAACTTCTTTACTACTAAATTAATTCTCTACGACACATATATTTAGCTCATTCAATTATTATGACAATATTTCGTACTTCATCTACACATATTACTTTCAACTTCATTCCTACTAAATTAATTCACCACAACACCTATATTTAATTCATTCAATGATTATTATAATCTTCCGTACTTCATCTACACACATTACTCTCAACTTCATTACTACGACACATGCATTTAATTCATTCAATTATTATGACAATCTTTCGTACTTCATCTACACATATTACTCTCAACTTCATTACTACTAAATTAATTCATATATATAAGCATAACCTCATATTAATTAAATTGTTTTTTACGAATTATCGGTCATCTCCTTAACATCTTATATTCAAACAATATACTCATCGCGCTCTATATTAATTATTAAGGCTACACACTGAGAAGCAATGATACCAATATAAAAAGGAAACGCAAAGTCGGTACCTTGGAAGAGGACTGTTGAATCACTATGGGCAGCTGGCACTCGTAATGACGAACT
This sequence comes from Dolomedes plantarius, assembly GCA_907164885.2. Lineage (NCBI taxonomy): Eukaryota > Metazoa > Arthropoda > Arachnida > Araneae > Dolomedidae > Dolomedes > Dolomedes plantarius. The sequence goes on along the minus strand of OU015497.1, from coordinate 3,018,490 downwards.
TCGTTGTATTTATCATCGCACGGAACTAGGGCACTTTCTTCATCTGGTATATGGCTCCGTCAATCATGGCAGACACTCTACGCTCATCGTCGATTCTCTGACTCCTTCACTCCTTGCAGACCCTCGGCACGGGACACTGGGCGCTTGTCACTACTTCTATCTCCAAACTTCTAACTCACTCTCCTCATAGGGGAATGTGCCTTGACACTACTTCTATATCTCAAAAACTTCTGGCTAACTCTCCTTCTTAGGTTATCTGTGCCTTCACACTACTTCTCATTTCATATTATTTTCTTATTAATGTTGACTCCACCTCTTACAATTTCCATTGGTCATATTATTACCATGCATCACCATTCGTCCGTGGCTGCCTCTTCTCAATCCCCTTTTCACCAATGCGCATCGAGGGCGGGATTTATAAAATTCTTCCTCTAATTTAACTTTTTTCCCATGATTAAGGCTTCCGGGTGGCCTGTTTTATAGCCATCATAAATTTAGTGTTCCCTTTCCTCTTTTCTTCTATTCGTGCAACTCACTCTCTTCAACTTTTATCTTATATTTCTTGCTACAAGCACAATCTCTAAATTTCGTTTCGATATATTGCTGGCTTTCTTCCCTTCTCTTTTTATTGCCCGTCATTTGCCCTGTTTCTTTCTTACATTTAGCAATTATTTTACTTCGTCCTGTAATTTTCAATTCACCTACCCCTGGCCGTGACACTACTATCATGTCCCTATGACATATACTAAATTACTATGTTATACCATTTCTTTACGAACACTCGGCTTGTTTCTTTGCGACATTATTATGATAGTTATAAGTTAATTTTCTTGCAACTAGCTTCTCTTCCGCAAATTTTTTACGCGTTTAAAGCACGCAACAAACGTGGCTGGAACGGCATGTTAACACCAGCACTAGCTTTCATCACGTGGCAACTGGCAGTGTTGCATAACAGGCGTCGGTGAGTGGGCGTGTCGTGTCTTGTGAACTGCCGTCAAGAGTAAACGTATTGTGCCTTTTACAACTTTCAGAATAACTACCGCTGATATAATTGTCTTTGTTAAAAATAATTCACCCATAAAGATGGATAAGTTTCTTAACCAATTGCTTCTTACCAAGTCTCAGAACTGATCGCACAAAATATGAAAGCTCATACTTTGGGTGAGTCACTCATTTTGCCTGCTTGCCAAAAGATTGTCAGTACGATGTTAGGAAATGAAGTAGCTATGAAAATAATCAAGATACCTCTGTCCAATGATACTGTTAACAGGCGTATATTGGAAACGTCTTCTGATATTGAGAAAAATGTATGTTGTGATCAACTCCAGTGTTCTGATTTTGCACTGCAAATTGACGAGTCAACCGACATTACCATCAAGGCGCAACTCGTAGCATGCATTCGTTTCATTAACGAAAATCAAATAACAAATGAGTTTCTTTTTTGCAAAGAATTAAGCCCGACTACAAAAGGTGAGGACATTTTTAACGTCCCTTGATAAATGGCAGTTATCGTGGAAATCGCGTGTAGGCATTTTCACAGATGGAGCTCCTTCTATGAAGGGTCTTGTATCTTTTATAAAGGAACAAAAGGAAAATGTTATCGTTGCTTTCTTCATAGAGAGAGGCCTTGATGTCAAGAACATTAGGAGAGGATTTAAGAGAGGTCTTAATCAAGTTGTTAAAATGGCGAACTTTATTAAAACAAGACCAGTTAAAAGAACAGATTTGAGAACAGATTTGCACCAAATTATAACATATTTTGTATACAGTACGCCAGCAAGTATCTGTAGTATTGTAAGTGCACTCAGACTGTATAAAGTTTGAGAACCACTGATATAGATATATATATATATATATATATATATATATATATATATATATATATGTGTAGATAGATAGATAGATAGATATATATATATAAATATATGTGTAGATAGATAGATAGATAGATAGATATATATATATATATATATGTGTGTAGATAGATAGATATATATATATATGTGTGTAGATATATATATATATATATATATATATATATATATATATATATATATATGTATGTGTAGATAGATATATATATACCGGGTGGCCATAATTAAACTGACAGTACTCACAGTGTTCTGTAGCGCGATCTATTTGCGAGAATGACGCCACATTTTGTAGGAAGATTAAACAAGACGGGGGCGAAGGATTCCGCGAAAAAATAAATTAGTTCCAAAAGTCACCGCTAGGGGAATATTTGGTGCTGTGTAATAGAAAATAGAGTGTTAACAAATGCAAATTAATAGGGAATAAAATTACCTTTTATTATGCACATTTTCTTATTTAGTTCAAGTGCAATATGGCAACACTTCTAAAAAAGCGTAAAATCTACATAAACACCGATAAAGTCTCGTGATCTGCAATATCACGTACGCTGAGCACAAGAAGAAGTTCTTTATTCAAATTTCACGTTACATCCATTGGCACAGTGCCAGCTGCTTGGGTTTTAAAAGGCAATGTGTTAAGTTTCGAATCAATCGGATTGAAAGTTTATGTGCAATGTCTCCTTCTTTAGTGGAGCGTGCGTTACTGGTCAAATTCTTTTACCTCAACCAGTGCAACGCGTCAGCCGCTCTTCGTGCTTTTAGAACGCACAAAAAAATGCGTAAAGGTCCTGTGTCAGTTAATGGGCTAAAAGCAATGGTTGCGACGTTTGAGAAAACAGGTTCTCTGAAGGTTCAGTCAGGCAGAGGACGAAAACATGTACCACAGGATAAAATCGAAGCAGTTGCCACGGCGATTGTCGACAGAGGACCATACAATATTGCTGCCACCTCTAGCGCTCGTGGATTAGCTCGGAATATGGATATGCCTTACAGTACGGTATGGAAAATCTTACGAAAGATTATCAACTTCTATCCGTACAAGATCAGCCGTGTACAGGAGTTACTGTACCCCGACCATGATAAGCGATTGACTTTTGCTCTCACCTTTCTTGCCAGAATGGAGGTGGATGATGCTTGGCCGTGGAAAATCTTCTGGGGACACGAGGCCCACTTTTACCTGCATGGAACTGTGAATACACAGAACTGCCGAATTTGGGATGACAAATCACCACATGCAGTCACAGAAATTCCCTTACATTCACCAAAGTTAACTGTTTGGTGTTCCGTATTGATTTGCATTTGTTAACACTCTGTTTTCTATTACACAGTGCCAAATATTCCCCTAGCGGTGACTTTTGGAACTAATTTATTTTTTCGCGGAATCCTTCGTCCCCCGTCTTGTTTAATCTTCCTACAAAATGTGGCGTCATTCTCGCAAATAGATCGCGCTACAGAACACTGTGAGCACTGTCAGTTTAATTATGGCCACCCGGTATATATATATATATATATATATATATATATATATATATATATATATATATATATATATTTGTAGATATATATATGTATATATATATATATATATATATATATATATATATATATATATATATATATATATATATGTGTGTGTGTGTAGATATATATATATATATATATATATATATATATATATATATATGTGTGTGTGTGTGTGTGTTTTTAAATTCCTCTGAAAACATAAATTCAAATAAACATTGTACAATGTATTATTGCAGGTGTGGCTTTTATCTGATGACCTGCAAAATCTATAAGATACAAAATCTATGACCTACAAAATCTATAATACCCTTGGAGTATTATGACAATTTTGGGGTGACTGACAGTTGGTTTGGTGTAGAGTGCTACGGTCATTTTTTGCTACACGAGGACTAATTAGACCGGAACCAACTGCTTAAAGCCGATTCCGAACGGGTACAAACGTCCATGCCAAGAGTGGGGCTTAAACCCACAGACTCTGGAACCAGCGCCCCAGCCATTCGGCCACCATCCGGCACAGGCGTGACTGAGGGACTTAACCGATTTGGCAAGTGAAAATGAGTCCAATCCGTTTCTGTACAATGAGTCCATCCAATTCCGTTTTTTTTTCAAATTATTTTTTTACTATAGAAAAAATGAAATAATTGTTTAACAATTCATATGAAACAATACTCGACGATTGACAGTTATCATTGATTACTTGCTTTTGCGTTTCAATTGCATTATTGCAACGATTTACATTACAGCATGGACTTAATATCATTCGCTTCTGAAAAAAAGAGCTACTTATTACTGGATGGCCCAAAAAAATTTCAGCATTGAATCGTATTAATCCTTATTATTTGGCAAATTTATTATGAATGTTTAAAGTTAGGAGTCCATCAAAGGGTTCAAAACTAAAATTTCCAAATTTCTAAAAAAGAAATTTAGAAATTTTAGTTTTTCATTTTTAGAAATTTAGAAATTTTAGTTTTAAAGGTTCTTGATGGACTCCTAAAGTGGACTTAACTGCTTTGGTTTGTGAAAACCTCAAATAACAGCCATATGAGGGAACACCTAGCAGAAAGCAATATTCTATTTAAATTTGCAACACTCTCTGCCAAACAGATTCCAATAATTCAATAGAGATTAAGATAGACAAACAACAACATTTAAATTTTGTAATTTGTCTTCTAGTGTAATATATGCTACTTATTTGTTTGCAAACACACACGGACGCTTTTTCGTTTCATAGCATAAACATTGTCAATAACTCTATGAAAACAAATGATAATATCTCTATCCAAACAATAATAAATCAGTTTTATAATTAAAATTACATTATCTTACTAAAATAAATTAGTATTCACTTGTAAAAATGGTTTCAAACTTTCGCAATAATTAACATGCTTAAAATAGGAACTTTTAATAAATTGCTATCACCTTGCCATTAAAATCATTAATTAAAATTTTTAAAAGAAGCGGAAACGAGCTCATACCAGAAACTTTTTTTATAATAACTGTATCATGTATTTATATTTTTAAATTCTTTAAAAGAAAATATTCTACGGTATCGCATTATTTAACTGCAATTTGAACAGAATGCAACTTGAGACTAAAGAAAAGGAATCAAATGGCTTGTTATTCCGAAGTTTTGAAATAACAAAAAAAAAATATTTCAAAAACTCAGTGTTTCGCATAAAAAAAAAATAGCTAAGCAACCTAGATATTTTTCATTTACAAAAAAGAAAGACATTGAAATTTTAGCCCTGTTGAAGTCATTAGTAACAAAAGTCCCAACTCTATCACAGACAAAATTTAATTACGCATTGGGGTGAAATGTGAATCCTCCAACGGCTGATACAGATAATGTAAAACAAAAAGCTGGCTTTATTGTGGTTCATATTTTAAGTTGGTTTCATTAGAAAAAAGCATATTTCACAAAACAAAAGGGTGCATAATTTTTAACCACCACTGGTTTTTTTTCTTCTCCCGAATGCGGCAAGGCACTTTCCCAGAGATATTCACCCCTACAAACACCGAGATTTTAACCCTTCAGCGGGCGCGTCCGTGTATAAAGTGCAACATTTTCGTAATTTTGAATGGTTTGTTTCGACATGTCAGGTTTGAATGTTATAAGCAGTTTCTATTTATAGCTACACCCTTTCTAATGCAGGTCTGGTTTTCTGGCCCTCGTATTCCTTTCCATTCATTGTTGGTCATGATTTAACCGTGGTAAACCGGCGATTATACTGGACTAGAAGGTAACCCGTCATTTTGACGTCATAATACTAATAATGACGTCATAATGGAAAAAGTATATGAAAGTTAAAAAATATCCCGAATTATCTAACAATATTGCATTTAATCCACACCTTGTAAAAGCAAATTCTTTCATTATTTTTTATTTATTTAGTTTTTCATGCGATTGGAGTAGTAGACTGCCATCCAGTTTTTTACAGCTCACTACGCGATATGAATACTTGAGCTACTTGATTCATTCGCATTCAAGTTTGTTTACTTTCAGAATTCATCGCAAAAGTAAACCGATTTTTAAAAACTGTTAAATATACAGCTAAAAGCATCCAATTTTTTTAAGTTTTGAATGTTTTATAGAAAAATAGGCTGAACAAACGTGATTTGATGGAGAAGATATTAGTTTTTAGGTAAGAAAAAATTCTGATCCACATCTGAAATTGAAATTAAGCCTAACCGGCTGTTTGTTAACTGAGGGTTTCAATTGAAAGAAGGGTACAGCCCGGAAGTGTTATACAGAGACAACGGCTATTATATATATAATGATTGCAATACGACAAAATTATGAGTTGATGTAGTCGATCCAATGTGCAGCTATCACACGGTATCCACGGTATTTCACGGTATTTCACGGTATTCTAGCCAACTGCTCTGGTTATATCATGCGCGCAATCACATAACAATGAAAAAACAATGGTTAAAATCCTCTCCAAGCTAGAAAAAATTGAGTGCAATATTTATAAAGAAGAAATAGTGTTTAACTCACAGTAAAATTTACATATTTCTTAATAAATTATTTTAGTAACTACTGGTGATTGAAAGTAGGATATGTTTGTCGAGTCTCTTGGTCTTTAAAAGGTGCCTGACCCCTTAATTGTTATATGTTTTGTTATGTGTAGTGTTAAATAAAAGTATAAATCGACCCTCAAGGGCTCTTACGGGTTATTTGGCCCCTTACACATTTCGTATTCTAGGATAAATTCCTCATTTTCTTCAGAGCCAACATCGCTCCCTATGAGGGTTCAGCACACGAACACCCAAGCCTTAGTCAAGACTCGAACCCAGACCCTTTGTACTCGACACTAACTACTATACGATGCCAGGGAACTACCCTTCATAATTGAAAATCAATTTTATAATCAGTTTGGAATTGAATGAGTTTTTAGAATTTTTACTCATTCAACAATTATTAACATGGAAGGAATACGGATAACTGTCTCTTAAGGGGACAGTGGTCCTTCAAAACTAACTTTTTTTTGTTTTCTATGGATTTGCTTGATTTTTGAATATGTGATTAGTACCATAGATATATAAAAGTGGTTAAAATTTAATGATCAAATATTAATAATTTATGAATTATGAATTATGAATTATGAATTTTATCAAAAATTGGCCTCATTAAAAATGTTCCATGCGCATTTCTTTTGCATATAATATGGTAATTTTTATTTACAAGATACCTTATAGAACAAACAATGAAACTTATCGCTTATTTTAAGCATTCATTAAAAATATAAAGAGAAAAAAATAATAATAGTGAAAACACCCTTTTTATTACGGAAAATACCTATAAATCATCTTTTCGAGTACAAAATTTAGAAATTCTGAGCTACGAAGCATAATTTTTTTAAATAAGATTTATTTGATATACAGTTAAGTATATAAAACTTAAATTTCAAAGCAATACGATAATGAGAAATGCACCTGGAGCAGTTTGAATATTCGTGTGACGTGAAAATTTTTATTTTGAGAAAAACACATTTAAAGTTATTGCTATTAGTATCCACATAATATCTAAATTAAATACAAAAGCCTATAACTAGGAAAGTAATCACAGAAATTAAAAATTCTTTTTGCAACACGTTCCTACTCGTCCGTAGTTTAACAATTGAATAAAATAAAAAAAATTGAATTTTTGAAAAAATTTTACAATTTTGAAAGTCCACTGTCCCCTTAACAATGTGGAATTTACCTTGACTCTATCCTCAATTAATAATTCATAACTATGCTATCCGGAAAAGAGAAAAATTAATGTATTCTCAGTTAAGCGAAATAAAGTGGTAAAAAATCATTTGCTTATCATTAATTACTTAATATAATTTTGAAAACGTGTCTTAAAAACAATTAGCTCTTTAAAAAACTATTAATTTTTAAGAGAGAAATTTTGCTCGAGTATTTTCTAACTTTTGTCACACCTGTTAAATTTCCTTATGCTTATTTTATTTTGAACGAGTTACAATAAAATTGAAAATCACAATTTTCTGCCTCCAAAAACAATGGATGTGCATTTAGAACTGTTAAAATTTGGATAGATAATTTAAACTTTACATGACTATTTCTTAATTCGGTGGATTTAGTCCAATTCCTTTATTAATTGCTTAAAAGAAATCTACTTATTATCATAATCTTATGAATGTAGATCATTACTGAACTCATTAGCTGGTTCCGTACAGCTGCAATGGATTCCAAAAAGTGTACCTCTTACTGAAGAAAGGTACCACCATTCTAGAAAAATCAAATTCATTGATAGTCCAGTCAAATTAGGTTTTCATTTCGCATTAAATGAAGAGGTTGAGACTTTTTCAGGAATCTGTAGGGGTTGGTTCCCTGATCAACGCCTAATAAAGTCTCCTCGATTTCAGTGCCGCGGGGTTGGGGGTGGGGGTCCAAAGGTCCCTTTTTTCAGTTTTTGGCGTTTATCTTGAAAACTGTGCGTTGCACAGAAAATTGTCAATCCCAAAATTAAAGCTGATGAAATTCCCTTCCAAATGGTATATCCATGTTTGTACTTAAGTGTTACCGTTTTCGAGATATGAGCCGTTGAATATGAATTTTTTTTCAAAATAAATGGTAGTGGTTCAGGTATCTCGTCAAACTTCCTCTTCCAACTCTTTCCCCTTCCATTTCTCAGAAAAATGGAAAGTTGTAGAGCGAAAATTTTCCTTCAAAAATGTATATAGTTATGCTAATTTATCTTCACCCGGTAAATAGTTAGAGTGTTTTGAAGTTTAGGAGTACTTTTCAACATTTTGCTAGTAAAATGCTCGGCACTCAAGTTTCGTTTCCAAGGTCTGTAACTCTCTTAATTACTTTGTATGCTGTTTAATTGGATACGTATAGTATTTATAATGTTAAAAAGTACTCCTAAACTTCAAAACGCTCTAACTATTTACCGGGTGAAGATAAATTAGCATAACTACTCGTATATACATTTTTGAAGGAAATGTTTCGCTCTATAACTGTGTCTATCACGAGTATTCTGAGACATTTCTCAGAATACTCGTGATAGAGACAGTTATAGAGACTTCTAACTTTTTCCCTTCCATTGAAGGGAAAAAGTTAGAAGAGGAAGGTTGACGAAATACCTGAACCGCTACCACTTTTTTTGACAAATTTTCATATTCAACGGCTTATATGACGAAAACGGTAACACTTAGGTACAAACATGGATATACCATTTGGAAGGGAATTTTATCAGCTTTAATTTTGGGATTTGACAATTCTCTGTGCGACGCGCCGTTTTCGAGATAAACGCCAAAAACTGAAAAAGGGACCTTTGGACCCCCCCCCCCCGGCAGCACCTTGAATCGAGGGGACTTTATTAGGCGTTGTTCAGGGGACCAACCCCTACACATTCCTGCAAAAATCTCAACCCCCTTCATTTAATGCATGATTCGCCGCCATTTTGAGCTAATTTGACTGGACTATGATGACCTTCCATTCTTCCAAACTTCTAATTAAATTGGAACGTGGGAGAAGGTATAGACTTGAAAAGACTAATAAGGCTAGGGGAAAGGCTTGGGAGAGCCTTGCTGTTACAAGATCTCCAATTCTGGGGTTTTCTCGGGGTTCTGCTGTTTTCTTGTTTCGTCTTATTACTGGACAAGAGATCAAGGTCAAGGTGATTAGGTTTACGAAGTACCTAGCAGCGCGCAAGGGCTGCATTAAACTTCAAACGGAGAAAGACGAATTAACATATAGTGGGTTTTCGATTTGAAATTGTCCAAAAGGCGACAGAATTTGGGAGAATCGCTCGGTTGCCGCCTGGATCAGTATTCTGTCCCCGCTTAGGTGTGGATTTCTGTACGCGATTGCCTCACCTTTTCAGAATAGGACTTAGGGGTTCACCTAATTGTCGTTCTGAACGACCCATGGATGGTGAACATTGAGACAAGTGCACTGCACTTAATGGTTTTGATTTTATTGTTCAGAAATACTGGGAAGCTAGGAGGCTAATGACTTGGTTGTCAAACGTCCGGTATTTGTAAATAAATATATACAGTCAAACCTCGCTAACTCGAACGTCGATTTCACGAATTTTTCGATATCTCGAAGAAAAAAAAATTCCCTTCAAATTTCCTATGCACTCAATGTTAAAAAAAACTTTGATTTGACGAATTTTTTTGGCTCATCACTCGATAATTTGAATTTTTTTTTACATAAATGGAGAAGAAAATATTTTCTAAAAACAAAAAAATAATATCCAAAAAATGGAAATTTCAAAAAAATAGAAAAGCTATTCAAAAATTACAGTGGTACAGTAAACTTTAAAATGAAGGGATATATGGACGGAAGATAACACAATGAAATCACAACTTCTCTTGACCCCCCAAGATGGGAGTTGAAATTCCTGTTTATTGTTTCCTTATCTCTTTTCAGTCAGTTGCCAGGCATATGCAGTGACCATCCATCCTTTCATTTATTTTTTTCCCTTTTATTCTCCGAGGTTACTTTCTAGAGGGGTTTGGATGGTTTTAACGAAACAGGAAATGAAGGCATGAAAAATCAAGAGGTGGGTGGTTTCCGAGAAAAATGTAGAATTTCTTATCATTGCAACAAGAGGTGAAAGAAAAAACTACACGTGCGAATGCATGCTTGTGCTGTCTCGCATTCAGGCTAGTGCAGCTCCTCAAAAGGCTGAAAAGTTTCCTTTCTGTTTATCTTGATTATTGCAGAAAAAAATTAGAAATCGTTCGAAAACAACATTTGGAGAAGGTGAGATCTTCTGCGAGTCATCTGTTCAAAATGGCTGACAAACGAAAACTGAATACGCTTACTGTTGAAGTGAAGAAGCAAATTATCGAAGAAGTCGAAAAAAGTTAGAAAAAGAAAAAGGAAATCGCTAAGGAGTTTGGGATTTCAGGCAGCACATTGTCAACAATTATAAAGAATAAAGCAATTATCCTTGAAAAATTCGATGATGACGGCTTAGGCAAGCGAAAGAAACTCAAAACTAGTGAATTTCCCGATATGGAGAAGTGCCTAATGATGCAATGAAGAACTCAAAACATCCCCCTAGATGGACTTTTAATCAAAGATAAAGCTGAATCTTTTGCAAAAGAATTAGGTTATTTGAATTTCAAAGGCAGTAATGGTTGGTTCGAAACTTTTAAAAAACGAAACATTACATTTTTGAAAATGTGTGGTGAAAGTGCTGACGGAGATGAAGATGTTTGTGTAGAATTTAGAAAGAAAGTAAGCTTGATATTGAAAGATTACGACAAAAAAGATGTGTTCAATGAGGACGAAACTGCACTTTTTTTAAATGCACTCCAGACAAAACCATGTATGTAAAGGGTGAAGCATGTCATGGAGGGAAGAGCAGTAAAGAGCGTTTAACTTTATTGTTTTGCGTGAATATGAATGGAAAAGAGAAGTTAAAACCGTTAATGATAGGAAAATCGAAAAAACCAAGGTGTTTCATCGGGATAAAATCTTTTCCTTTGGATTACGAAGCTTACCGAAAAGCTTGGATGACATCTAACCTTTTAGAAAACTGGCTCAAGAATTTAAATAAAAAAATGAAAACAGAAAAGTGGAAATTGTGCTTTTCATTGTGCCTCGTGCATAATTGTACGGGGCGCAGTACCATACCTAAAATGGAAAAAGTAAGAATTGAATTCCTCCCCCCGAATACTACATCAAATCTTTAACCACTTGACTAGGGTATCATCCAAAGTTTCAAAGTAAAGTATCGTCATCAAGTGGTTAAAAAATGCTGTCCGAAATGGAAGAAGGTGTTTCACCATCTGGTGTAAATATTCTACAAGCTATGCCAATGGCAGACAAAGCTTAGAACATTGTGTCTTCCTCTACGATAATGAATAGCTATAAAAAGACTGGATTCATAAAAGACCACGAAAGTTCTCAGATAATCAACAACGACCACCCTGCTGACAACTGACCAGAAAATGATTGGAACCGATTTATCAGACTCATGCACTTCGATAATATGGAATTCAATGATTTTGTTGTCGTATATGATGCAGTAATAGTGTGTGGTCAGTGGGAGGACAATGAAATCATCGGTCAGACGAAAGCTTCTTGTGTATTATCCAGAAGAAGAGGAAGAAATCCGCCATTTGCCACCAAATGTGACAAACAAAGAAGCACTATCTGCAGTGGACACTTTGAGGAGATATGTTGGAAGTCAGCCAAATATGTCAGAGGACACATTTAAAGCCATTGTCCACTTAGAAAGTGTAATAGATAAAATTTCATACTCTTCTCTGAAGTAAACAACAATTGAATCTTTTTTCAAATAATTTTGTAAATAGAGTTTATTAAAATTAAAAAAGGATTACTTTATAAATGGTATGTAAAAAGCTTTATTCCTCTATTCTACTATCGATAACATACGATTTTTGATAATTCGAATTTTTGATATTTCGAATTTTTTTGTCTCTCCCTTCAAGTTCGAGATATCGAGGTTCGACTATATTATAATAATCAATTTAAACCATTACTCATCTAAAAACATGGGTTGAAAGTGAATGCACACTAAAACAAATCTTTTGAGAACTTTTTTAGACCTATAAATTTTCACAGGGAATGTTTTTTTTGAGTCAGCTATTGAAAACATGTTATTTACAATGGGGGATGTTTTTAGAAAGGGAAGAGGCGTTCTGTTCGTAAACATGCCGCGCAATTTCTGAGAAAATAATAAAAGAGAACAAAGCGGAAATGAATTCTAAAAATCTGAAGATCCGCAATAAAACAAGTTACAAAAAGAATATCTTCTATCACTCTAACAAATTCCTTTTTTTCTTTTCGAGTTCTTTTAACTTTTTTTAATACACACAGATCGTTTTAAAAT
>OU015497.1:2950767-2998267 GCA_907164885.2 Dolomedes plantarius | reverse complement strand
TGCAGCTGCTCAACTGCCATGTTACAGATAGTGCCACTAGGGGGCGACACAATGAAAGGGGATATTACTTTCCAGAGAGTATGGATGATGCTGCATCTCCACGACCTCATGCTGGTCCAGTTTTCTGAAGGGAACAAGATTTGAGGACGTCTAAGCCATCAAGAAAACGGTGACGTCCGCAATTAAGAGCATTTCGTAAGAGGACTCTAAAATTATGCTTCGAAGTAATTACTTCGAAGCATATTAAGGGAACGGTGGACATTAAAATTTACTTATTTTACTTTTCATCATACAGATACGAAATTTTGTACATATATACATTTCACTATAAATAAATAGAATACCTTAAAAGAAATTTCCAATCTCATTATAATTTTAAGATTTTTAAAAAAATTTGAAATTTATAAACAAAATTTTAAAATGCTCCTTGCTACTTAATTTTTGAGATATTTCCTCGATTTTGCATTTTAATCTCTTTAAACTGTATGACAAACAAATCTGGGTATCGATTATTTAATCCCTCGAATAGTTAATTTTTGAGATATTTTTTTCTGAATTCCATCCCGATTTTCATCAAAATTTTGCCTTTTGAAAAGTTCTAAATCAAATTTAATTACCTTAATGAAGTCGAATTGTAAATTGCATACCCAGTTTTTTCGTAAACAGCATCAGGATTCTTCCTTATCAATTTCATGAATATTGAATAAAAATTAAGTAGCATGGAACATTTAAAAAATATAAAATCTTGAAAAATCTGTTTTGAGAAGAAGAGGCTTAAAATTTATTACTACACTTACCCATTACAAATTACTTTGTAGAAGCTTCATAAATGATTTTTTACTTGAAAAAAAATATTTTGGTACTAATAATCTACAGAAATATATATATATTTTTACATTAACACAATCAGTATTATAATGACGAGATTTGCTCAAATAAAGGTCCACAGTTCCCTTAAACGGGTATGTATTTCGTGTAATATTTTCTGGAGTTATTAGATCAGTACTGGAAATTAGTGACCGCACCTTGTATAACAAAATATACTCATGAAAAATCAATTACAAATGAGTTCTTACGTGTGTACATAAAAATTCGTTAGTGAATTGTACATAGGAAAACACAATTTCCCATATTAAGCATTATAAATGCTGAAAAACATATAAAAATACATTTCAACCATATCGCCGAAAACTAAAGGAAATCTTCACGCTTCAAACTCAAAAGTACAAATGAAAGAGTCTTTAAACTGCCATAGAAATTTCTATCACACGTTTGGCATGAATCCTAACCACTGTTTTAAAACCGGTAGGATTTGATTCTTTTTCCCTAGCGAGAACAGCTACTTCTCATTCTATAGCCGTTCCCTTTTTAAGGGGACTCACTACCCTTAAATCTTTAAAACATTCGATATTTTGAAAAAAAATATATATTAAAGCCTGATCATTTCTGAACAAAATAAAGCAAATCGCATAAAAATATTCCGTTTAGTTCCGGAGATATTGATATTCTAAATATTTAATTACTGATCAAGTTTATGGTAAGAAAAATTTTAAACTCATTTTTCTCAAAATGTAATTTTGCATCATTCCGCAACTGATATCTCAAAAACTACGAAACATAATTCCATGACATTTTTATCACTGCATAATCGTGTTATTTTATTGCGTCTGAACTAGAATTATTGCAATCGCTGCACATTTTGTTATTTTTTCGGGGGTAAATTAATGCAAAAATTTAAGGAAATTTTTGCGTAAGTATATTTTGAACAGTTTTAAAAAATTGAAAAAATATTTTAATGTTGAATGTTTTATGTTCCATTGTATTTTGAATTATTTATTTTAAATATAAAACAGGAATTATACATTTAAGTGTAAAATTAATTTCATAGTTCTGCGCGCAAGCCAGTATACGATAAAAATACTTCAAAAACAAGGTATATCTAAAGCATTTAAAAAATTATTTTAAATTATTTTGAGAGTTGAAAATTTGTTTATTAAAATAAATTTATCAATTTATCATATACATAAAATTTGGAAAAATTTGGAGTCAATTGAAATAATTACAAAGAGTCAAAAAGTATGAAAATATGCCTTATTTCCTCGACTTAAGGGTCGTGAGTCCCCTTAAATAAAGTTTATGGAACAAATGAAATAAACAGCTTGAGACAGAAAGGAACTGAAATTTCATGCCTCCACTTTAAAAAGAATTCAATAGCGCATTAAGAAAAAAAAATAATTATATGCCATCCTCTTTACCTATTGGACTTTTCTATTTTTACTATGGCATCCCCTTTACCTATTTCACTTTTCTATTTTTATTTAATTTTGAAACCTCTTGACAACCCCTTTCACCATCCCTCCGCTGCTCTGCAAATTATCTGTTGTCTAGATCCGAAGAAAAAGAATGAATTTGCCAATGAAAATAAACTTCATTGAAAACGAACTTTTAGAAAACGTCATATTTCTTCGCGTACTTTGCAGGGGCCTCCCATTCATTCGGTTCTTATCAAAAGGATCTCAATCGAGAAAACGAAGGAATCGATACATTGATTTTCAGATATTTTATCTTCGCCTAAATCTCTTCCTTTTGACGTACTACACAAAACTCTTTTAATTAAAATATTTCTTTACATTCATCGAATCACCTTTCTTCGTATTGAAAAATTATTCATCAAGATTTTTAAGATCTGGGCTCATTCGAGCAAAAACCGAGGAACTTTTCTATTATTTACATATTCATGGAAGGGAAGACGCTGCGGAAGAAAAAATTTGCTTCATGGTCCACTTGCACGCTGAATCTCTTCGAACGTAGATTTCTCGACGTTGATTAACAATGGCATCAGTGCGATAAAATATCGGAGTTTTGTTCATCAAGAATACACATCAGCAAAAACAAAGTATTGATTTCATTAACTCTTTATTTGCCGTATCCGCCATTATACGAGAGAAATGCGCAGGGATGGAAAAAAGCAACTTTAATCATTATAATTTTAAAACCGGTTTACTTACTTAACGAAATCTTTTCTTTGGTAAAGAAAAAAAAAAAGCACCAAAGTTCTGTAAAATTTTAATTTGGAGATTTTCTTTCATAGCGTTTCTTGTAAATAGAGAGGAATAAAAATAATTTTTTTAATGAGATAAGCAGCAAATAAGATTATACTTCATTATATTACGTTCTACTTTATATATAAATCAATTATTTGCTCCTGAACTTGATTCAAAGTTTTGAGGGATCAAAAACAAGTTTTTGCAAAAATCTTTGCTCAGTAAATTTTATAATATTAAAAGTATTTCCTGTCTTTCGTTCTTATTTCGTACATATTTTAATACTGATAAACTAAAATCCTGAAATTCGATGCTCTGATATTTCAATTAAGAAATTTAGAAAATTTCATAAAACAGAGCACATTCAAATATCTAAAATACTGACGACAGACTGTGGCTTAGTAACTAGGTGTTTTTTAAGTCTTAATTATGTGAGAAGCGAAGGTTTCGAGCCCTGCAACTTGCATTACTGTGGGTAATAATTCGAAATCAGCTTCCAACCGTCATCCTGATCTGTTTACAGAGTGTATTACACAGATGACTGTAAATTTCAAAATTCTAACCGATCTCTTTACATCTGGCCACAGTACTCAAAATTTTTGCCAATTCTAATCCACATTATAAAAATCTAATTCAACATTATTATATCTTCTATTAATAAAACTTCCATAAGCATGGGAAAATATGGTTATCTACAGTGGCTCCCAAAAGTGTTCGTACACTTACGATTTTCCACGAAGTAGGGGTCTATCCATTGATTAAAAGGAATATTTCAGAATGGGTATTTAATAATAAGATCTATAATCGATTCTTAACAAAACTACATGAAATATTTTGAAAACATAGTAAAACATTATTTTTAAGAAACCAATAGTCCAAAAGTAACAAAAACTTTATCTCACAAAAGTCGCCGTACACTTGTAAAAAATCTCTACATATTCGTAAATATTCTAATTTTTCGTTAAATTAATATTTAGTAGGATATCCTTTAGCATCCACAACAGCTTTTAAACGTTTGGGAATAGATTTCTTTAGTTCTTTTGTAATTTTTGCATCAATGTTCATCCATTCTTCCATCATAATTGTTTTTAGTTCACTTTTCGTGTGAATGTCGTGTTTTCGTACTCGAACCTCCAGTTCTCTCCTAATATGTTCTATTGGGTTTAAATCTGGCGATTGAGGTGGTGTTTACAAAACTTGTGGAGAATTATAGAGACACCAGATGCGAACGTTGAGAGCCGTGTGCTTAGGTTCGTTATCTTGATAAAAAATACAAAGCTGTTTCCAATACCCAAATTTTGAGCTGATAATTTTAAATTGTCTCTTAAAATATTTATAAAAACAGAATGATTCATTATGCCATCAATAAATACCAAATTTCCTAGTCCTGATGCTGACATGCACCCCCACACAAGGATACCTCCACCGGCATGCTTAACTGTTCCTACTAAGTTCTTGGGATTAAGTTCCTCATTTTTTTCTTCTCCTTACAATTATACGTCCATCACCACCAAAAATGTTCATCGGCAAATAAGACATTATTCCAATAGGTTTGGGGCTTATTTATCATTGATAGTGCGAAGGGAAGCCTAAACTTTCTGTTTTTCTCACTCACAAAAAATTTCTATGGGCATCGTACACTGAAATATGCCTGAAATATGCCCATGTAATCCAGCTGTTCTGAGAACTCGTCAAAACATTTCAGGTGAAATTGAAGTAGAAAATGTTTCATTGAGTTCTGCAGAAACTTTTATAGCACTCAAACGTGAATTTTTCACAAATTTTCTAATTATAAATCTGTGATCACGTTTTGTTAACTTTGCCGGACGGCCTTTTCTTACCTTGTTTTCGATCCAATTTAAAGCGTTTTTTCTCATACTGCACAGTAGAATGGGATAAATTAAGTAATTTAGCAATATTTCGAACTGATTTACCACTACTATGATGAAAAATAATCAATTTTGAATGCTGTTTGTTGTTTCTTTACGACTACGAGCCATTTTTAAATAATAAATAGAATATTACGGAGTAGGCAAGCAAAAATTAAAGCCAAACGATATTTTAAATGCCACCACAATTGAAAAATAAAAATAAAGCGCCGGACGATAATTTTAATTATGAATTTATCCGAAAATATTTCAGTGTACAATGACTTTTGTGAGATAAAGTTTTTGTTACTTTTTGATTACTGGTGTTTTAAAAATAAAGTTTTACTATGTTTTCAAAATATTTCATATCGTTTTGTTCAGAATAGATTATAAATCTTATTATTAAATGCCCATTCTGTAATATTCATTTTAATTAATGGATAGATCCTTATTTCATTGAAAATCGTAAGTGTACGAGCACATTTTGGAGCCACTGTAGGTGTTCATATTCAAAATGAACTATTTCCCTTTTGGAACAAAAAATAAGACATGAAATAATATCACTCTTAAAATTTTGTAAATATTATTCTACTATTTTAGATTCCACCCCTGATCTAAGCAACCAAGACCGACTTACTGTTGTACTGTTGTACAATGTTCATCCATTCTTCCATCATAATTGTTTTTAGTTCGCTTTTTCTTTTAAAAATGTCGTGTTTTCGTACTCGAACCTCCAGTTCTCTCCAAAAATGTTCTATTGAGTTTAAATCTGGCGATTGAGGTGGTGTTTTCAAAACTTGTGGACAATTATAGAGACACCAGAGGCGAACGTTGAGAGCCGTGGGCTTAGGATCGTTATCTTGATTAAAAAAAATTAAAAATTTCAAATACCCAAATTTTAGGCTGATAATTTTAAATTGTCTCTTAAAATATTTATATAAACAGAACGATTCATTATGCCATCAATAAATACCAAATTACTTAGTCCTGATGTTGACATGCACTCCCACACAAGGACACCTCCACCGCCATGCTTAACTGTTTCTACTAAGTTCTTAGGATTAAGTTCCTCATTTTTTCTTCTCCATACAATTATACGCCCATCGGAACCAAAAATGATAAACTTGCTTTCATCGGCAAATAAGACATTATTCCAATAGGTTTGGGGCTTATTAATCATTGATAGTGCGAAGGAAAGCCCGAGCTTTCTGTTTTTCTCACTCACAAAAAAAATTGTACGGGCAGAACGCCCATATAATCCAGCAGCTCTGAGAACTCTTCGAACAGTTTCAGGTGAAATTGAAGTAGAAAATGTTTCATTAAATTCTGCAGAAAGTTTTACAGCACTCAAACGTAGATTTTTCACAAATTTTCTAATTAAAAATCTCTGATCACGTTTTGTTAACTTTGCCGGACGACCTTTTCTTATCTTGATTTTGATCCGATTTTCTTCTTTAAAGCGTTTTATCACATACTGCACAGTATAATGGGATAAATTAAGTAATTTAGCAACATTCCGAACTGACCACAACTATGATGAAAAATAATCAATTTTCGATCAATGCTGTTTGTTGTTTCTTTGCAAGCCATTTTTAAATAATAAATAGAATATTACGGAATAGGCAAGCAAAAATTAAAGCCAAATGATATTTTAAATGCCACCACAATTCAAAAATAAAAATAAAGCGCCAGGCGATAATTTTAGTTATGAATTTATCCGAAAATATTTCAGTGTACGATGACTTTTGTGAGATAGTTTTTGTTACTTTTTGATTATTGGTGTTTTAAAAATAAAGTTTTACTATGTTTTCAAAATATTTCATGTAGTTTTGTTAAGAATAAATTATAGATCTTATTATTAAATACCCATTCTGAAATATTCATTTTAATTAATGGATAGAGCCCTATTTCATTGAAATTCGTAAGTGTACGAACACTTTTGGAAGCCACTGTATATATATATAAAACAGTTCCGTAACTGACTGACAGATAACGCACAGATCAAACCGCTGGTCCTAAATGGCTAAAATTTTGTATGGCGATTCTTTTTATAGGGTAGGGGTACACTAAGAAAGATTTTTCAAAAAAAATTTTCTTAGATTTTTTAAAATTAAATTTTGAAACTGTTTTTGCAACATTTTTTTAAGTTTGCATTTAAAGAAATGAGAGTTATAAAATTTATATCACGAGAAAGATACTAAAATTCTTTTAAAATGAAGTCTTTTTCGAATCTTTACCTCCATTTTCTGATTTTTGGTGAAATTTTAAAGATTCATTTTTAGAATTTAATTTATGAAATGCTGATCACGTGGTTTCTTTTCTTTTTGACACTTTAAATTAATTTTGCGTCACGTGCATAACAACGAATTAAATTGGAAAAAAAATATTAAAATACGGTAAAAGATAAAATTCAATCACTAGACTAATTGATATGGAAAATTTTTTAAGAATTTAATTGAAATTAGTATGCTTTATAGATATTAAACATACAAATTAATTGCATACATTGACCGTTGTATTTAATTTGAATATTTTCTTCTACATTATTTTGTCTATAAAAATACCCGTTACAATTTTTTTATAAATATATATGTATATATATATATATATATATATATATATATATATATATATATATATATATATATATATATGGCATTAATTGCATACATTGGCCATTGTATTTATTATAAATATAATTTTTTTCGTTTTTTTTGGCATTAATTGCTTTAATTGGCCGTTGTATTTAATTTTAATATACTGCGTAGGGAAGCACGGGTATTCAGCTAGTATAATACTCGTATATATAGGTGTGTGCCGGCATGTAGGTTATAAATGGATAGGCATCCATTGTAATGTGAGCTACTATAAAAAATCTTTTTCGTCGGCAACTTTCCTTGAAATTTTAGCAAATGACAATTGCAGTTTTGCGTAGTCCAACAATGCATAAAAGCAGCATTTTATGTACAATATTTCCTTCTAGGGATCGTGAAGTTGCGATTGCATTCGAAAAAACGGAATTCGACGCACCCTGTAAATAGCGTCCTTCCGACCTGAATTCGTGATCAAGTTATAGATTTCTGTTTAACGTCATCGATTCTTTAGTGATTTCAATTTGATGTATCCAGTAGAATGGAAGGTAGTGTTTACTCTTGTGCTATTCTCACGATTAAAGAATTCCGCGAGGAAAAAAAATTGTTGTGTCTTATCTCGCATTTCGTCTTATCTGCAGTTATGAGCAAAAACATATCTGACTTGGGCTGTTCCAAGTCGATCCCAATTTGCTTAGAGTCGTCACGTTTCCAATGATTACCACACTGATTCGAAAAAAATATATATTTCAAGTAGTCACTTCTAACGAAACTACCGCGGGTTATTAACGTAGAATTACTTTCCGTTGCTTACCTCCTTTTTTTTCACGCATTTTGGTACTTTTCTGTTTAACTATTTACTGCTGCTGGGTTTGGCGCGCTGCCAAAATTATAATTCCCGACGGACTCTGAATTTTTTTCTTTCCGGAGGACTGTTATTGAGGAACGTAATCCTACGTTAAAAATACAGCCCCTAACTAACCAAGCTGTCTGCGAATCACATAAATTTCTGTAAGCACTTTCAGATTTAATTTTGGAACAAACATGTTGATTTATTTCAACGCTGACATTACTCTGTATTGTCGAAAAAAAAAATTTCAGGTAGTCTCTTCTAATGAAACTACCGCGGGTTATTAAGTAAGGATTACTTATCGTTGCTTACCTCTTTTGTATGTATATATGTATGTATCTATCTATCTATCTATCTATCTATCTATATATATATATATATATTTGTATGTATGTATATATATACATATATGTATGTCAAAATTTTAACGCATCTTGGTACTTTTCTGTTTAACATGTCCGAGCGATAGACTAGGTTTGGCGCGCTGCCAAAATTATAACTCACGAGGACGGACGGACGGTTTAAAGGAATTTTTAGGATCTTTCTCGTGATATAAATTTTATAACCCTCATTATTATTTTAAATGCAAACTTAAAAAAAGTTACATACAAAAACAGCTTAAAAATTTAATTTTAAAAAAATCTAAGAAGAATTTTTCAAAAATCTTTCTTAGTGCACCCCTACACCGTAAGAAGAATCGCCATGCAAAATGTCAGCCCTCAAGGTCCAGCGGTTTGGTCTGTGCGTTGTATGTCAGTGAGTCAGTTACGGAACTGTTTTATATATATGTAGATAATTTATGATAAAGATTTGAAAAGAATAGTGGCTACCCATAAAAACCTTTCTTCGCAAAACCGTATCAAAAAATTAAAGAATGCCGAATACCCCGTACCTCCATGACAATAATTTACTCTAAATCAATCCTCGGAATTGACGTTTCTCTCCTTTTGCTCTTACCACTGTCATATCTTTTGAACAACTTCCATTATTTCCCCTCCCTGTATCATGGTTTTCCCCCTCGACATGTTTTTTACAGTTGTTTCTGAGATTTGAGAATAATAGCCGCTCTATAGAAAGTAGAAAACCGTCAAAACTATCAAAAGTACTTTTCAGAAACTCCCGCTAAAAAATTTTTAGACAACAAACATGTTTTTTCTTGCAAGGCATTAAAGTAAAATTTCTCCTTCTCTGTTGTCATCAGGTGCTTTTTTTTTGCAAACTAACTGGGAAACAACTAAGTGTCAACACGAGTATAAAAGTTTTTGTGAAAATTCTGCGACTATCTCATTTTCCCTCGAATTTTTTTTTCTAGGTTTTCTTAGCATGAAAATTCGCATTTATCCATTATATGTTTTTTTCATTTTTTTAAATATAAAATATGCGCCATACACGTCAAAGATAGATCAATACTAGTGGTTTCAAAACCTCGGCAGACCTTTCTATAAAAGACGTTTTTGTAACCGCTATCCGCAGTTCCTCGTGTGCCATGTTTTGCCAGTGGCCATCAAATTAATATAATAGTGAGCAATTTTTTTTAATTCCTTTATATCATTTATAGCCTTTTTATAATCATAACACAGTAACTTTAAACTACTAAGTCTGTCCTTTTGTACACAAAAAAAATTATGTATATTTTAAATAGTTTTCTGACTTAAGGGGGCAAGGGACCTTCAACCTTAAATTTTCAATTTTCAACTTTATATCCAAAAAGATAATAATTTGTATCCTTTTTTATTACATTGAAGACCCTTAGAATTCAAAATAAGGATTTTTTTGACCGAATATTGACTGGTTTTCAAAAAAAATTTCAAAATTTTCTAGCATTTTTCAAAATTCTCTATGTGCATTCCAAATGAATTAAAAACCGTAATTTTTTTAATAAATTTACCGAACATATAAACATAACTGTGCAATGTTTTTTTTGTATAACTCAGAAGTCAAAAATAATTATTTTTAAATCCGCCTTTTGTTTTCTTTATTTTTCCCCATGTTTTCGCTTTATTTCATGGTCTACAAATTTGATAAATACTTGTGGTTTCAAATAATGATGCACAGTTTCGTGAAATTTAGATATCCCGATAGATAGATATCTCGATACATATCTCGATAGATAGATAGATATCCCGAAATATAAATATCTCGATACATATCTCGATAGATAGATAGATATCCCAAAATATAAATATCTCGATACATATCTCGATAGATAGATAGATAGATAGAAACCTCGATAGATAGATATCTAGATATCTAGAGAGATAGATATCTCGATATCTAGATAGATAGCACGATATCAAGATGGATATCTCGATAGATAGATAGATAGATATCTCGATAGATGGATAGAAATCTCGATAGATAGATATCTCGATAGATATCTCGATAGATAGATAGATATCTCGATAGATATCTCGATAGATAGATAGATAGATATCTCGATAGATAGATAGATATCTCCATAGTTATCTCGATAGATATCTCGATAGATAGATATCTCGATAGATAGATAAATATCTCGATAGATATCTTGATAGATAGATAGATAGATATCTCGATAGATAGATAGATATCTCGATAGATATCTCGATAGATAGATAGATATCTCGATAGATATCTCGATAGATAGATATCTCGATAGATATCTCGATAGATAGATAGATACCTCGATAGATATCTCGATAGATAGATAGATAGATATCTCGATAGATAGATAGATAGATATCTCGATAGATAGATAGATATCTCCATAGATATCTCGATAGATATCTCGATAGATAGATAGATATCTCCATAGATATCTCGATAGATATCTCGATAGATAGATAGATATCTCGATAGATATCTCGACACATAGAACACTTCAATTAACAATCCTGGGAAATTTGGAAGAAAACAGAAGAAAAGTAACGCGCATGGAGCGTTTTGAAAAATTCTGGCATTTTTGAAGAATTTTTTGATAAACAAGTCTTATTCTTCCACAAAATATTTATTTGGGAATTCTAATTACCCTCAACGTAGTAGGAAAGAATATTAATTATTCTCATTTTGTATATAACAGTAAAATATTGAAAAATTTTAAAAAAAATGAGGTTAAAGGACCCTTGCACCCTTAAACTACAGACTGTGTGAGATATTATTAGGGATACCTAATTTTCGTATTTACGAAATAGATACGAATAAATGCGAAAATTGCAGATATGAGCGAAAAAATGCGAAAATTATTTTTTTACAACTTTTCGGCGAAAATTCGATGATAAACGGCTTTTTAAGGGGACAGTGGACTTTCAAAATTGTGAAATTTGTCCAAAAATTCGATTTTTTTTATTTTATTGAATTGTGAAACTACGGACGAGTAGGAATGTGTTGCAAAAATAATTTTTAATTTCTGCGATTACTTTCCTAATTATAGCCATTTGTATTTAATTTAGATATTATGTGGTTACTAATAGCAATAACTTAAAATGTGTTTTTCTCAAAATAAAAATTTTCATGTCGTACGCATATTCAAACTGCACCAGACACATTTCTAATTATCGTATTGCTTTGAAATTTAAGTTTTATATACTTAACTGTATATCAAATAAATCTTATCGAAAATAATTATGCTTCGTAGCTCAGAATTTCTAAATTTTGTACTCGAAAAGAGGATTTATAGGTATTTTGCGTAATAAAACGTGTGTTTTCACTATCATTGTTTTTTTCTCTTTATATTTTGAATGAATGCTTAAAATGAGCGATAAGTTTCATTGTTAGTTCTATAAGGTATCCTGTAAATAAAAATGACCCTATTATATGCGAAAGATATGCGCATGGAACATTTTTAATGAGGCCAATTTTTGATATAACTAATAATTCATAATTCATAAATTATTAATATTTCATCTTTAAATTTTAACCACTTTTACATATCTATGGTACTAATCACATACTTAAATTTCAAGCGAATCCATTCAAAGCAAAAAAAGTTAGGTTTGAAGGTCCACTGTCCCCTTAAGCGAAATTAGCTAATAATAGTAATAATTTATTAGCAAAATTGCTTATCTAAGACCATCCACGGTCTTTAACTGAGAGATCTCAGTCTCGAAATTAGCTTATTACTTATTGCTAAATACTCAAGGAAGACTACTACAGTGTTAGCTTTTAAATAAGAATTTTGAGACTTACCGAACCAAGTAAGTAAAATTGTCAGTGATTTTAATAAATGCGAATTTTTTGAATTTACACACACACACACACACACATCTATATATATAAAACAGTTCCGAAACTGACTGACTGACATACAACGCACAGACCAAACCGCTGGACCTAAAGGGCTGAAATTTTGCATGGCGATTCTTCTTATGGTGTAGGGGTGCACTAAGAAAGATTTTTCAAAAATTCTTCTTAGATTTTATTAAATTAAATTTTTAAGCTGTTTGTGTAACATTTTTTACGTTCGCATTTAAAATAATAATTTGAGGGTTATAAAATTCATATCACGAGAAAGATCCTAAAAATTCCTTTATAATGAAATCTTTTTCGAATCTTTACCTCGATTTTCAGATTTTTGGTGAATTTTTAAAGATTCATTTTTAGAATTTAATTTATTAAATGCCGATCACGTGATTTCTTTTTCTGGTACTTTCAATAAATTTATCGTCACGTGCATAACAACTAAATAGACAAAAAAAAATTTTTTTTCTTTCTAATTCAGCAGACGATTGGATATTATCCCAAAAAAAAATAAATATCCCTTACGATTTTTTTATAAATATATATATATATATATATATATATATATATATATATATATATATATATATTACATCAATTGTATACAGTGATCGTCGTATTTATTATAAATATATATATTTATTTTTTTTGGCATTAATTGCATACATTGACCGTTGTATTTAATTTGAATTTACTCCGTACCGAAGTGCGGGTTTTCAGCTAGTATATATATATATATATATATATATATATATATATATATATATATATATGTATATGTGTGTGTGTGTGTGTGTGTGCGTGTGTGTGTGTGTGTGATATACCTTCCCAGCACCGCGGATGAACCGGCATGCCACAGCGGGTAGTAGTAGTCGAGTGGTCAAAAATAATTGCAAGATAAAAAGAACTTTTCATATGCAATGTTTTTAAATTTTTCTGTTGAATCATATAAATTGTTGACAATTCTATGTATTAATAAATACTTTTTAAAAAATATTTTGATGAATTATCCCATGAAAGAAAGAAAATGAAGTTAATGGAAAGAAAATGAAGTTAATATTAAGTTAACTTGCGTTTAACTTTTCGTTCCCGTTCCGGCCGATAGATAGCTGCACCAGTCTACAAAACAAAATTAACTGAAAATAACTGAAAGTTAATTCATTTCCGCTTAAAGATGGCAAAAAGTATCAAAAAAATGCATTGTCATCGTGTTCTGAGCTATTCTAAAAGCTTCAAATGTCTAGCTAGTCGGTAAGTTAGTTAAAAGTCGATTGCAAGATCTGTACTGGACAAACACACACACAAACAAACAAGAAAGCGAGTTAATAAAAACATGGAAATAACACCGCTTTCGCATCGGCAAATGCTATTTTATTGGCATTCTGCTAGAAAGATTACAGCGTGTTTATCAAGCAACAGAATCGCGCCAAAATCCGCTCTTGGAGGCATGTTTGAGTTTTTAAAGACTTTACCAGCCCTCGCCACATGACCTATTAGTTCTGCAATTATTGGCTAAACCCAGGAATCTGGGCCAGAAGCCACCTCTTTTCTTATATAAGTTTCGCGCGAGAGATTGGGGACTTTAAGGGACGATATATTGATTGCCTACTTTAGGTTTTAGGAAACTTAGAATTCCTTTGTTCTGAAAACGAAATTGACTTTACGCCCAAGGGAATTTAAAAGAATTTAGAAATTAGTTTAGGTTTTTGGGTTTTGTATGTTATATATATATATGGGGGGGGGGGGAAGCGAAGAAGCCGAATCCCACTTCTGACAAAACTCGTAGTTCGATTCCCAGCAGTTCGATTGGCACTCAGTCGCTCACTCGCTCGTAGATATATATATGTATATATATATATGTATATGTATATATATATATATATATATATATATATATATATATATAAATTGTAATTTGCGGAACTTCGATATTTTTATGCGAAATTTACGTACCCCTAGGTATTGTGTATATCAGTCAAATTTCTGTAATGTAGATGGCGCACCAGTATTGCTTGTGAGCTGACTGATTTATGTCACCTGGTTCTGTTAGTGTTGTCCCTGTTTTGTGTTACTCCGGTTTATATGTAAATTGCTGTTACTGAGCCGTTTCACGCCTACAAATAAATTTAGTGTCGTAAATCTCTATGAGAGTTATTTGTTGAAGAAGTAATTTGGTATGTTCAAAACCACAGGATACAGATAATCAATGCAAAGAAATTTTTCAGGTTGACACGCTGCCAAAATTATAACTCTTGACAAAATATATTATAAAAAGACATTTAATAAGACGAACACACAACGGCGATCATAATACAAGCGAAACGTTCTAATGACAACCAACTACTACAGTTGCCGCTCATCTTGTAGTAATGTTGTATTAAAGATAAGAAACAACTTTTTTTTAAAGCAATGCAATATGATATAAAAATGGACCTTATATATATATGTGTGTGTATATATATATATATATATATATATATATATATATATATATATATATATATATATATATATATATATGTATGTATGTATGTATGTATGTATGTATGTATAATTGTGTTAAAGCTAGTTTGCTCGCCAAGAGATGGCGCTGTGAGCACGGCAAATGTAAAAGACAGAGATGTAGTAGATCGCGAATCAGAGCGGTCATGTTCTAATGTTATTCTAATAAAGTGTTATTTTATTATTAAGTGGGTCTCCTATTTTTTTAAAGGTCGCACATTTACGCTACAAGGACGGTCAAGGTTCAAACGGAAATGAACATTTTAGACCTTAAAGTTGTAAGGTATACACAAGATTCGATTCACAAGAATCGAACTTTTGAGTGAATTAAAGAAGCTGCTTTAGATATGCTAATTTCGGCATACGCGCTTAGTATAAATACCACGTAGCGTCATTAATGAAAAAGGGAGGTTGTTAAGGTTGAAAAGGTGTTATCCTGCGCTAGTGCTTAGCTTGCCAGAAGTTTACATGGCAGTACTGCTGGTTTGACTTACTGTTCGTGAGTATAAAAATATATTGTTCTTGAAAGCTGTATTTATATTCCGTACAAGTGTACGTATGCTTATTGCTGTAAAAGCCAATTATATGTGCAACGAATTCAATAAACATTGTTTCATGTATAAACTGTGTTTGTTTCAAATTCAAATAGAGTGCCACTTCAAATTATATACACCCAAGTCTGGGTAGAAGTGAGCATAGATTCTCTATAAAGTTATTGAAAATGTAGACAACAATTGTGTATTGAATTTTTTTTCTGTATGAATTTAAAGTCTTAAACAATTTTTTTTTTCTACTCTGACTGTTTTTCCATGTTTTTCCTTTATTTCATGGTCTATAAATTTGAAAACAATTTGTGGTTTCAATACTTCCATCAACAATCCTGAGAAATTTGGAAGAATTCAATAGAAAATAAATTCTCGTGGAAAATTTTCAAAAACTCTAGCATTTTTGAAAAAATTTTTGATAAACAGGTCCTATTCTACCACAAAATACTTATTTGTGGATTCAGTTCTAAGTGCTATCAATATAGTAAAAAAGATTATTAATTTTACTCATGTGGTATGTAAAGTAAAATATTGAAAATTTATAAGAAATCGATTTTGTCCTCTTAAAATATTAGTAAGAAGCAAAGAAATAGCCGAGATCGCTTGTTTCTTTACCAAAGAATTACGTTTGAAGTAAATTTTTAGCTGCATTTCTTTCATCTCTTTGTCGATAGAGCATAGAACACTTAATTTATGCCTATCATAACTTTTCATTTTTATCTTAAGATCCCGTGTATTTAATGACAAAATAGTCAATTTTTCTGAACAGATAGATAAAGTTAGAAAGATGTCAGTCACATCTGCTTACCGATCTGAGATTCTTTAGGGCTAAATAATTGATAGAGTTTTAAAGGATAGTGAAATATGACGGCGAATATTGGTGTTTCTGGTTTAATTGCGTACATAACGATATTTTTAGAGCACAAAATTTGAGCTTAATTTCAATAATGGGAACTGGATTTGTCATCAGTTAGAAAGTTATGCGGGCAGACTAACGACATAGAAAGGAAATTGAAAAAAGAATTATGATATCGAGCAAGTAAGCTTCGACTACCGCAGCAAGTTTTGTATGATTAGAGATAAATGAACCTCATTTAAATGAAGCGCGTTTATTCTACACAAATATATCATTACCTCTGTCGAAACATTCTGTTATTACAACTAACAGTTGGTACTAGATTTAGAGAAACTTCGATGCCGGAATAAATTTTTCATATTTATATTTTATTCATTTCAAGATAGAATCCTTCGTTAGAAAGACTTTAAGATTTCCGCACGTGATGCTAAATCACTGAAGCCCCGTGACTGATTTCACTACATACAGCGCGTAACATCCTCAGACGTTAGAAATACCTACATTACCAAATACATTACGGGAGTCCCTTACACTCCTTCGTGGAAGCCGGTAGATTTTTTGGAAGGACTGCTATTATATAATTCGTGATTTACAAATAACTTGCAGTCTGACTCAGTTGTGAAATTCTAGCTGATCTCTATTGATGTCTATGCCTTTTAACTTCTTACGTCAAAACATTATGCTTATTCCGTATGCACAAAATTCATTACAGACCTTTAATTTGCTGTAAATAAGCATCTAAAAATGTTGGATAGCGAAAATGCAGATGACCATACGCGTCATGCTGTTACGTTAGTAGGTGATTCCTTTCCACAATATATATAAAGAAGGAATATATAAATACTAGATGAAAACCTGCGCTTCACTACGGAGTACATTCAAATTAAATACAACGGTCAATGTATGCAATTAATGCCAAATATATATATATATATATATTATATGATAAATACGACGATCAATGTATACAATTGATGTAATATGTATATATATATATATATATATATATATATATATATTTATATATTTATATATATAAATTGTAAGGTATATTTATTTATTTTTTGATAATATCCAATCGTCTGCCGCATTAGAAAGAAAAATAATATTTTTTTTGTCTATTTAGTTGTTATGCACGTGACGATACATTTATTTAAAGTACCAGAAAAAGAAATCACGTGATCGGCATTTAATAAATTAAATTCTAAAAATGAATCTTTAAAAATTTATCAAAAATCAGAAAATCGAGGTAAAGGTTCGAAAAAGATTTCATTTTAAAGGCATTTTTAGGATCTTTCTCGTGATATAAATTTTATAACCCTCAGATTATTATTTTAAAGGCAAACTTAAAAAAAAGTTACAAAAACAGCTTAAACATTTAATTTAAAAAAATCTAAGAAGAATTTTTCAAAAATCTTTCTTAGTGCACCCCTACACCATAAGAAGAATCGCCGTGCTAAATTTCAGCCCTTTAGGTCCAGCGGTTTGGTCTGTGCGTTGTATGTCAGTCAGTGAGTCAGTTACGGAACTGTTTTATTTTTAGAGATAAAAGGGAAAATCAAAAGTAGATTGAGGGGAAGAGGTTTTTCTGTCGTGTTATGTAGTAATTCTTTCTTTTTGGTGTATTTAAGTGTGTAAAGTAGCCTAATTTTATGTTGGTGTTTAGTGCTTGAAAGAACTTTAATAAATGCATTTTAGTTTTAAAATCTGTTCTTGACTATTGGACTTCGAACAACTGCTACACTCTGCTGTATGGGCAAGATTAAGAATCTTTTATCGACTTTGTCCTACAAGAAATTTAACAAGTTCCAATTTTAAAAAAATTATTTAACCCTCAAACGCTACAATGCGGGTCAGATCCGACCCAAAGGTGTGTCTTCCCCTTCCCATTGTAAGAGATCGAGTTCACAAGGAACCCTACCAGATAGACCTACTAGACCACCCTACTAGATAATAGGTAAATACTAGTGTCTTTGTTCAAAAACATTATTCATGAACACTAGTCATTTTTTTCGATTTTTTTTACCATGTTTATATTAACTCGTTTTCTTGTTTGTTTGTTTGTGTGTGTGTTGGTCCAGTGCAAATCTTGCAATCGATTTTTAACTAACTTCCCGACTAGCTAGACATTTGAAACTTTTAGAATAGCTCAGGACACGATGACAATGCATTTTTTGACACTTTTAGCCATCTTTAAGCAGAATTGAAATCATTTTCAGTTAGTTTTGTTTTGTAGAATGGTGCAGCCATCTATCGGCGGAGACGGGAATGAAAAGTTGGGGCATAATGCCACTATGTAAAATTAATTACTCTAAAATTTAAAAACTTATTTATAACCGCTATTAACTTAACTTAATTAATTTCATCTTTAAACAATTAATTGCTAGCTGTATTAATATTAATTTAAAATATAACTATTTTCCAGATACATATTGTATGCTTAAAGCGATTATACTGTTGATATCTACAATAGCTAAATATATTTACATTTTCCAATTATAGAATCGATTCCCTCATTCGAATTTCGCATCGCGATTCGATTTCTCAACTTAACTGCAAAAATAACTACTTCCCACGTGTGCAATAGCTTACATGTATTCATACGCCGATGTTTCCTAAAGATAATAACAATATAATCGGAGTTTAATTAATTTCTCTTTTAATTTAGTCCTTTGATACAGCTAGTGTTTATTATTCTATTATTTATCCCCTTCTACAGACTTCATTTTGTTGTTTAGACTAAAAGGAAATGGGATCTCTTTATCAGAGTAAGCACATTAACCTAGGCTTGTGTGAGCAGGCTTTGGGTAAAAAAGTTTTTGCTTCCCCTCCATAAAAGAGAGTACGATTTTTAACGAGATGAATGCTGTTTGCAATATTGGAGCGTGTCTCCTCGAATTTTTGTCTTCGGACATTTTCCATGACACGGGCTGGCTGGAGGTGTAATACTGGTGATTTGATTTTATATATTATTATTATGATTTTTTATATATTATTTTATCTTCGAAGAAATATAATAAACACGTATTTTTCAAGAAATTTTTGTGTTTGCCAATTTCCTTGTCTTCAGCGTGAATGGTCCAGTTTCATTCTTCATCTGGAGTGCTAAAAGACACATAATCTTTATTTTCCAAGTCCCAATGTTACATCGTTAACTGAGTGCTTCTTGCCAATTATCTACTGAGCTTCGTGCTTGGGATGTGGTTCCAGATCTATATGCAAGTTTGATACAGTTCCAGTAAACAGTGTTCAGCTAATGAACTGGTCTCCACGTGGCAGAAATCGATCCATCATTTACGGTAGCTGAACTGAAAATTTCACCATCGTGGGTTTCATATAAGTTCAATGTTGCTCCAGTTTTACAGAACTGATTCAATCTTTCAGTTTCCCATCTCCAGTGCTCAAGTGAGAAACTCTAACAAAGTTACATTTTTCTGGTTTTACTGCATGTCAAGTAAGTTGATAAAAAGTGAAGTCACTCTATTTTCCAATTGTTAACATTGTCAGAACATACACAACATCTTATTGCAATGTACTCATATAAAATCACTATACCTCTCATTAATAACCCTTGAACTATTTTTGTTTTACTTCATTACCACCCTATTTTTACTTCAAAAGTTAAACGCAATTGATTACGCATTTGATACCTCTTTATTACGCATTCGATCACTTTCTTTCAAGTTGATGGGATAATTCATCAAAAAAAATTCTAAAAAAGTATTTATTAATACATAGAATTGTCAAGTTTATAGGATTCAACAGAAAATTTAAAAACATGGTTCATAAAAAGTTCTTTTTATCTTGTAATTATTAAATTTTTTATTTCGATATTGAAGGCCAAAAATGCTAGTATATATTATTTTTCGCATTTTTGTTCTCAGAGACTTGGTTTTGCTAAGTTCTAAAACTAGGTAGACTAAATTACATATTAGACATAAAAAGGCATATATATGCAACATATATATACAACATAGAATGTTGTATATATAAGACATATATATACAACATTCTATGTAAATGCCATTTTCTTTGTTTAGCAAAATTGCAATTCGTTGGTCATTTTTTCTACAAAAAAGGGTTTTATTTCATGAAAAATATTATCAATAAATGTTATTATACAACAAAAATTCTTATTGTATACTTATTTCTACCAAAAACCTCATCAAAAAAGGAGATCGGGTCAGATCCGACCCTACTGTACCATCTATTTCATCTCGAACCAGTGTACCGTTTTATGGTTAAATATTATACTTTAATTTAACTTCATTTTATACTCTTTTATAATTTGCTATAAAACCTACATATTAATTAAGGGGACTCACTACTCTTAAATCTTTAAAACATTGGTTTTTTTGAAAAAAAATATATGTTAAAGCCTGATCATTTCTGAACAAAATAAAGTAAACCGCATGAAAATATTCCGCTTAGTTCCAGAGATATTGATATTCTAAATATTTAATTACTGATCAAGTTTATGGTAAGAAAAATTTTAAACTCATTTTTTCTCAAAATGTAATTTTGCATCATTCCGCAACTGATATCTCAAAATTTATGAAACATAATTCCATGAAATTTTTATCACTGCATAATCGTGTTATTTTATTGCGTCTGAACTAGAATTATTGCAATCGCTGCACATTTTGTTATTTTTTCGGGGGTAAATGAATGTAAAATTTAAGGAAATTTTAAGTATATTTTGAGCATTTTTAAAAAAATTGAAAAAATATTTTAATGTTGAATGTTTTATGTTCAATTGTATTTTGAATTATTTATTTTAAATATAAAACAGTAATTATACATTTAAGTGTAAAATTGATTTCCTAGTTCTGCGCGCAAACCAGTATACAATAAAAATGCTTAAAAAAACAGGGTATATCTAAAGCAATTTTTAAAAAAGTTATTTTAAATTATTTTGAGAGTTGAAAATTTGCTTATTAAAATAAATATATCAATTTATCATATACATAAAATTTGGAAAAATTGGGAGTCAATTGAAATAGTTACAAAGAGTCAAAAAGTATGAAAATATGCCTTATTTCCTCGACGTAAGAGTCGTGAGTCAGCTGCAATAGAGATCAAACCTTCGTGGTAGTTCCTTTCCATCCATCGGTGGTGTCCGAATTTTAGTAGCAGATTTCTCATTTACTCACAACTATACTAACAAACTTCTAATAACTAAGAAGTATGGAGACATTTAGTTGTATTAACTATCTACTAGAATGAGCTACCAGTCATAAATATTTTTTACCACTCTGGGGAAAATCCTTAAAAATAACTCTTCCTCACATCGCAGCACTCGAGCAGTTGGTAAAACACCGGTCTCAAGTTTACGAGACGCGAATCCAAACCCCGGATCCAGGCAGACAGTTGTTGTAAAATGAAACGGGAATTATTACATTGGAATTTCAATAACAGTTTCAAGGAGCTGTTCATCGTGAAATATATTAAAAGAAAACTGTCTCTATATTTTTATGGCTAAACGTAAATACCAAATTTCAGTGGATAAGAGTAGGTATTTCATGATTCTAAGCTCGTTTTTGTCAATTAAAAATAATTATAAACAAGGAGCTAACGAGGAAAATACTGTTCTAATACTTATACAGTCGAACCCCGTCATACCGAAACCGGTATATAACGAACGAGGACTTTGGTCCCGCCGTTTTCCTATTGTATTTAATGCTAATTTATCCTTTTATACGAACCTCAGAAATCTTAAGAATAAGCTATCACGAACCTTTTTTTCAGTCGACTATTGAATTTTTTTTATTCTTAAACTTTTTAAGAATGTTGAAGATACAACGAATGTTGAAGAAGAAGATGAAGATTTACCTATCACAAACCTTTTTTTCAGTCGACTGCTGAATTTTTTTTATTATTATACCTTTTAAGAATGTTGAAGATACAACGAATGCTGAAGAAGAAGATGAAGATTTACCTATCACGAACCTTTTTTTCAATCGACTACTGATTTTTTTTTTTTTATTCTTAAACTTTTTAAGAGTGTTGAAGATACAACGAATATTGAAGAAGAAGATGAAGATTTACCTATCACGATGTGGATAGAAAAGCACAAAATTTCATTATTCTCAGATTGTGACATGCAAGTGTTCGAAACGTGATGATGAAGCCATTACATGTGAAAATCCGACTGATGAAGATATTGTGGAAGACATTAGAAGGAATCATTCTGAAATCGTAGATTCTGCATCCGATGCTGATGAAGAGGAGCACATAAATGAAGAAATCCCCACCATCTCAGATGCTACAGCAGCGATGCGTGTGATTAATAAGTTTTTGTCTACACAAACAGTGGACAAAAGACTTTTGGAGTCAATTGATGACAAAGAAATTTGGACAAAGAAATTCATAAAATGTGTTTGAAATCAGCATCACGTCAGCAGAAGATTACCGATTATTACTGTATCAAAACAGTGAGCAACAATTGAAAGCAAAATAAATTTATTTCCCTTTATCTTCATTTTTAGCATGTTTTAATTCACTCGCTTTCTTGTTTGTTTGTGTGTATGTCCAGTACAAATCTTTCAATCGATTTTTAACAAACTTCCCGACTAGCTAGACATTTGAAACTTTTAGAATAGCTCAGAACACGATGACAACATATTCTTTTAATACTTTTAGCCATCTTTAAGCAGAATTGAATTCATTTTCGGTTAATTTTGTTTTGTAGACTGGTTCGGCCATCTATAGGCCGGGACGGGAACGAAAAGTTAAACGCGAGTTAACTTCCAATTAACTTTATTTTTTTTCAAGTGGATGGGATAATTCATCAAAAAATTTTTTAAAAAGAATTTATTAATAGATAGAATTGTCTAGTTTATAGGATTCAACAGAAAATTTAAAAACATGGTATATAAAAAGTTCTTTTTATCTTGTAATTATTAGTTAATTTAATTAGTTTTGTGTCAGTTTAATGTTATCGATTTTAGTAAATTTGATTCATTAATGATCATTTTGAATAGATTTTATCATTTTTTACACTATTAGTGAATACACATGGCAACTAATGAGTTATACACTTTGGGAACTCTAAAATTTTTTCTTAACGGTTCGGATATAGCGAACAAAACCATTGGTCCCTTGTACTTCGTTATAACGGGGTTTGACTGTACATACGTGTTAAACAATAAATTAGTTTAAAGTTGCATGATGCTGAAAATTGTCTCCAAAAAATCTGAAATGTAATGAAAATTATATTTACTTTAATTTTTGATATGTTATGTTGAATAAAATACCGAAATTTATGTAAAACTTTAATCTGCTACCTTAAAGAAAGGTGCCA
Source organism: Dolomedes plantarius (assembly GCA_907164885.2). Taxonomy (NCBI): domain Eukaryota; kingdom Metazoa; phylum Arthropoda; class Arachnida; order Araneae; family Dolomedidae; genus Dolomedes; species Dolomedes plantarius. The sequence goes on along the minus strand of OU015497.1, from coordinate 2,974,493 downwards.
TATTACTTTTTTTGAAATTATATCGTACATTTAAGTCATGTAGTTATTGGAATATGTAAACTTTCATTTATATTATAATTTTAATGCAATTAAGTCTTTTTGACTTAACAATAGGAAACAGTTAACACGTATACCTCTAACATGCTACTTTAATTGTGCAAATAATATTATTATTGACAAAATATTAAAACATTTTAATTAAAATAGCCACTCAATAAAAAGAGAGGAAATACCTGAAATAATTTTGATGTATACTTTTTATTAATCAAAAAGCATTGACTGGAAAGGAATTTGAAGAAAAAAAAATTTCAACGGTAAGACATTAAAAGAACCTTTATATTACACCAAATCAAAAAATCAGTAGCTTTTAAAAATTTAACATTTTTCTTTTACACGAATTGATTATAGTACTTAAGAAAACGAAAAAAAAAGGTTGAAATGAAAACACTCATTGATTCAATAATGTGAAGTTACATTTCGAACTCTTTCTTTTATTAATACTAGACTTCAATACAATTATTATCCTTTTTTATCGCGTACTTATTAAACTCGCTTTAAAAACAATAAGGTTTAAACCTTATTGTTTTTAAAAATCAATCAGCTTCAAATCATTCATTTTCTAACATTTCTTTGATTTTTTTAAACAAAAACTGCTTAGTTTTATATTTTTTCTCTTCTTTTATTTAACCAAAAAAATATATCCTCTTAAAAAAAAACTTTCACGAATCCGCTTCTTTACACCAAATTAATAATTCCCTCACAGAATTAAAATTATAGTTTAGAATTATTAATTTCAATTCTTAAATTTTCTCTGGGAATACGAATTGAAAAAAACAAAAATTCTCGAAGCTGATCTATTTCATCTCGTAAGATTTAATGCTTATGTGATTATTTTTCAAAAAAAATTATGACAAATCAATCGCTACGATATGCCTACACTTCTTATTTATCCCTATTTTTGTGATTTCAAAGCATATTTCTTTTTCTAATTTCCTCCCGTGTTCTAATTGTTGAGACGGAGAAAGCATTTACTGGGAAATACTCAATTAAGATGTGTAATGAAGCGCATGCGTGATTTCAGGTCTATTCATTCGTACGTGCTTTTCCAGACTGCTTTTTATCTAAACACTTGGTCTGATAAGTATTCAAATAGAAATGGGAATAATAATTTCGTTCCACTATTTTCACTTCGGGTTATGAGTTTAAAATAAATATTTTAACTGCATTTCCGCTAGTTAAATATGCGAAAACTGAACGCTCAGAGAAAGCAATATAATAGATTCCGTTTAACGCGGGTTCATACAACGCGTTCAAGAAAGTGCGATGGCTTTGTTCGTATAACGCGCTATAAAATAAAATTTAAACACTGTAAATACATTCATATTTTTTATGCACACGGGGTTTTGAATGATTTGGATTAAGTCGTTAACTACCTAACACACACACACACACAGAAACAAAAAGGAAATTTTGAAACAAAAACGGAAATTGGTGTATTTAAAAAGACGTGAGGGGGATTAAGACCCCTCTATCCTGGTTAAAAGATCTTTTTACATAGCTAAAACTTTCCCAGCATTCGTCATACATCAATTTGAAAATTTAAGGGGGCTCACAACCTTTGAAACTTAAAAAAATCGATTTTTGGTTTTTGCTATATTCTGATTTTTGGGACATTTCTGAACAATATGCAAAAAACAGCATAAAAAAATTTGCATTATTTCTCGAGTTATGAGAGTTTATGTAAAGCTCACTCTGTTGCCATAGCCATGTTATTCCAACTTTAACTTCAGTTTTCTCGAATATGTGAATTTTTGGATTGCGCGCACAGTTACTCCCAAACTATGTGTCCTAGACACACAAAATTTTTATCAGATTTGCATTATAAGCTTCTTTACACACTAAAACCAGAAAAGTAAAAAAAAAATTGTAAAAAAAATTTTTACATTTGAAAATGTTTTAAAAAATTGCTAAATTTTAAATTTTTTTTAATTTTATGTAAATTTTTCAATTTAAACTACATTTTTTGTACATTTTTTGGTTTTACATTAAACTTGACAGTATTATTAATTTAATTTGACCAAAAAATAGTTTCTGTATGCATATTTCTTAATTTTATGATGCGCGAAACATCCAATGATTTTTTTCCCTTTTTAGTAATGTGTACATTTAAAAATAAAATCTAAAAATTATTTATGGCATTAGAAGTTCTATTTTTGTATAAAATATAACTGAAGACTTGAAATTTTGATATAAAACAAAAAATTATAAATATATATATTAATATTATTGGAGTTTCAGTAGCTCGATTTTGATCATGTTTAGGGTCATTTCCCTGTAGTCAAAGGTTGTGAGCCCCCTTAAAACTTTTCAAAAAGTTTAAAACACGAAATAGAAAAAGTGAGACATAAAAGTTGAAGTTACATACTATAATAAAATAAAGTGACATAATGGCATAATAAGATGATCTCTAAAAACTACCTTACTAAAAACAGTAATTAAAAATGTACTAGAAAAAGCATAGAAAAAGCCACACTACAATCAAAAACACCACCATTTACAAAACCGCTTTAAAAAAATTCTATATCTCCAAGTCAAAGTGTTCAAGGACATCCACACGTCCGAAATAATGCCACAGCACATCCACCAGAAAGCCAGCCGGATACTCCGCCTGTATAGCCAGTTCAATGAAGTTCTTAACTCTTATTTCTCATCTTAGTCCTAGATCCACACAGTCTATCACAACGAATTATGTAGTTGTTGACTATATTACGCTTTACATTTGAGTGTAAGGCTGTATTCCAGTTGCATAGACGGTTTATTTCAAAGTCGTACATATCTCGTTTATCGAAAATGCAAAAAGACAGAGTGCCATTTGATAAAGAAATGGTTACATCCAAAAAGTTCATTTCATTATTGGAGTTTTGTTCGGTCTTAGTGAGTTTTATATTATCTGGATAAAAAGTAGGAACAAAGTTACAGTTAACCTCGTGAGCAATGAAAATGTCGTCTACGTATCTAAAGAAAGCGTATCTAAAGAAAGCTGATGATTTAGATTCAAAATAATATAAATAAATATCTGCCAAATAGGACGATGATCCACCCCCCATTGGCACCCCAGATGTCTGAATATAGTATGTAGTACCATTAAATAGATAATTTTCAAACAATATAATACGAAGAGTATTTTTAAAAAGAGTAAAAGTAATATATTCTTGTAAATCAAACCTGTGAAAAAACTCAATTAGAATTGAAAAAAGAATAAGAATTGAAAACATACATACATATACATACATACATATATACATATACATACATACATACATACATACACACACATACATACATACATACACATACACACATACACACACACACACATATATATATATATGTGTATGTATATATACATACATACATACATATTATATATATATATATATATATATATATCAACATGTGTTACGACCAATGTCCAAAGTCTGGCCAATTCGCGGAATGGCTGGTCACTTTTAACTTTGGCCAAGTCATGTGGCCAAAGCCCGAAAGAAAAAGGAATTGACAATTACTTCGAACTTTGACCTGCCAATTCGCGAAGAATTCAAGAAAAAGCGACCATAGCTAGAAGTTTGGCAGAGTTTTGTTATTTCACGAGGAAGAACATGTTAAACTGATTAAAGAAGTTGCAGAAGCTAAGGGAAAACTGTTGATCACCGACGGCTTAGGAGATTTGATTTAACCCTTCACTGCACACTGTATCGAATTTGATACATATCATACATAAGTTATTTTCCCCCTTTATATTCAAAAGCAATATTTTTTATCCACTTGTGCACCTTGTATTAATTTTGAAGCATCATAGTAAAGCTTTCAATCACTGTTAGTTGCATTTTCGTATGATAAATGGCTGCAGGAATACAACTGCGTTCTCAGTAAAAGACAGCCGTTTAAATACCAGACCTGCCTTAGTATTAGCTATGTTTTCAGTATTTTGAAGTCATTTCACATCTTTGAAAGTTTTATAAATATATTTTAGAGGTACGTAGCTTTTATAATTATTAATTAAATACTTCTTTAATCTTTTATAAAAAATTCATTTATAATTTCAATTTTATGTATCAAAAATGATACAAGTTGTGTTTACGCCATTTTTGGGAGGAAATGGCGGGAAGAAAGATTTTATACTGTCCCTAAGGAATCGCGCCTTTCTGCTGATGAACTGATTTGTGCCACCTAAGGCAGGCATTTACTCAAAAAATATCTACCTCTCAAACCCCATAAATGGGGATTTAAGCTGTTTATTTTATGTGGTATGTCAGGCTTTGCTTATAACTTCGAGATTTATTCTGGTCAAGAAAATGTTCTACTGTCAAACGAACTTGATTTGGTTCCTAATGCAAATGTTGTGGTCAGACTGAGCAGAAAAGTCGGTCGAAATAAAAACTACAAAATATATTTCGACAATTATTGTACGCCATTAAAAATAATATCCTACCTAGCTCAAGAAGGGATTCATTCTCTTGGAACAATTTGACGAAATAGAGTACCAAATTGCATTTTACCCTCCGAAAAAGAAGTGAAGCAAATTAATTGAGGTTCTGGTATTGAAAATGTTGGAACTGTAGATGATATCAAAATTTCATTTGTAGCATGGAGAGATAATAAAATAGTCACTTTATTCTCGTCTTTTTCTGGACAGTTACCAATTTCTACGGTAGAGGGCTTTGACAGAAAACAAAAGAAAAAGATCCCAATAGACCAGGGGTTCCAAAAGTGTGTCGCGAAGTGCGCATGATCCCCAATCTAATCTGTTGCTAAGGGTTATTCCGATATAACTCCAAAAGACCTCTGTATTGCAGAAGTACATGGTCTCTGTACAGACCTCTGGATTGAAAGAAGTACAGAGGATTAAAAAGTGAATATCCCATTCTAAGTGCAAAAGCTATAAGGGTTCTCATTCCCTTTGCAAATTCATATCTGTGAGAAGTTGGGTTATCAGCAGTTGCTGTTATAAAGAGCAAATATCGTTCGAAAATTAATGTCAAAAAAGAAATGAGAGTAGCTGTATGAAGCTTTATTCCGCGATTCGAACAATTGTGCAGTGAGCAGCACACTAAAACTAAACACACATATACCAAGAGCATTTGGAAGGAAATTTTATTATTAATTTTATCAATATGTTTTCCTATTAATTACAATTAAAGAACTTGCGGGATTTCTAAACACAATTCGTTCTTACCACTATTAATGTTCTTACCAGTTCTCTGATTTCTTCTTCACAGTCGTACAAATATGAAATACATATATTATGCATAATATATATAATAATAGTATACCACAGATAGATATTATATGACGAGGGTGCCGTGAAAAAATTCTAATTCTCTTAAGGGTGCCACGACTTGGTTAAGTTTGGGAACCCCCTGCAACAGACAGTCCTGCTGTAACTCGTGAATATAATAAACACATGGGAGGTGTCGATCTCTTTGATAGCTTTTTTAGGACGACACCACATTCGTATCAGAAGTAGAAAATGGTATTTAAGATTGTTTTATCATTTGCTCGATATCACCATTGTAAATGCTTGGATCTTGCATCAAAGAGTGCATAAGTCAAGAGAGTAAAATGACGGAACAAAATATAATACGTTGTCTTTATGGAAATTCAGAGCAGACCTTATGTAAACAAGGGCTTGATAAAACGTGGACGACCTTCATCAGATTTAGCGTAAGAAATGCCAAAATTCCTCAGCCTCTTACATTCCACCTGTTGATGCTCGTAAGTATGAAATTGTGCATTTTCCAATACTTGTTGAAAACAGACCTTGTTGTTGACTTATTCCCCTTGGTCCAAGACCAAGTCCATGAGCTCAAAAGACTTGAGAAAATCCTAAACCAAAAGAGGACTGGAATAAAGGTCAATTTTGTCACAGTGCAAAATGTGATCGGGAGCAGAGTTACACTTAGATAGGTCTTCTGCACAGGTTCAAAAGAGAGACACCACTTATGACCCGACTTATGATGGACTGTATGGCTTTATCAGCCCTGATGGTAAGGGCACCACCAGGGGCCTGTCTATTAAACCAAGGGTGGGTCGGAGGGATATTCCATAGTCGCTGGTTTGAGGTTCTGATCTTGGAGAACTTTTGAACTTTATCACGAGACCTCGTTGTAAAAATTATAAATGTGGAAAACTAACATCCGTTAAATGCGAAAAATGTGGTGTACTCCTATGTTTTAATAAGAATAACAATTGTTTTAAATCATTTCATACGTAAGTAATATTGTAATCCAAAAGATAATCCGTCCTTCCCGAAGGTATACGGATGATTTGAGAGACGACAAATTTCGCAATGGCAATCAGCTTGACTAGGATTATACAATACAAATAAATACATGCAATGTTAAACAATTATAAAAACCGAAACAAACAAACAACAAAATTATCAATGACCTAAAAAAAAGGGTAATGAAAGTCCATAAGGTCTTTCATCACAGCCAAAATGAATTTTCTACAATAGTAGTCATTATAGAATTTATGTGGTGACCATTCAGTAATTTCCCTCGGTAAACTCGACCGCAAATCTCTCCATGTTACACAATTAAATAAACAATGTTCTATTGTCTGGACCTCTCCGCACGCACAAATGTCACTCTTCCCAAAAAATCTGAAGTGTTGAGTGATAGCTTGATTTATATAGAAATTCGATATTAATCTTTCTAAGGAAACATGAGGGTAGATTTTATGAACCGGCCTCCCCAATTCACTATCGGCCCACCTTTCTTGCCAGACTTTCATTCCAGATGCCTTAATCTTTGCCTTTACTTGTTGCCTGGTCATTTTGTAGGTACCTTCAATTATGTCCAGTTCCGTGGCTTCTTTAGCCGCAGTGTCAACTTCCTCATTCTGTCTGATCCCGATTTGTGCTTTTATCCAGTGGAAATGCACGACCACACCATTATTTTTGATCTTGTGTTTCAATTCCTCAATAATCACACCCTTATATTCTAAGGACCCAAGAGCCTGCAAAGCACTCCTGGAATCGCTAAACATGTCAATTTCACTTAGACCTTTTTCCCTAGCATCGTCTATTGCCATGGAAATGACCGTAACCTCAGCACTGTATGATGTTGCGTTATCAGGGTTTCTTCTCCGTTTAGTGTCGATCTTCTGACTCTCACGATACCTAATAAAGGCCGACCCAACTTTTCCGTTAATCTTGGAACCATCCGTAAAATATGTATTCTTCGCAAAGGGTTCTAGTCTATAAGACCAATTGAAGCTCATTATATCCTTTATTGTATTCTTTTTCAGAACGAGTAAAGACCCTTAGAATTCAAAATAAGAATTTTTGGGGAGAATAATGCCTGTTTTTCAAAATTTTTCTCAAAAATGCTCCATGTGAATTCCAAATCATTGAAAAACCTTAATTTTTTTAATTTAAGTTAACCATATATGTATAAACATAATTGTGCATTGATTTTTACCTTGTATAAATCTAAAGATATAAATAACCCTTTTTTTCTACTTGTTATTATTATTTTTTGGCTTTATTTCATGGTCCTTAAATTTGAAAAAAATATTTGTGGTTTCAAAGAATTAAGCCTAATTTTGTTACCAACACTTCAATAAACAATCTTGAGAAATTTGGAAGAAATCAAGAGAAAATAAAGCCGCATGAAGAATCTTGAAGAAGTCCAGCATTTTTGAAAAACTTTTTGAAAAATGTGTCTTAGGGCATGTTCACATACGAGTCCGTTGCGTTGCGTTAAGGAAAAGATGACGTTGAGACGAAAATAAACCATTCATAGGCATTAAAAATTTCATTGCTAATCGTTTGGAGGCCTATGATTGGTTTATTTTCGTCTCAACGTCATCTTTTCCTTAACGCAACGCAACGGACTCCTATGTGAACAGGCCCTAACTCTTCCAAAATACTTATATGGGAATTCTAAGTGTCCTCAATATACCAGAAAAGAATATTATTTATTCTCCTTTTGTATGTAGAGTAAAATATTGAAAATTTAAAACACAAGGTCGATTGTTCCCTTAAAAAAATATGAAATTTGTCTTTATTACACTTTGTATCAAATATGATACATGTGGGATTATGCTCTAGTGCACAGTGTATCAAATTTGATACATCAATAAATTTCAATTTAACTTAATATAAAGTTTGATTCTTTTGCGTATTTTTTTTGTTTGTATTTATGAACTTACCATGGCAAAAATAATTTTTATTTTGAAATTTTAAAAAATGGTAATATCGGTTAGTGGCCATAAAAAAACTGATCGCTCCGGTCGAAAGGGACAGAGGTGCTATTACTTGAGGACTCTATTACTTGTTCATGGACGAACTTTTTGATTTACTGCAGGGTACTCAACACAGGTTAGCGGATTAGTCAATAAGCCTATGTTATTTACAAAGCTTAATTCAAGACGCCATGTGGACTTAATCGAAATGCAGTGTAATGCAGGTAGGGAGTACAGGTACAGAGGCTGTTCGCACATTTTTTAGACGATTTTGGTAAGCGGTAATAAAAAATCGTTTGCTGCAAAAGAAATAATTGCAATTGTACTATGTTTTTAAAAGTCAAAATTATCGTCTGCGGCTTGAAAGTTTTGTTTTTATTCAAAATGGCGTTTATAACAAAGCAGTGGTTCGAAGGCCACATTTATGCTCTTTCCGGAGAGAAATATGCATACTCCGTTATCCAAAAACGATGTGAGAGTCATGATTTTGTGATATCTAAAGCGTCGATAGGTAATATCGTCAACAAGAAAGGAAAAAAACGTCAAATTGGAGCCTCAAGTGGGACAAAAATTCCAAACAAGTATCCAAGGAAAAAATGGACATCTTCGATTATTGCAAAGGTACGTTGTTTAATGTTAAAAGAAAATCCCCCTAGTCAAAGGACAGTTGCAAAATCATTAAAATGCTCGGTGTCCACTGTAAACAAAATGATAAACGTTGATTTAAATCTTAAGAAAGCGAAAAAACGCAATGTGCATCGTCTTCTTCCAAATCATATCGCTGAACGCAGGACACGCTGCAGAATTCTATATGAGAAACACTTATCCAAAGAAAAATGGAAAACAATTGTCACAATAGATGAATCATGGGTGTATTTAAATGATTGCAACAAAAAAGAGCCATTTATTATCATAAAAGGGGAGAAAAAAATTTAAGTACATGGTTCAAAGAATCGAAAGAAAGTTTTTCTAAGGGATTCATGATTGTTGCTGGTTTTTCTTATAATGGCAAGTTAAAAATAAAGAGAGTGGGAAAAAAATGTCAAGATTAACTCCAAATACTATCAGGAACATATTTTATCTCCAATTTTTCTGAATGAAATACCATCGCTTTACCCACAGTGCCATCAATCTGTGAGACTCCATCAGGACAAAGCTAGCAGTCACACATCAAAATCCACCAAGGCCTTTCACCAAGGCATTCAACGGTCACCTTACGAAACTACGGTTGGTTGTAAATCTAAATAAAATTTTAGTACTTATATTCATATTTACATACAGTGAAACTTCTCTGTGGCTGAAAAGTAGCTGTTTTGAGGGGCCTCTGTCCAAAAGAGGTTTCCTCCATAACATTGGCTCTATGAAATTTTTAATCTGTTCTAAACAAAATATGGCCTTTTAGAGCGGTGGTCGTTGAATAAGGGTGGCCGGTTAGGGAAGTTTCACTGTATATAAAAATTCATCGAACTGTCTAGAAATGGTTTCCTTTCTAATTGTGGATTATATGTCCATTAACAAATATGATTATATTATTCTGAATGCTAAACATAGATTACATTAGTTTTCCTCTGCGCTAAAAAGTTTAAAACATTTTTCCCGAAAATTTAACCGAAAAAATAATGACCAAAACTGACAAATTTAAGATTTATTGAAAAATGCAAAATATGTCGACATCGGCAGAAATACGCCGCCTGAAAAATCTCACAGCTGATATATAAATGGCAAAGTCGTAAATAATCTGTCAGACTTTATGCAATAAGAAAGACTTTTTCTCTCGCAAATTAGTTCTAAAATTATTTTTCCGTAACATTAAAACTAGTAAGGTTACATTTTACAGAAAGCTATAGGCTTAATTTTATTCTGTAATATATATATATATATATATATATATATATATATATATATATATATATATATATATATATATATATATAAAAAACAGTTCCGTAACTGACTCATTCATTCACAGACTGACTGACTGACTGACTGACATACAACGCACAGACCAAACCGCTGGACCTAAAGGGCTGAAATTTTGCATGGCGATTCTTCTAATAGTGTAGAGGTGCACTAAGAAAGATTTTTCAAAAATTCTTCTTAGATTTTTTTAAATTAAATTTTTAAGCTGTTTTTTAAACTTTTTTTACGTTTGCATTTAAAATAATGCATTGAGGGTTATAAAATTTATATCACGAGAAAGATCCTAAAAATTCCTTCAAAATGAAATTTTTTTTGAATTTTTTACCTCCATTTCCTGATTTTTGGTGAATTTTTGAAGATTCATTTTTAGAATTTAATTTATTAAATGCCGATCACGTGATTTCTTTTTCTGGTACTTTCAATAAATTTATCGTCACGTGCGTAACAACTAAATAGACAAAAAAAATATTTTTTTTCTCTTTCTAATGCGGCAGACGATTGGATATTATCCCAAAAAAATGCATATCCCTTACGATTTTTTTATAAATATATATATATAGATAGATAGATATTTTACATCAATTGTATACATTGATCATCGCATTTATTATAAACTAGCGGCCCGTCCCGACTTTGTCCGGGTTGAACAAAATATTATACCAGAACATAGGCTAGTATCGAACCGCTATCGTCAGAACAGAAGCCCACTCTTCAGAAGCCCACTTTATTCCCAGCAGAAAAAAGTAAGCCCCTAACTTCAGAAATAAAGTAAGCCCCTAACTTTATTTCTACTGATCAGATATACATAATATATAGCCTACGTCCATCTGGAATAATGTACCTTTCAAACAGTGAAAGAATTTTTCAAATAGGTGAAGTGGTTCTGGAGATTACCCTCCACGTACAAAATCCACTCTGTCTTTATATATAAGTTTAGATGATCAGATATACATAATATACAGCCTATGTCCATCTGGAATAATGTACCTTTCAAACGGTGAAAGAATTTTTCAAATAGGTGAAGTGGTTCTGGAGATTACCCTCCACGTACAAAATCCGCTCTCTCTTTATATATCAGTATAGATGATCAGATATACATAATATACAGCCTATGTCCATCTGGAAAAATGTACCTTTCAAACGGTGAAAGAATTTTTCAAATAGGTGAAGTGGTTCTGGAGATTACCCTCCACATACAAAATCCGTTCTCTCTTTATATATAAGTATAGATGATCAGATATACATAATATACAGCCTATGTCCATCTGGATTAATGTACCTTTCAAACGGTGAAAGAATTTTTCAAATAGGTGAAGTGGTTCTGTAGATTACCCTCCACGTACAAAATCCGTTCTCTCTTTATATATAAGTATAGATGATCAGATATACATAATATACAGCCTATGTCCATCTGGAAAAATGTACCTTTCAAACGGTGAAAGAATTTTTCAAATAGGTGAAGTGGTTCTGGAGATTACCCTCCACATACAAAATCCGTTCTCTCTTTATATATAAGTATAGATGATCAGATATACATAATATACAGCCTATGTCCATCTGGATTAATGTACCTTTCAAACGGTGAAAGAATTTTTCAAATAGGTGAAGTGGTTCTGTAGATTACCCTCCACGTACAAAATCCGTTCTCTCTTTATATATAAGTATAGATGATCAGATATACATAATATACAGCCTATGTCCATCTGGAAAAATGTACCTTTCAAACGGTGAAAGAATTTTTCAAATAGGTGAAGTGGTTCTGGAGATTACCCTCCACATACAAAATCCGTTCTCTCTTTATATATAAGTATAGATGATCAGATATACATAATATACAGCCTATGTCCATCTGGATTAATGTACCTTTCAAACGGTGAAAGAATTTTTCAAATAGGTGAAGTGGTTCTGTAGATTACCCTCCACGTACAAAATCCGTTCTCTCTTTATATATAAGTATAGATGATCAGATATACATAATATACAGCCTATGTCCATCTGGAAAAATGTACCTTTCAAACGGTGAAAGAATTTTTCAAATAGGCGAAGTGGTTCTGGAGATTACCCTCCACGTACAAAATCCGCTTTCTCTTTATAGAAAAGTATAGATGATCAGATATACATAATATACAGCCTATGTCCATCTGGAATAATGTACCTTTCAAACAGTGAAAGAATTTTTCAAATAGGTGAAGTGGTTCTGGAGATTACCCTCCACGTACAAAATCCGCTTTCTCTTTATAGAAAAGTATAGATGATCAGATATACATAATATACAGCCTATGTCCATCTGGAATAATGTACCTTTCAAACAGTGAAAGAATTTTTCAAATAGGTGAAGTGGTTCTGGAGATTACCCTCCACGTACAAAATCCGCTTTCTCTTTATAGAAAAGTATAGATGATCAGATATACATAATATACAGCCTATGTCCATCTGGAATAATGTACCTTTCAAACAGTGAAAGAATTTTTCAAATAGGTGAAGTGGTTCTGGAGATTACCCTCCACGTACAAAATCCGCTTTCTCTTTATAGAAAAGTATAGATGATCAGATATACATAATATACAGCCTATGTCCATCTGGAATAATGTACCTTTCAAACAGTGAAAGAATTTTTCAAATAGGTGAAGTGGTTCTGGAGATTACCCTCCACGTACAAAATCCGCTTTCTCTTTATAGAAAAGTATAGATGATCAGATATACATAATATACAGCCTATGTCCATCTGGAATAATGTACCTTTCAAACAGTGAAAGAATTTTTCAAATAGGTGAAGTGGTTCTGGAGATTACCCTCCACGTACAAAATCCGCTTTCTCTTTATAGAAAAGTATAGATGATCAGATATACATAATATACAGCCTATGTCCATCTGGAATAATGTACCTTTCAAACAGTGAAAGAATTTTTCAAATAGGTGAAGTGGTTCTGGAGATTACCCTCCACGTACAAAATCCGCTTTCTCTTTATAGAAAAGTATAGATGATCAGATATACATAATATACAGCCTATGTCCATCTGGAATAATGTACCTTTCAAACAGTGAAAGAATTTTTCAAATAGGTGAAGTGGTTCTGGAGATTACCCTCCACGTACAAAATCCGCTTTCTCTTTATAGAAAAGTATAGATGATCAGATATACATAATATACAGCCTATGTCCATCTGGAATAATGTACCTTTCAAACAGTGAAAGAATTTTTCAAATAGGTGAAGTGGTTCTGGAGATTACCCTCCACGTACAAAATCCGCTTTCTCTTTATAGAAAAGTATAGATGATCAGATATACATAATATACAGCCTATGTCCATCTGGAATAATGTACCTTTCAAACAGTGAAAGAATTTTTCAAATAGGTGAAGTGGTTCTGGAGATTACCCTCCACGTACAAAATCCGCTTTCTCTTTATAGAAAAGTATAGATGATCAGATATACATAATATACAGCCTATGTCCATCTGGAATAATGTACCTTTCAAACAGTGAAAGAATTTTTCAAATAGGTGAAGTGGTTCTGGAGATTACCCTCCACGTACAAAATCCGCTTTCTCTTTATAGAAAAGTATAGATGATCAGATATACATAATATACAGCCTATGTCCATCTGGAATAATGTACCTTTCAAACAGTGAAAGAATTTTTCAAATAGGTGAAGTGGTTCTGGAGATTACCCTCCACGTACAAAATCCGCTTTCTCTTTATAGAAAAGTATAGATGATCAGATATACATAATATACAGCCTATGTCCATCTGGAATAATGTACCTTTCAAACAGTGAAAGAATTTTTCAAATAGGTGAAGTGGTTCTGGAGATTACCCTCCACGTACAAAATCCGCTTTCTCTTTATAGAAAAGTATAGATGATCAGATATACATAATATACAGCCTATGTCCATCTGGAATAATGTACCTTTCAAACAGTGAAAGAATTTTTCAAATAGGTGAAGTGGTTCTGGAGATTACCCTCCACGTACAAAATCCGCTTTCTCTTTATAGAAAAGTATAGATGATCAGATATACATAATATACAGCCTATGTCCATCTGGAATAATGTACCTTTCAAACAGTGAAAGAATTTTTCAAATAGGTGAAGTGGTTCTTGAGATTACCCTCCACGTACAAAATCCGCTTTCTCTTTATAGAAAAGTATAGATGATCAGATATACATAATATACAGCCTATGTCCATCTGGAATAATGTACCTTTCAAACAGTGAAAGAATTTTTCAAGTAGGTGAAGTGGTTCTGGAGATTACCCTCCACGTACAAAATCCGTTCTCTCTTTATATATAAGTATAGATGATCAGATATACATAATATACAGCCTATGTCCATCTGGAAAAATGTACCTTTCAAACGGTGAAAGAATTTTTCAAATAGGTGAAGTGGTTCTGGAGATTACCCTCCACGTACAAAATCCGCTCTCTCTTTATATAAAAGTACTAGCTGAAAACCCGCGCTTCGCTACGGAGTACATTCAAATTAAATACAACGGTCAAGTATGCAATTTATGCCAAAAAATAAATATATATATTTATAATAAATGCGAAGATCAATGTATACAATTGATGTAAAATATATATCTATCTATGTATATATATTTATAAAAAATCGTAAGGGATATGCATTTTTTTTGGATAATATCCAATCGTCTGCTGCATTAGAAAGAGAAAAAAATATTTTTTGTCTATTTAGTTGTTACGCACGTGACGATAAATTTATTGAAAGTACCAGAAAAAGAAATCACGTGATCAGCATTTAATAAATTAAATTCTAAAAAATAATATTTAAAAATTCACCAAAAATCAGAAAATCAAGGTAAAGATTCGAAAAAGATTTCATTTTAAAGGAATTTTTATGATCTTTCTCGTGATATAAATTTTATAACCCTCAAATTATTATTTTAAATGCAAACTTAAACAAAGTTACTAAAACAGCTTAAAAATTTAATTTAAAAAAATCTAAGAAGAATTTTTGAAAAATCTTTCTCAATGCACACCTACACTATTAGAAGAATCGCCATGCAAAATTTCAGCCCTATAGGTCCAGCGGTTTGGTCTGTGCGTTGTATGTCAGTCAGTCAGTCAGTCAGTGAATGAATGAGTGAGTTACGGAACTGTTTTATATATATAGATAGATATAGATTAAACGTTTGTCATTTGGAGAAACGTTTAATTGACAAAACGTTTACAATATAGACGTTTACAATATAAACGTTTACAATTGACAAACGTTTATAGATACACATTGGTATCTCAAAATTAGAGTAAGAGATGAAATAAAAATACAAAAATAAAAAAAGGATTTTAAGTAAAGAATGTTTTTTTAATTACTTTAAGCACCTAAAATAATATTCAAATTAATATTACGTTACTTAATAATTGTGTGCACGTCCGCCATCTTGGATTTTTTTGCGCCAACTTGGCGATTTCACCGTGTTTTGAGGAGTGGAAAAATTCTCGCCAATGTGTTTTAAGCGGTGTTTTCAAAACGCTGGACTTTGAATTTTTTTAGCTTTTTTAATAAAAACCACCTGTTTAAATTATGAAACTTAAAAAAATTTTTGAAAAATCATTTAAACGTTGGACTTAGATTTATTGTTGGGTTTTTGATAAAAACCACTTTATTCTGAAAAAATCATTCTCAAATATTGGAAATTTTGGGTTTTTCTTTTAGCTTTTTTAATAAAAACGACCTTTTTAAATTGTGAAACTTAGAAATATTTTTGAAAAATCATTTAATCGTTGGACTGAGATTTTCTTTTTGTCATTTTTAACTAAAAACTACCTTTTCAAATTATGATCCATATGAAAAATTTGGTCAAATGAATTTTACTTACAGATAAAATTTCAATGCCATCTATTCAGTTTGCCCTAACTCTTTGACAAATAGCAATGAATCACCAAAATATTATGCCAATATATTGTTAATTAGAATAAAAATACAGCATTTTCGTACCACCTAAATAACTTGCAATTTAAAAATTATCTAAAATTCAGCTTTGAAAAATGTAAAATAATTATGAACCCATAAATTTATGGTGAGTAACCAGATCCTCTTTTTTTTTTTTTTTTTTTTTTTTTTTTTTTGGGCATTGTGGTAATGAAATTTTACTTCAGATTTGACCTTAACCAAATATTTGGTGCATACAATAAAATCGGGACAAGGATTATTTGACCATTTATCCTGCTGTGTTGGAAATAAGAAAAAAAAAACCCTTTTCCTAAACCAATAACTTAACCTTAACTAACTTTTTAACTTAGGTTCCTGGGGAGAGAGAAGTTGAACTTCAGTTATTTAAATTTATTTGTAATCCACTACAACTTGGAATTATAAAATATTTTAAAATATATTGTATTTAAAATGTATACTGTATTTTACATTTTACGAAAAAATGATGGCAGATAATTTTTACTTCAAATAAATGAAATGGTGTATCATTATAGTATACTAATTGACAATCGATAAACAAAATTAAAAGCAACTTAAATTTAATAAGTTAACGAAAAACTGATAATGGATTCAAAAAGTTTCAACAAAAAGACTTAGTTTTAAAAATAATTTACTCTTTTGAGTCCAGTCAATTTGACTCAGATTTCCAGGTCAAGGCCAAGATCTGACCTAAAATTATTATACTGTAATTAAAAGATCACATCAGAAATAACTGTTTGATCTTAAAATTAGAGAATTTGACATTGGGATATTTTTACCAGAACGCAATAATTATCGCCATGCGAAATGCGCCAAACCCTGGCGGAAAAATCCAAGATGGCGGCCGTGCACACAAATCTAGAGTATCCCCCCTAACTTTATTTCTACTGATCAGATATACATAATATATAGCCTATGTCCATCTGGAATAATGTACCTTTCAAACAGTGAAAGAATTTTTCAAATAGGTGCAGTGGTTCCGGAGATTACCCTCCACGTA
Source organism: Dolomedes plantarius (assembly GCA_907164885.2). Taxonomy (NCBI): domain Eukaryota; kingdom Metazoa; phylum Arthropoda; class Arachnida; order Araneae; family Dolomedidae; genus Dolomedes; species Dolomedes plantarius. The sequence goes on along the minus strand of OU015497.1, from coordinate 2,957,396 downwards.
CAAAATCTGCTCTCTCTTTATATATTAGTATAGATAGATTTATATATTTATTTTTTGGCATAAATTGCATACGTTGACCGTTGTATTTAATTTGAATGTACTCCGTAGCGAAGCACGGGTTTTCAGCTAGTATATATATATATATATATATATATATATATATATATATATACTAGCCAATAAGTTAGAAACCTAGGATTGCTATTTTATTGGACCTACTTTTGCATGGATAACATCCCGTATTCGTGAAGGCATCGATTCTACAAACTTGTGGAGTGCATTTAAGTCCAGAGAAAACCGTGCATTGGCTACACAAACACAGACCTTAAGATCCTGTAAACTGGATGGAAGAGGAGATTGCTGTCGGATGAGTCTTTCCAACATGTCCCAAACATTTTCTATTGGATTAAGATCCGGGCTTTGCAGCGGGCAAGGAAGTCTGATCGGTGTTCTGTGAGCCAATCTTGAACGATTCTGGCGCATGTATAGTTGCACTATCGCCCATGATGGATGTGTCACCCGCGGAGTAAAAATGTAACATTGCACGATGCACTTGATCTGCCAATATGTCCAGGTATTGCACGGCTATGTGTTTACCCTCAACGAACACCAGGGGACCACTTCCATACCAGCAGAACTTGCCTCACACCATGAAACTCCCCTCAGATCTTTACACAGTGCGAACAAGGCAAGATGGGTTCATGGTTTCATGGGGTTCTCGCCAAAATCGACGTCTTCCATCGGGGCAAAACAAGATATGGCATCATTCATCTGACCACATAACCCTCTTCCAGTCCTCTTTTGTCCGTTTTCGTCTTTCCAGACACTACTGCAAAATAAGATGTTTCCTCACAGGCATCCGACTACGTACTCCCATCCTTTGCAATTCTCTGCGCATGGTTCGCACCGCGATTGTTTGGGATAAACCTTGGTTGAACACTTCTGTCAGTTGAATTACAGTATAGTCCCTTTTCTGCCGTGCAATCCGTCGGAGACCACGGTCTTGGTTGATTGTGTTCCAACCACATTTACGTCTTTTGGACAAGAGCTGTGGGTTCTGCTTCCAACTGTTGAACACCTTCGAAATGGCTGCTTTTGAGAACCCAGTGAGTTCTGCTGTCTTCACAATCGTAGCTTCTGCTAAATGGGCCCCCAACAATAAGCCCTTTTTCAAATGGGGAAAGATCTGTCGTTTTCCCCATTCTACTGCGTTTATCGGGAAATGCATCCGCACACCTTACCTATACTAGCATTCTGATGACGTTTCATCCACGTCATAAACAGGTTTTGCATACGTACGCCGCTAGCGAGCATTTATAGAAACTCTCACAGGTTTCTAATACATTGGCCAGTGTATATATATATATATAGTGAATGAGTGGCTATATATATATATATATATATATATATATATATATATATATATATATATACATATATATATATATATATATATACATATATATATATATATATATACATATATATATATATATATATATATATATATATATATACATATATATATATATATATATATATACATATATATATATATATATATATATATATACATATATATATATATATATATACATATATATATATATATATATATATATATATATATATATATATACATATATATATATATATATATATATACATATATATATATATATATATACATATATATATATATATACATATATATATATATATATATACATATATATATATACATATATATATATATATATATACATATATATACATATATATACATATATATATATACATATATATATATATATATATATATACATATATATACATATATATACATATATATATATATATATATATATATATATATATATATATATATATATATATATATATATATATATATATATATATACATACATATATATATATATATATATATATACATACATATATATATATATATATATATATATATATATATATACATACATATATATATATATATATATATATACATACATATATATATATATATATATATATATATATATATACATACATATATATATATATATATATATATATATATATACATACATATATATATATATATATATACATACATATATATATATATATATATATATATATATATATATACATACATATATATATATATATATATATACATACATATATATATATATATATATATATATATATATATATACATACATATATATATATATATATATATATACATACATATATATATATATATATATATATATATACATACATATATATATATATATATATATATATATATATATATATATATATATATATATATATATATATATATATATATATATATATATATATATATAAACACATATATATAAACACACACACACACACACACACACACACACATACATACATACATACATACATACATACATATATAACTATATAGGGCAACAAATACTTTATCATACAGACCCTGGCATGAATTTGAATTGGTTTCAGTGCAATAAAAACCCACCGCATACATTTTTAAAATATTCCTTTACATATTTATCTTTCAAATTTAATTCACCATTAAATCCTGAAAGCATATTCCTTTCGGGGAAATTAATAATCGAATCTCTCCAGTTACTGGCTATATATATACAGTCAGCGCTCGTTATAACGTTTTGTTATTTAAACTAACACCTCTCTCTCTTGGGTTTTGCAGAAATAAAACTGCAAATGTGTATTAATAAAACAACTGATTTAAAACGAATTTAAATTCCTGTATGCATAGTATTTTTTGCGAAAATTTAAAACTATTTCATCGAAATAACTATTTGTCACTAGGAAATGAAGCATTTGCTATGAAACTGATCGCATGATTTCTCTTTTTAACTGAAAATGCATGAAGTGGATTGGAATTTTAAAAAAATGATATCTTAAGAAAAGACAGGCATAAAAAGCTACACTTTTTACCACATCAAATAAAGGTCTCGTCTTTTCGCTAAAGTCTCACCGGGTTTAATTGGCTGCATTTGTAACTCATTCGTTACAGTAATTAATGTAACTAAAATAATTCTAAAGCGAGCTAATACATTTAAGCTTTAACAAAAAAGGTAGAGGAATATTCGAAATTCCATTTGGATCCTTTTAATTACTGCTGTGCTAAAAGACGATAGTTATCCTATCCAATAATGATTCACTTTAAAAAAAATAATAGTAATAAAATGAAAAGTATTTTTCGAAAAATCAATCAAATTGCACGTTCTTTCTCTTTTGGAATTTTGAAGCATTCCATAGAATTTTCAAACAAAGCCAACTTGGGTTCATTTTTTTTTCCGTCTCGGTTTGTTCTTAATTAGAAAATTTCCTTGTACTCACAAAGAAATATCAGCGTCTTTTTCTTTTTCGAAGAAATTAACACTTCACTTAAAGAACTGGAGAGATTCGATTATTAATTTCCCCGAAAGGAATATGCTTTCAGGCTTTAATGGTGAATTAAATTTGAAAGATAAATATGTAAAGGAATATTTTAAAAATGTATTCCGTGGATATTTATTCCACTGAAACCAATTCAAATTCATGCCAGGGTCTCTCAAGAAGAAAAATGGCTTTTTGAGTTTAATTTTCATTCGGAATTTCTAAACATTTGCGTGGCATAGCCTATCTGTGTATGATAAAGTATTTGTTGCCCTATATATTTATATATATATATATATATATATATATATATATATATATATATATATACAGGGCTAGATTTGAGACGGAACGCGCCGGTACGGCGTTCCGGTACCTCTCTTTAGGTACCTCTCTTTATCAATAATTTGGAATACCCCCCCCCCACACACACACACACACCCCGGAAGGTTACCGTTCCGGCACCTCTATTTCTTGAAATCTAGCGCTGCCCATATATATATATATATATATATATATATATATATATATATATATATATATATATATATATATATATATATGCATATGTATATGTATATATATGCATATGCATATGTATATGTATATATATATATATATATATATATATATATATATATATATATATATATATATATATATATATATATATATATACATATATACATATACATATGTATATGTATATATGTATATATATATATATATATATATATATATATATATATATATATATATATGTGTGTGTATATATATGTCTATATATATATATATATATATATATATATATATATATATATATATATACATGTCTCTCTCTCTCTCTCTATATATATATATATATATATATGAAATACCAAATCCATAGACGACTCTTTTAACGACGATATCCGGGAAAACAGCAGAACGGACAATCGGCTTGGTGGTAGGGCCTTGGGCACATAAACTCCAAATCAAATAATTTAATTAAACGGGACAGTACTTTTATTATTTTAAACACATTATGGTTATCAAACAGTTAAGAATATTATAAAGGCATAAACTGTTTGTTAGAAATTGAACATTTTCATCCGCAGTCATTTACAAACTTTCAAATAACATTTCCCTTTATTTGAATGTAATGCGGAGGCACTTGTTGTTAGACATTCACCTTTTTGCTATTCGTCGCTATTTTACTGGCTACTTTAATTATGGGAGCGCCGTGTAGGTGGGCCAGCATTGCTCCCTACCACGGGGACGACACAGAAGCGACCAAGCCTTATTTGGGATTATAATTATATGTATATGTATATGTATATATGTATATGTATATGTATATATGTATATGTATATATATATACGTATATATGTATATATATATATATATATATATATATATATATATATATATATATATATATATATATATATATATATATATGCATATGTATATATATACATATACATATGCATATATATATACATATACATATGCATATATATATATATATACATATACATATGCATATATATATATATACCTATACATAAGCATATATATATATATACATACATACATATATATATATATATATACATATACATTTCAACCCAAGCCCACTCAGAACGCTAACCACTACACCATGTGGGTGGCACTTTCGAATAACAAAAGCATTTTATTTATGAACTAGCGGCCCGTCCCGACTTTGTCCGGGTTGAACAATTATCTAAAGTTCAATAATTCAAGTTCGATTTACGCAAATTGTGCGTAAAATTGTACATAAATTCAAAAACATAAAGTTTATAAGTTAAATAAAGTTCTGTAGTATTATACCAATAAATTTCCAGTTGATAGCCAATAAATTGTAAATTTTTCTACCTTAAATGTCCAATAAAAAGCGTAGTTCCAAATGTAATCTTCTTCAATAAACACTTAAACGTTGCCAATTTCAAAAATCCTTTTTGTATTTATCAATACCTCATCCACTTGAATCTTTAAAATTTTAAATGTTTTACTGATAATAAATGAAAATGTAGTTTGATGTGTTGCTATGGTTACTTGACTGTGGTTGACAAAGAAAATTCAAATGTTAAATGTTTTACTGATAATAAATGAATATATCGTTTGATGTGTTGCTATGATTATTTGACTATGGTTGACAAAGGAAAAGTTGTAATGGTTAAGCACCAGCTCAACATTTAGGCCCCTAACTTTCTTTCTACTGATCAGATATACATAATATATAGCCTATGTCCATCTGGAATAATGTACCTTTCAAACAGTGAAAGAATTTTTCAAATAGGTGCAGTGGTTCCGGAGATTACCCTCCACATACAAAATCCACTCTCTTTATATATTAGTATAGATTGTCGCGTCACAAGCCTATAAACCATTTTCCTATATCAGGAATAAAATGGCGAAAGGTATCTTAGTATTGGATCGCAATTTAATATGTGGCTCTCCCAGGATAATAACTTGCGGTGCTCGGTTCCAATCCCGGCGAACGCCATTAAATATCTTCCTGTCTAGGATTCATAGGATAGGGGCACGTTAAATGCATAGACTGGAAATTCTATGAGGTCAGATAGGGTAGGAGAAGGTACGAGCCCTACATCCCGCCGGGGGTGGGGGTGTATTCTGTCAAATCGGAGTTGTCACTAGTAAGTGGTGGGGGTTCACCTACACGTTGCCCTCACTGAAAACAACGAACGACTATGTTCGAATGTCTTCTTTGACAGCATTGTCAAACAACAGTAACGGCGCTTTTAAAAATAATAAATTACAAAATATTTAAGAGATTCTAGGACAAAAATATTCTTATTTTTCTTGGTTTAATACCTACTTTTATAATCATATAGCACAAAAAACGTGTTCCTACGGTGTTTGCAGTTTTATGCTATACTAGCTGAATACCCGTGCTTCGCTACGGATTACATTCAAATTAAATACAATGGTCAATGTCTGCAATTAATACCGAAAAAAATAACTATATTTATAAAAAAATCGTAACGGGTTTTTTATAGACAAAATAATGTAGAAGAAAATATTCAAACTAAATACAACGGTCAGTGTATGCAATTAATTTGTATGTTTAATATCCATAAAGCATACTATTTTGAATTAAATTCTTAAAAAACTTCCATCTCAGTTAGTCTAGTGGTTAAATTTCATTTTACCGTATTTT
>OU015497.1:2880767-2948267 GCA_907164885.2 Dolomedes plantarius | reverse complement strand
AAGAAACTTTCGTCTGACGGATGTTGTCATTGTCCTCCCACTGACCACACACTATTACCGTATCATCCACGATGACAAAGTCATTAAATTCCATGTTATCGAGGTGCATGAGCATTGAGGCTCTAGCTTGAATGCAAGACAGCACAGGCATGCATTCACACCTGTAATTTTTTTTCTTTCACTCCTTGTTGCAATGATAAGAAATTCTACAATCTTCTTGGAAGCCACCCACCTCTTGATTTTTGTCCATGCCTTAATTTCCTATTTTGTTAAAACCACCCCAACCCCTCTAGAAAGTAACCTTGGAGAATAACAGGAGAAAAAATGAAAGAAAGGATCGATGGTCACTGCATATGCATGGCAACTAACTGAAACGAGATAAGAAAACAATAAACAAGAATTTCAAATCCCATCTTGGAGGTCAAGAGAAGTTGTCATTTCACTGTGTTATCTTCCGTCTTTATATCCCTTCTTTTTAAAGTTTATGCAGGCTTTTACCACTGTAATGTTTGAATAGTTTTTCTATTTTTCAGAAATTTCTATTTTTTGGATATTATTTTTTTGTTTTTAGAGAAAATTTTTCCTCCATTCATGGAAAAAATTCAAGTTATCGAGGGATGAGCCAAAAAAAATTCGCCAAATCAAGGTTTTTTTAACATTGAGTGCATAGGAAATTTGAAGGGAATTTTTATTTCTTCGAGATATCGAAAAATTCGCGAAATCGAGGTTCGAGTTAGCGAGGTTTGACTGTATATATATATATATATATATATATATATATATATATATATATATATATATATATATATATATATATATATATATATATATATATATATATGTATGTATATATATATGTCACGACCCTATCGCCGTGCACCCATCTAAACACACTAATTACTCTAAATGCAGTCATCAAACAGCAGGCCGGTGGAAGAACTAATACTGAATTAACTTTCAAACTCTTTATTAATTAACATTAATCAAATACCCAATTAATTCAGCTAAATCGCCATTTTCAATCATCTCCCAGAGCTCCCGACAGACGCACGTCTTGATTCTATCAACGATTTCCCCGAACTGCGTAATTTCTTTCTCTTCCGTTATATAAGTCACATAGGCGTAGGCTCTCTTCTAGAGCCCCCTTTTGCTTGAACATCCGATGGTTATGTAAGATACGCGCGTGTGCGAGCGAATGACCCTGAACTTCTCGCTGCGAAAGACAGTCTACTTCCTGAATTGGAGACCACACTAGGACTTTAATAGAATTTTACTGTTTAACGCTCATTAATATAATTAACTATAGCTTATGCTTTAATCATCATATATGTATATATATATATATATGTAATTAATATATATATATATGAAATATTACAAAATTTTAGTACACTATACAGTAAATATTACATTAGTATATAATAAGAAGGAAATAAAAAAAATATATTTAGTTGAATTGAATGCAAGGTGTCTGCCATAGCCGTTCCATTTTGCTAAAATTTTATGAAAAGTTCCCTATTTTAAAACATTGTGAAAATTGTACTAGAATTGTATTGATTCGCATGATTTTATACCACATTTTAACTAAAAATATACATATTTAATCAGTACTGTATATCTATATATATAAAACGCGAAGGTATTCGGCACAAAAATCGACGACATTTCTACACTCCGAATGGCAACGGCTGCAACTACCGGATGTAAACATTAGCGGCCGTCCGCGTGTGTGTAGTGGCTCGACGATAGCACGTTAATTTGGTACAACTTAATTGCTGTATTATACTTGTGAATAGTTTTAATTTATTCACGAAATAATTTTAATTTATTCATTTGATATGATTAAGTGGAGATAGCTGAATTGCGGACAATAGTACAGACAGTAGTACATACACAGAGTGAAGCAATCTACACTATATTTTAGTACTTGCTGAATTTTTGCTCCATTTTATAAGTGAAGAAATTTTCCCAACAGTTTACTATTGGGTATGATCAAGTGGAGATATCTGAATTGTGAACAATAGTACATACAGAGAGTGATGCAATCTACACTATATTTTAGTACTTGCTGAATTTTTACTCCATTTTATAAGTGAGGAAATTTTCCCAACAATTTTTTATTTGATGTAATGATCAAGTGGAGATATCTTAATTTTGAAAAGTAGTACATACAGAGAGGGATGTAATTTTTAAAAATCATTGGTGTTGGGTTTCTGAGTCTTTAACTCTGTTCTGGAGTAATGGAAATTCACATTTTTTAATCACGATGTTTTAGAATCAGCCTTATAATGAATTTAGCAATGATTATAAATTTTTGGGCTGAGTTCCCACTACCCCTTAACAACGTATATTTATGATGACAGGTAATGGTGACATTCCTTACATAGGTTACTTTCAGTTGAGTTGTTTTGCAAAAGAAAATATAAAACTAAAAGCGACCATGGTGGTCGCTCAGCGGCTAGTTTTTCAAAACAAGTAATATAAAAACAAAATTTTTTTAAGTCAATTCCTACTTAGGTCAACAAAGAAAAATTTGAGCGTGAACTAATAGTAGGAATTGAAAAAAAGGATTGCCTGCCAGAACCTTGCCTACTACGCGAGATTAGGAGGGGGGGAAAGAGAGAGAAAAAGTTTGTCAGGTCGGGGATTCGATCCCGCAACCCACAGGACGGGAGGAGCCCGCGCTACCGCAGTGCTACCGTTTACAGAGTAACAAGAGGGAAATTACTATTCAAGAGCAAGAGACGCTCTAGGTCTAAAAATAAAATCGATTAATTAAATTTAATTAATGAATTAATATTTGAAAAAACAGTATTAACATTAAGTGTCATCTACTACAAGTTAAAAAAAAAATATATTTGAACTTGAGTGGATGAATAAAACGTATTTTATTAGCGATTGAAAATTTGAACAAGATATATATAGGGAGAGTGTGAACTAATAGTAGGAATTGAAAAAAGTGCCCCGAACGTACGTATATACCTTATACAACGTTTGAGGAGGGGTTGGGTTGTTTTCAAGAGGTTATTCAGAGAAACTTCAGGGCATTAACGTTATCTTACACCCGCTGGAAATTTCATTCGCCTAACAATTTTTTGCTAATTTCAAGTGACGGGGGGGGGGAGATGGAGTACCCCTCTTCATTCGATTATGTTAGAGATATACTTTAATAAGTAGCGAACGACCACAGAGTACTATTCCTTTTCTGCATGATATGCCACTGCCAATGATGTAACACCACAACGGACACTTTAGGCTGCGAATAGAAGGCATTTATGTATCTCCTTATTCTTTCAAAGAAGATGGCTTGAGTGCCGAATGAGCCTTAGCAAATCGGTTAAGTCCATAAAACAAACAGCGGATAAAAGTGATAAAATAATAGACATTGTTTATTACAAGTAAAATCCCTCTGAAGATATCAATTCAAATAAACATTGCAGAATGTATTATATTGCAGATGGAGCTTTTATCTGATTCATCGCTATTATTATCAAAATTTTTGCGTGACTAACGGACTTAACAGATTTGGCAATAGAAAAAAAAAATAATAACCTCCAATTCAGGCTTTAAATTATTTGTTTACAACAGAAAAAAAATTAAAATAACTCTTTAATAATATACAAGCACATACTCCTGCAGTTCGACTGTAACTGACTAAAACAAGGTGGGCCCATAAAGTAACCGGACTTTTTTTATAAATAAGAAAAATATTACTCACCTTCAAATAAATTTATCCCCTTCAAAATAATCGCCAAAGGAGTGTATACAATTTTTCCAACGTCGAATCTTTTGTAGTGCTGAGTTCTTAAGGAAGGACACTTACGATGGCCACAGTATTATTATTATTATTATTATCATTATTATTATTATTATTATTATTATTACTATCATTATTATTATTATTATTATTATTATTATCATTATTATTGTTGTTGTTATGTACGGGGAATCACTCGGTAGAGGCTCCGAATATTCTGTAATAGCTCTCGGTAGGATGAAGCAATCGGAACCAAACAAATACACTATACCTTGACGTATAGTGCATTATATATACGTATAGTGTATTATATTATATGACGTATAGTGTATTATGACGTATAGTGTATCAATATACCTTGGCGTATGTGTAATCGATTGCATTCCATGCGATGCTGGAAGTGTTCTGCATTTTCTTCCAGAAACATCTCGACATTTAATTTAATTTAGAGCAATTAAGAAAGAAACATTACATTCAGAAGCAAAAAAAGATTTATCTGAGCAAACCTGAAACGACATCTGCAAACAGTCAATCCTGCAAGACATCTCATCTTTTTGTTGAAAAGAATATTACCCTAGAAATTTCCATCCACGAAATGGAATAATAAACACCACCATTTTGTGCGATACATTTCGCGCTAAAACATATGCACAACAAATTTTAATTACATATTTAATAGCTGCTAAAGTTTAATTCAACAAACAAACAAACAAAAAATAGAGACAGAACCAAAAAAAATTACATCCCAGTCTTTTTTTTTTTTTTTTTTTTGTACATTGAAATTACTAAATTTTTCATAGTTTGCAAATGACAAGTAATTAGCTAATTGCCATAGCCTTGGGAGAATATTTTTTCCCCATTTTATGTTGGCTTAGCTTTTTTTTTTTCATTGTGTCATTTTCTACTAACTTATCTCAGAGATTTATTTCAGGAAGGAATAAAATTGAGGGGAAGGAATTTTTCTGCGTAGGAAAAGAGAAATAGAAAAAAAAAAGAAAATTAAATAATCATTCTCTCCCTCGTTCAAGCAATTTATTGTAGTTAAATTGACGGAGATACAGATTGAGAAAGAACAGAGTGTGGGGTCCGAAATTTTTTTTATTAGCATTTTGTGTGGAAAATCCTTTCCATTTCTGGTGTCTAACAATAACTGACATTTTTCCCTTTTCCATCAGAACCTACCTATGTAGTGTTTTATTCAGAAATAATATATATATATATATATATATATATATAGGATTAAGCATATTTTAGACTTGAACACGGAATAATTACCCCGAAAGTCTATCCAAAAACATAATTGGTTGTTTTTGTTTTAATGAATAGTTTGTTCTGTTGCATTAAATAAGTTAATGATAACAATAAGATAAAATAGAAAAAATAACTGCTAAAAATAAAAAATAAAATAAAAATCATAAGTAAAAATAAAAATAATAATAAAAATAACTCTTAGTAATAATAATTAAAAACTAAATTATTAAGGGTATAATAGTCCTAAAATACGGTAACCATAGTAAGTCTGTAACTGAGAATCCACTACCTCCATGGTTGCAAGTTTTGTGACGTCAGTCATCTTGCGGTTACACGTTCTTAACTTCCACTCTGTCTAGCGCCAGGCTTGGTGTTCTTTGGTTAAGTACTATTATTCAATTATTAATCAATTCTTCTGTTTTTCATGGATTGTACGGTGTCTGAGTGTGTTTATTGTATAGATCATACTCATCGGAAACAATCCATTGGTTTTTAGACAGCATTGACACCGCTGATGAAGAGATGCTGTCTAAAACCTCTTTCATACTTTTCATGTTGTTTGTTCCTGGCTGCAAGTAGTTTTAGAGCTATTACTGGTTTTCTCTATCATATATTTCTTATTTATATACATACATATATATGTGTGTGTGTGTGTGTGTGTGTGTGTGTGTGTATACAGTGCCGTAACTAGCCATTCTTGTGCCCTGGGCAAGAATTTACATTTTGACCCTTTAATTAATTAGGTTTGGGAAAATAATAAAACAAGTACAGCAATTCGGGCCCTGGGCATGTGCCCTTGTTGCACCTGCCTAGTTACGGCACTGTATATATATATATATATATATATATATATATATATATATATATATATATATATGTACAGTCGGACCTCTATTTAACGAAGTCGCTAAATCCCGAAAAAAAGTTCGTTATATGGAAAATTCGTTAAATAGAGATTCACTCTTTAAAATACTTTAAACTACAGAAAACATATTTTAAATTCATAAACACTAAATACTATTAATAGAAGTAATTAATCACACCTTTATTTTGTAAATTAATTTCTATTTCTTTTATATACCTTACCCATCAAACAGAAATCTGCAAGGAAAACAAGAATAAAGCAAAACATTGTCCGGGAATACACTGTATTTTTGATTAAAAAAATTATATTAAAATTAATGAGTTTTAATGACATTATCGCATTTATTATAACAAGTAGTTTTAAGCATACATTACCTCAAGTGTCCTTAAATTTAATTACTGATAAAGTCTCTTAGTTTTTTTGTTTGTTTTTTTTGAAAAAATGTTTTCTCTCATAAAAATGTCTCGCATCTTTGCAATGTACTAAAAAGCCCTTCAGGCGTATTTTCTTCAGACTGTAATTCGCGTCGGAATGTGTAAAAAGAAAGTTAATGTGATAAATGTGTTAAAAGAAAGAATAAGTATGAAATGTTCAGAAATATTTTGAGAAATAAGGAGGAAAAAAATATTGGATCACGAGAAAAAGTTCGTTAAATAGAGAATGCACTTCGCTATTTGGAGGTTATTTTACGAAGAAATTCGCAAAATGTTTTTGGTTTCAAGGAAAAGTTCGCAAAATAGAGAAATTCGCAAAATATAGGTTCGTTAAACAGAGGTACGACTGTATGTATATATATATATATATATATATATATATATATATATATATATATATATATATATATATATATATATAATATATATATATATGTATATGTATATATATATATACAGTCGAACCTACATATATCGAACTTCCCTATATCGAAATTTTCTATATATCGAACTCTTAGCAAATCTCCATGTTCATTACATAGAAAAATTGTTTCTATATATCGAAAAAATCTCTATATATCGAAATTTTTTCAAGACAAATTGGGAGATTTTATTCCACTTTAGAATAAAATCTCCCAATTTTTGGCATTTGAAACAATACGTCGTGGACTTCAATTCGCGGAAAATGTCCCTGATGAAGTTTTTAGTGGACTGAATAAATACGAACATTTCTTTGAACTTTCCGCAAAACTAAGTGTTCAGCAAGATATTCGTAGTTTTTTTTTAAAGAATGTAACTGTGATCATTGTAACCACTGTCTGCATTATTGTTTTTTTAAAGATATGTAGTAATCAATAAATCTTTCATATTAATTCATTTTTTAGCTATTAACTTTCATTTAATGGGATCCGCATATAAATTAGAAATGGAATTTCGTATACGAAAATTAGCTTTAATTTTTTTTTCTTTCTTTAGGAGAATTATGATAAGACTAAGCTCAATTCTATATATCGAAATTTCTATATATCGAATTTTTTTCGCTCAATTTACTACTTCGATATATGGAGGTTCGACTGTATATATCTTGACTCCAGTATTAAGTTACATTAAGTAAAAACTATGACATTGGTTTTTTATTGATATTATCCAAGGAACGAGCTTGGTTTGACATTCCTTTTCATAAAATAATAAATATTCGCATTAGGTTTCACGCCAGTATTGGCCTCTGTTAGACTGACACTGGTAAAGGGAAATTTATGAACTTAACTTCTGGCGATATTTATGCTGTTTAATGCCGCCCATATATTGGCGTGATAATGCAAAAAAGAAATTGGAGTAATATGTTACATTAATACGTTGAAACTTCTCTATGGCGTCCAGTCATGGTTCATCCTAACAATACGTCACAGTGCTCGACAGTTGGAGAGGTGCATCATTACTGTTATCGTCAGTTTAGCATGAGCACAAACACGTGTTGTTTATTCTACTGCGTCCTACTTTGCTATACTACTGTTGTCTAACTTCGAATTTTCTTGTAATTTTCAGAAATATACTTTATATTACTTAGTATCAGTGTAATTATTGTAACCTTAGTTCTCTTTGACTTTAGGATTCGGATTAAGCGGACTTTCGAATTACCGAAGTTCGGATTATGGGGACTCCACTGTACAAAGTTTAGGAATATATAGTTTCAAAGTTTAGAATAATTATTTTTTTTAAATAATTATTTATTTATTTCACTTTTGAAGGGTGTATGGATTTCTGGAAGCAACTCTTACGATAACAGTATGTAAGAGTTGCTTCAACGTTCTTAAACCACTGTACCCTTGAAAAAACAACGTATCACTTACAACGGGAATAGACAGCTTCTTAAAATCCACGATCAAACTTAAAACTGGCAGCTAGTTTCGAACTAGCGTTTTGATTCGATAGTACCGAGGTATTCATTACTATCGAATTTGACTTACCACGACAAATGGGCGACAACGATCATTGGACTTTTTGGTTTTGTTGTAACATTATCTCCAGGCTTCAAAACATAAGTATACGAAGTTTCAACCAGATTTGTCAAGAAATGTAGAAACGAAAAAAATACCAAATGTAATCATTTCACACAAAAATCAGTAAATCCACCAAAAATCAGTATATATCTATTTAGTTTCAATAAAGTATTTTTTATTATTAAACAATTTGAATATTTAGTTTTTCAGATAAAAAGACACGGTGACACATTTCATTTCAGTGATTCATTTTTTAGTGAGAATCACGCTGTGAATGATTCACCCTTTGTTTACATCGTCAAAGAGCGATGACGCTTCATTAGAATCCAAATATCTCTAAAACTATTGAATTAACAGAATAAGTGTACGAAGAAAAATTTATCAGTTTTCGAAGCTCTTTCCAAATATGTAACATTCATGTACTTTCATGAGAGAAAAAAAATACACCGATTCCTGTATATTTGTCGGCCATTTTTTTTCGAGGATCGGTCCGCCCGGTCGCGTTACGGTCACGTGATGATCTCTGATTGCTCTGATTCTTATGAAAGCATGTCTGTTTTTCAAGAATCAAAACTTCCATCACTATTTTTGAACGAAATAGAATCTATTTCAAATAATAGTATCGTAGTAGGCAGTAACGTTCAAAATTACATATTTGTGCATCATAAAATTTATGCATTTGTACAATAAAGTCACTTTATTTTCAGTCTATTTTGGGTAATTTTTAGAAGAGTATTTATAATTTTTATTTTTTAAGAGTAAGGTTAAAAAACTAAAGTGTGCAAAACAGCAAAAAATATATAATTTGCATCTTGCAATTAAGATTTTAATTAAAAAAATAAACAATTTTTTTTAAAAATTCAATATTTAAATTTTAAAATAAATAAATAAAGCTTTCATTTTTTTTAAATTCAACATTAAAATTTAAAAAAAAAGAAAATATCTTTCCTTTTTTTATAATTCAACATTTAAATTTAAGAAAAAATTCAATTGAGTAATATTTACTCTATTTTATTCTACTCCTAAAATTTTAAAGTGAAATTACTACGGAAATTGGCAATTTCTTAAAATTTTTCATGCACAAAAAAGAAATATGGAGGCATTTATGGCGAAAATTTCTTTTACAAATAGTTTGTCACTTTAAATTACTTTTACATTAATAGGCGCCACTTAAAAAATTCACGTTCCTTGTAAAATATCGCGTAAAAAAATATATAAAAATGAAAGCAACTAAGAAATAGATTTTATCTCATTTAAAATACTCTCAGGATCAAATATTATGCAATTATCGAAATGAAAGCAACTAAGACATATATTTTAGCATTTATCTCAATTAAAATGCGCTTAGGATCAAATATTATGGCAATTACCGATGCAAAGTCAATTGACCAATCAGCAGCCGCCAAACGATGTAATGGCGTGAATTCATGTAAGGAATAACCTTTTCCACGAGTTTTACACAAATAAACTTCTTGTAAAATTTCCTTATTCTTTTTACTAGGTCAGACAGTTCCATATTTTATTGATGTTGTAACCAGAAATTACTCTTTGCCCCTGAATTTTAGACACCTGCAGGGCAAAATGGATAGAAATACCTCCCCCCCCCCCATTTTCGGATAATCATTCAAACTTCATGTCTATAGAGAATCTGATAGTTCATACCTAGTACCCATTGAAAGATGTATTAAAAATCCCACTGTTGCTTAAAAGAAAACTCTTTCTATAAAACGATTTAACCTTTCTCTTTCTCAAGAATCAAAGCACTGTAAGAATTAATTTATTGTAAATGATAAACAAAATAATACACTGGAAATTATTTTTTCCCAAATAAATAATAAATTCACTAAAGCAATTGACTCGGCCATTTGACAAAATAAACATTTCTCAAACGCATACCAACACAAAAACTAATCTATTCCATCAAAAAAGTATTTGTCAAATTTGCATAATGATTTACATAAATGAAAACAAAACTTCTATCACTTTTTTTTTTTTTTTTACAGCAACCACCCAAATCTTATTTGAGAAAATGGGCAAAAAGTTAAATTTTTATTTATGGTTTTATTTTATCATCAATTAGGAAAGCTCTTTTCAGAATCTGTTAATAGTTTCATCCTTTTAAGAAGCAGTTCTTTCCACGGTTCATACTTATATTTGAAAAGTATAATTAAGAGTTTTTAAAAGCACGCAAAAATAAAATTTAAGGACTTTATTTAAAATTTGTTTACTACTAAACTTAAGAGGTTTTTTGCTTACATTTTCTTAGTAATATATAGGAAGCTAAGTTTCGCGTTCTTGTTAAAGTGAAATAATTATAAAAGTTTTTAAATGCAAAGTAACAATATAGCCTTAAACTGGACTGATTACTGTAAACATAACAGTGAAATTCTTGATTAAAAACATTGAATTTTATTATTTTATATTTTTTGTTTATTTAGTGGACAACAATTTTGTTGTTATATATATATATATATATATATATATATATATATATATATATATATATATATATATATATATATATATATATATATATATGGAGGATTCAGAGCTAAAGTGAACCAAGTCCATGAGAGTCAGTTCTGAGAAAACTGATCTCAAAATTGAACGATTATTATTATTAAGCGCTTGACTTTTTCTTGTTTAATTCCTACTATTAGTTCACACTCTCCCTATATATATCTTGTTCAAATTTTCAATCGTTAATAAAATACTTTTTATTCATCCACTCAAGTTCAAATACATTTTTTTAAACTTGTAGTGGATGACACTTGATGTTAATACTGTTTTTTCAAATATTAATTCATTAATTAAATTTAATTAATCGATTTTAGTTTTAGGCCTAGAGCGTCTCTTGCTCTTGAATAGTAATTTCCCCATTGTTACTCTGTAAACGGTAGCACTGCGGTAGCGCGGGCTCCTCCCGTCCTGTAGGTTGCGGGATCCTGACAAACTTTTTCTCTCTCTTTCCCCCCTCCTAATCTCGCACAGTAGGCAAGGTTCTGGCAGGCAATCCTTTTTTTCAATTCCTGCTATTAGTTCACACTCAAATTTTTCTTTGTTGACCTAAGTAGGAATTGACTTTAAAAAATTTTGTTTTTATATTACTTGTTTTTTTCTGTTTCAGTAACGTAGTGCCATGTTTTATTTAAACTATTTCATTGATACTGTCTAACAAAATACTGCTGATGATGAGCCACCAGAAAGAATTTGAGTGGAACCTGCACTTGGTCCACTTTCCCTCTCAAACGTATGCTTTGGGTGATTGTTGTCATTTAAGGGGACAGTGGACTTTCAAAATTGTGAAATTTGTCCAAAAATTAGATTTTTATATTTTGTTGAATTGTGAAACTACGGACGAGTAGGAACGTGTCGCAAAAAGAATTTTTAATTTCTGTGATTACTTTCCTAGTTATAGGCATTTGTATTTAATTTAGATATTATGCGGTTACTAATAGCAGTCACTGTAAATGTGCTTTTCTCAAAATAAAAATGTTCACGTCATACGAATATTCAAACTGCTCCGGGCGCATTTCTAATTATCGTATTGCTTCGAAATTTAAGTTTTATTTACTTAACTTTATATCGAATAAATCTTATCGAAAATAATTATGCTTCGTAGCTCAGAATTTCTAAATTTTGTATATGAAAAGATGATTTAGAGGTATTTTGCGTCATAAAAAGGGTGTTTTCACTGTTATTATTTTTTTCTCTTTATATTTTTAATCAATGCGTAAAATAAGCGATAAGTTTCATTGTTAGTTCTATAAAGGTATCCTGCAAATAAAAATTACCCTATTATATGCAAAAGAAATGCATCTGGAACATTTTTAGTGAGGCCAATTTTTGATATAATTCATAAATTATTAATATTTCATCATTAAATTTTAACCACATTTACATATCTATGGTACTAATCACATATTCAAATTTCAAGCAAATCCACTGAAAACAAAAAAAGTTGGGTTTGAAGGTCCACTGTCCCCTTAAAACACTTATGTAAACAGATACTTTCAGCACGGACCATTTTTACATTTCTGTTTTGCTCAGTGCACGAGTCTGAACAAAAAGTTATGAGTTCGTAATTTCGTGTATTTTCTCTCTTAAATGCTCGCAAACACTTTAGAACAGGGGTGTCCAGAGAGAGAAATCTCAAAGCGAAAAAAAAATATTTACGACTTGACCTGCCTCGACTTAAAAAGTAAAGCTTGTAGTTTTGAGCTTTATTTTTTGTCGATGTGTGAAAGAACTGACACGGCTCAATTTGCCTTTTTATTAGACTATAAATGACGAGTTTATTGTAAGTGAATAAATAGCTTCTTTAGTACCGTTAAAGGACACGACAACCAAGACAGTTTATATGAAGTAGTGAAGAAAACATTGGCACGATTCTCATTGTTGTTGGTCCTAATGCCTCCTGGCCGGACCATATCCATATAGGATTCGGGATGAGTACTACCTCTCACTTCTACCTGGCAGTGGCGTAGCGAGCATAACTGGCGCCCGGGGCACGATACCTTTGTGGCGCCCCCCCCCCTGAAAAACATATAGTAATATAATATATAGACCCTATATTGGCGCCCCCCGATAAACATATAATAACATAATATATAGAACTTATATTGGCACTCCCCCCCCCCCGAAAAGCATATAGTAACATAATATATAGACCTTATGTTGGTGCCCTCCCCTAAAAACATATAGTAATATAATATATAGACCTTATATTGGCGCCCCACACAAAATAATATAGTAATATAATATATAGACCGTATATTGGCGCCCCACACAAAATAATATAGTAATATAATATATATACCTTATATTGGCGCCCTCCCCGAAAAACATATAGTAATATAATATATATACCTTATATTGGCGCCCTCCCCGAAAAACATATAGTAATATAATATATAGACCTTATATTGGCATCCACCTCGAAAACATATAGTAATATAATACACTGAAGTGCCACTGAATTAGGGATACCTACCTAGTAACGAGTTGGGCCTCCTCTGGCCTTGATAACGGCTGCCACACGACGAGACATAGATTCAACAAGTTTCTGGAAACGTTCCACGGGAATGGCTTGCCAAATATTGACTAAAGCTGTCCATAATTCAGTAAGGTTCTTTGGTGCTGTGTGATGGCCTTTCACGCCTTGTTCCAAAACATCCCAAAGATGCTCAATAGGATTTAAGTCTAGGCTTCTAGGTGGCCAAATCATGACAGAGAAGTCAGAGGAATGCTCATCCAACCAGCCAGTAGCCAACCGAAACTTGTGAGAGGTACAGTTGTCTTGCTGGAAAACTCCATTACCGTGCGGATAACAGAACAGCATAAACGGATGGAGGCATAAACGGATGATCACCCAGCAACTCTACGTACCGAATTGCATTGAGGGGGGTTGGTACACGCACCAAAGATCCCAAACTGTGCCACGAAAAAACACCCCAGACCATGATTCAGCCACCATGCCCTTGTACAGTTCCAGCCAGGCATACAGGATCCATGGCTTCATGAGCCTGACGCCATATTCTCAGCCTCCCGTAGGCGTTAAGTAGTCGGAATTGAGACTCATCACTCCATGCCACTCGTTTCCAGTCCTCTACACTCCAGTTTCTGTGCTCTCTTGCCCAGGCGAGACGTGCAGCCCGATGGCGAGTATAGAGCAATGGTACTCTCGTAGGTCGACGGCTCCCGAAACCCATACGGTGAAGCGAGCGTTGCACAGTCCGTTTACTGACTGTACGACTGGCACCGTCATTAAACTGGGTGGTAATTTGAGCTAATGTTTGGCTTCGCTGGCTACGTACAATACGCCTGAGCCGTCTCTCACCACGCACTGTCAAGGCTAATTGTCCTTTGCAGTTTGCCCGATCGCTAGTTTTTTTTTTCCACCATCCATGTATTCTTGGTATACTCTTGACACTGTCGACCTTGAAAATCCTAGCTGTCTGACGATTTCGGAAATTGAAGTCATTTTTCTTAAATAATTTCAGAATGCAGAATGCGGTATGTTTTCACCGCTAAAAAACCCCCTAAATAAGCAGACTGAATTTTAAAAAGTATTCGACAGTTTATTGCAAAAAATAAGTTAAAACATTATTATAAAATACTGAACATCTTACAACAGCAAACACTGCATACCAAAAGCACATCCAACTGCTCCTGCCACGCAGTATAAATAACAAGAATGTTTCACATAAGGCAGGGTGTCTTCTTCCTGAAAACACTGTAATGGAAAAATGCAAATGTAAAAGAGTGACGTAAACACGAGAAATCCCAATCAATCCGATCATGAATGACGTCATACAATACGATGACCTGTTAACTTAAAATAACAAAGTTTATAAGGCGAAACGTCGCAACGTCACTGGCTACGCTAGTTTTCGTCTACTATTATAGATCACGTGATTATCGGGTGGCAGAAAACAGAAGCCGTTCCTATGCGTTTGCATGTGTTTTTGGACGATACCTTCATTTTGAGTTAAATAATTTAAGTTTATTTATAAAATTCCTTATATTAGTTGTATGTAACAGGTATTTTAACACTTTTTTTTTAAATATTTCGCAAGGCTTAAGAGAATATAATCATTCTTTCGTCGAGAATGATTATTATTATGTTGAGATACGTATAGATATCGGGATAAGTTACTTCGGGCCGGCGTCTTGTATCGTAACTCCAGTCTTCCTCTGTCAATAAATACGGGTCACATACCGAATAAACCTTTCCGGGCTGCACCTGAATGTTTAATTTGGTGATATACCTTTGTTTAGATACCGTATCTAAAGACTTTGCGTCATCTGAGAGCATTTTATTCGACAAGCTGCAAGAATGCTCATCGAACGCCATGTTAAATTATGCAATGTTTTGCCACTCCTCGCCAAACAAGAAGTAAAATCTGCAAGAGTTGAGATCTGACATGCTGCGAGACACTGCCCTATATAAAAGTACAAAGAACGTGAGTGAAGTTCAAGTGAACGCACGTGTACGAAGTTCCGATGTTTAGGAGATGAGCGTTACGTAAACGCTGAAGCTAATTTCCGAAGTTCTGAAAGACAATAACTTAACATCGGTAAGATTTGTGATGATTTGATGATAAAATTTGAAGCAACATGGCTTTATTTGGACTTAAAGTGTAATTCTGGTATTAAAATAAAAAGGTACTTTTCCGTTATAAGCACTACACTTGGCTCATTTTTAACATTGGCAACTCGCAGATACAACACATCGTATTGGCGAATGAAATAACTCCGGATGTTACGCAAACGTTAGACACCTGATTTGCCAATACGACGCATTGTATCAGCGCATCGACTAGATCAAAAAGGTATATTGACAACAACAAACACACTGAAGTGCCACTGGATTAGGGATACCTACCTAGTAACGAGTTGGGCCTCCTCTGGCCTTGATAACGGCTGCCACACGACAAGGCATAGATTCAACAAGT
The DNA here is from genome assembly GCA_907164885.2 of Dolomedes plantarius. Taxonomy (NCBI): domain Eukaryota; kingdom Metazoa; phylum Arthropoda; class Arachnida; order Araneae; family Dolomedidae; genus Dolomedes; species Dolomedes plantarius. Next base: position 2,932,503 of record OU015497.1, on the reverse strand, counting down.
TTCTGGAAACGTTCCACGGGAATGGTTTGCCAAATATTGGCTAAAGCTGTCCATAATTCAGTAAGGTTCTTTGGTGCTGTGTGATAGCCTTTCACGCCTTGTTCCAAAACATTCCCAAAGATGCTCAATAGGATTTAAGTCTGGGCTTCTAGGCGGACAATTCATGACAGAGAAGTCAGAGGAATGCTCATCCAACCAGCCAGTAGCCAACCGGGGATTGTGAGAGGTACAGTTCTCTTGCTGGAAAACTCCATTTCCGTGCGGATAACAGAACAGCATAAACGGATGGAGGTGATCACCCAGCAACTCTACGTACCGAATTGCATTGAGGGAGGTTGGTACACGCACTAAAGATCCCAAACTGTGCCACGAAAAAACACCCCAGACCATGATTGAGCCACCATGCCCTTGTACAGTTCCAGCCAGGCATACAGGATCCATGGCTTCACGAGCCTGACAACATATTCTCAGCCTCCCGTCGGCGTTAAGTAGTCGGAATCGAGACTCATCACTCCATGCTACTCGTTTCCAGTCCTCTACACTCCATTCTCTGTGCTCTGTTGCCCAGGCAAGACGTGCAGCCTGATGGCGAGTATAGAGCAATGGTACTCTCGTAGGTCGACGGCTCCCGAAACCCATACGGTGAAGCGAGCGTTGCACAGTCCGTTTACTGACTGTACGACTGGCACCGTAATTAAACTGGGTGGTAATTTGAGCTAATGTTTGGCTTCGCTGGCTACGTACAATACGCCTGAGCCGTCTCTCACCACGCACTGTCGAGGCTAATTGTCCTTTGCAGTTTGCCCGATCGCTAGTTTTTTTCCACCATCCATGTATTCTTGGTATACTCTTGACACTGTCGACCTTGAAAATCCTAGCTGTCTGACGATTTCGGAAATTGAATGGCCCATGCGTCGCGTACCTACGATTTGTCCGCGATCGAAGGCGTCTAAATCAGGCAGTTTACCCATACTGGCAATTCCAACAACTAATTCAGAACAACCACAGTACGCGCTATATATGCAGTTACCACAGCGCCCTCACTTGCGCATACATGATGCGCAGTGCTACACAATTTGCATAGGCTTTGCTATCCCTAATTCAGTGGCACTTCAGTGTAATTAAGTATATAATCTCGTTGACGGATCGACGCATTGTATCATAGCATCGACTAGATCAAAAAGGTATATTGACAACAACAAATAATTAAGTATATAATCTCGTTGGCGGATCAGAAAAATGCAATAATATTTATTTCATCTTAAATAATACATGTGGAAAGAAAGAGAACTAAAAAAATTATTAAACACTAGACAGGAAGCATGAACTTGGAAATTGCATTGAACATATTTTCTTTTGAAGGCATACGGCGCCACATGGATTCTATTAAGAATCCAAATGATGATTTTGATCCTTGAATCCCGAGATTTGTAAATTTTAATACTGTCATTAGTGTGACTATATCGCGTTACTTTTCTCTCGTTGCGTCGATTTTCGAAGATGCGCCAAATTGGTGTGAAAACGATTGTAGTGCTTATAACGAAAAAGTACCAAAAAAAATTGAAGTTGTTCATAGCCATTTATTAAAAACAGGATTCTGACATAAAAAAATTTAATATCAAATGAAGGCTTTTCCCAGCGAGTAAGCCCAGCATCACTTCAAAACTCTGATTTAGAGAAGTCAAAATTTTCCCAACAGCACATAAGTTCATCTACAGGGTTTGGGATTTGCATCTCTAATACCCCCCTTGTCCCTTAAAAAAGGGCTATATGAACATTTTCATTAGTACAAGAGCTTTGAAATTAACTGCTAAGACATTTTGATAAAAATAAAAATTTATTTACACGGGGCTTCAGGTATATACAATGTATAGAACTTTAACCACCAAACTTATGAAGAAAAATCTTCGTCCATTGCTTCTTCCTCTGATGAGTCTCCAATCATCACTTCATCATTTTCTATTAAAAATTCTTCATCAGTTGTCTGTTGCTTCTTACTCTTTCTTGTTTTACTTAATGCCAAGACATACTGGCGAACAAATTTAAAGGAGTCACACCTGAATTGGAAAAAAAAGTTGCAATCATAAAACACAAAATCATTTTAATTAATCATTAAATCCCAATAATGATGCGAAATGCATAGCAACTTCCCTTTTTTATACACATCCCAAAACTTAGAATACTGAAAATGGGGTTTAAATCAGCCTTCCTGAAATACATCTGCAGGATGTTTTACAAAGAATAAATACTTTTGATGTTGAATTTTAATACTGAACTAAGGTAATATGCCAAAGAACATGGGGAAAATGCATAGAAGAAATAGCACACACAAAAAGTTATTTCTAGTTTTCAGTGAAATAATCCATGTAATCATTCATAGCTTTTTTTATACCAAATTATTAATGTTATGCATAATGACTCTCTCAATTTTTCTTAGTAATTATACAATTGATACTTTTTCTTACCCAGTGTAATAATATACAATCTAGCAAGGGTTGGGTTAGAATAAGAATAGAATTTTTAAACTGAATAGATTTGAGACTCTATAGATAACTCAACAATACTTTTGAAATAACAAGAAAAACTGAATTCTGAGACCAATTTTTTTTGTTGTTGCTTATACCCCTTTACTGAGATCAAGGCCATTATATGCTATTGGGTAGAGTGATGCAGCTCTGGTTATAAGTTAGCACCACAAGGGTCGGAACCAAGTCAAAAGACAACCCCGCACCTCCAGAGGTAAATTTCAAGGACATTGCAGCCACAACACATTTGACGTGCACCAGCCACCATTAGCATACACAGTGGTAGAATTGTCAGTTACGAGCATCAAACCAGAGACGTTCAGATCGCTGGCCCGCTGCTCTTGCCAACTGAGCCACCGTGCCCGAGACACATTTTTAATCTCATCGGTGAAGCTGACACAAGTAAACTTTTTTTTTTTTTAATTAGTCATTTTCAGGGAGGAATATTTACAAGATAAAAAGAACTTTTTATAAACCATGTTTTTAAATTTTCTGTTGAATCATATAAACTTGACAATTCTATACGTATTAATTCATACCCATATTAAGAAATCAAAAATAAGGAGCTCCTGAGGGTTTTTTTTAAGGAAATATTTGTAAGGAACTTAAATGGATTGAAAATGTGTTTTACTTCAAAAGTTTAGACCAGGGGTACCCACGAGACGATTTTAAAGTGCCCACCATTCAAATATCAAAATATTTTAGATATTTTTGAACAACAAAAGCTTGTAGTTGTGATGAATAATTTTAGTATAAAAAATTTAAAATCATAAAACCGTAAAAATAAAAAACTGACCAGCCTGCTCTCCCAACAGCATCACTCTCCCCTTGCTTTTATGGTAGGGATGCAACAGATTTATTGAAGCCAATGTTTTTTTTAACATCGATATTTTGTGCTCGATGTTTTACGTTGTCTCGATGTTTTTTTTTAATGATAAAGTACCATCATAAAAAAAATTTACCACGTAGCATAATTTTTACACTCAGTAAATGTAAGTCTGAATTCTGTAAAGGATGAATACAAAATGGGGAAAGATTCCTTAGCAAACAGGCAAATGGCAATCAACAACCAGTGAACCAATCAGAGTGCTTGGAATGTTCTTGACACTCCAGAACCTTCGATGGGATTTTATTTTATAAATAGTATATACACGAGAGCAGCCATTTCAGATTTTGTTTTGTTCTGGTTTTATATAAGTTGACGCTAATATTATTAGTAAGATGCCTCCTAAAAGTACCGTTTGGAAATATTTTTGCAAAACCTCTGACAAATTAGCAAAATGTAATATTTGCCTTAAGTCCCTCAAAACTTCTGGCAATACCAAGAATTTATCTGGACATTTAAAGGCAAAACATGGCGATATTTACAATGAGAATTTTTCAATCATCAATGTAGCCCAAGGCAAAAGCAACCAAGTTTTTGTCAGCCCAATCAGAGAGTAAAATTAAATCCCCCCCCACACACACACACACGACTAACTGAAGTAACATTAATGTTAGAGGTTATTAAACCAGTTTTAAAAAATGGATGTTCTAAAACATCGATGGTTTTTGGGCGATGTTTTATTAGCATCGATGTTTTAATATTGAATATCGATGTTTCAAAACATTGATGTTTTGTTATCGATGTCACATCACTATTTTATGGTAAGTACGATAAATACGTTTAAAGCTAAATTGGCACTTTGGAAATAGCATATGGAGAAAAATAATTTACCACACTTCCCAAATTTAAAAATGGTGACAGAGAATTATTGCTACAACCTATCAGTTTGCTAAACATTTAGATTCCTTATTGGAAAAATTTAATAACAGGTTTGAAGAATTCTACAATTTGGAGACATTCTTGAAATTTTTTATTAATCCTTTCTCTCATACAGAGGAGGATGTGATTCATAAAATTGCAATATATTTTGATATTTCCAATAAGGAGGACTTAGAATTGAAAATTACAAATATAAGAAATAACTTTGAATTAAAATCACATCATAACGAAGAAATGAATGAATAGTTTCTCATCGTTGACAAAATGTGCTCTGAAACTGAACTCTATTTCCGCATCGACATATGCTTGTGAATCTTTGTTTTCCAGTATGAAATACTTAAAATCAAAGTACCAATCAAGTGTCACTGACACTGATTTGGACCAATGCCTGAAAACAGGGAATTCAACACATTACAACGAGTTGGCCGCAGATTTGCAATGTCCAATATTGCATAAATTATGAATTTTAAGATTGTTTTGTTTAAATTAAAATTTGCATTTATGTATGAAGTTTTAGTCGCATTAATATTTTCATGTTTAAATATCAAGCCTTCCTGCAACAGTGGCCACATTTCTGAAATATGCCCGCCTAGTAATAAAGGTTGTTGACCTCTGGTTTAGACCTTTAATAATATTTCAGACCTTAAATGAATTTATTCAAAACTTTCATACCCATATGTTCATAAAACTTTAATACATTCCAACCTAAAAGAATTCCTAAAATTTATATGAGTTCAGAATGAAAATCAACAGCGGGTTAAGCAGTATTCTATTGGAGAGAAAAGAAAAATTAAGCTTATCAAAACTAAAAATGAGTATTCTCATCCAAAATAATGAAGCTTTATTGATTTTTAATAAAAAACTGCATTAAAACCTAAATTTTCAGTGTTGCATTTTGTAGCTCTTTTTAACTGTGTTCCAGATCTCTTTACGTTTATTTAATGAAGAGATCTACTTTTTAAAAAACTTTTCCATAGCCTACTAAATTATCAAAGTCTGCACAAACCCCGTTGAAGAATATAATTGATATAAGACAATTAAAACACCAGGTTTATCCAATAATGCTTCATGGCCCAATATTTTTGGAGCATTTTTTATTAAATTTTCTTTTTTCACTCCCTCTCACTGAATCGTTCCTATAAAATAAACATAATCAAAAAACAAAAAAGATAAAATTTTTCTCTATTAAAAAAGTCATGTCCAATGTGGTTTATTATGACAATATGTGTATTTTTAAATGCATGATGCCTTAAAAAATCTTTTTCTTTATAATCTAATATTTTAGTATAATAGCCATAAGTAAAAAAATTCCATACAGAAAATTTATTAATACTGTGCCCTTTTATTTAAACATCTACCATGGTACAGAAGCAGAACTGAAAAATAAGCATTTGCTAATCTGTGATTAAGAAAAATTCCCCACAGCTTTGGGTTAAAGATCTGTGATGTGCTGACAAACAGATTTCCTATTTACTTATCCAAGAAAGAGTTATTTATTCAGAAAATGTCATACTGCCACAAATTTGTATATCTCAACCAGCAAAGCATTCTAACAGAATTCAGATGGAGATTTCACAATATATCCATGAATTTATCAAAATTTTGGAAACATTTATTTTGGGTACGATATTCTTATCTGCTAGTTGAAAAATTTGAGAGAGATTTATGCTTAAAGCAAGAACATATTGAGACAGAAATGCTTCCATACTGAAGCCCTATTGTAGCAATGCAGATACAATCACTTTAAGGCTGCTTCCCACGACATCACATTGAGATAACTATACATAAAAAGAACAATGAGCAGTGTTACATGCAAGTATCACATTTTGATCACACGAAGACCTTAACGTGCATTGAAACTTTACTCACAATAGTAATATAACAAAAATGTACAGCGTAATTAAATTTTATAAAAACATCACAGCATTTCTACCTCAATATGTCCTTGCTTTGAGCATCAATCTCTCTCAAATTTTTCAACTAGCAGATAAGAATATCATACCCAAAATATTTTCCCAAAATTTTGATAAATTCATGGATATATTGTAAGCGTTTTTTTTTTGTAATTGTCAAAAGAATATTTATTTATTATTATTACATTAGAGAATGTCTATGGTGGATTGGCAACAGCTGTATGTCTCGGATATATTATCTATTTAATTTTAAAAAAGAGAAGGTCTGTTAAAGATTGTACGCTGCAGAAAGGTTATGAGTATGTTTTATGATTTAATGAATTAATGAATATATACTTACACTTTACTGAGTTCTTCCAACCTCCGATTCAAATTCTTGTGAATACGTATCCAAGTACTGATATTTTCTCTGGAACGACACTTTAAGCTCATACCATGAGTAGTGAGGAGGTGCTGAATCCATGTCGCATAAAACTCTAAATGTTGAGTTTGATCCAACTGATCGGCAAGAAAAGCCAGAAGCTTCTCCACATAGATCAAAGGAAGGCACGAAGCTAGTGTTTCAACTAGAAAAAGGAAATCAGACACATTGTACATATCATTCTAATAAGAAATGGATTTCATTATCAGAGTAGACACTCCATCAACATAAGATCATTTCACTCATTTACAAAACACTGACATTAACCATACCTGCCAACATTGCCAAAAGCTTTTCAGGAGCAAATACAAAAGATTTCGGGAGCACACCACCAAGTCGATAATTTTAAAATGTTTTTACACACATACATATATGTGAGTGTGTACAAACTTGTAATTAAAAAACAATCAATTTTAGGAAAAAATTATAAATTTTTTTCTTCAAAACTAGTTTTCTTAGCAATTTTCAGATTACACAATAAGACTAATTGCATCAAAATGTTCACAGTGTTCATATAAAGTTTTAAGAGTAAATTTGTGCAAAATCAAAATGTAAAGTCTTACTTCCTAGCCTTTAACATGCATTCATAAGTTTATAAGCACAAGGGAGTTGGAATTACAAATTCTTAATTAAGCAAAGCAAGTTGAGATATCACAGTAATATATGATTTCAATTACCTTTCGGTAGGTTTGCTACTATAGACTTTAAAAAAATGAATCAAAACTTTGTTGGCACAATAATTTTACCAAATTTAATTTTATTTTCACTAATATTATAAAAAATACGTAAATAAATAGAATTTCTATTAAAAAATTTAGTAACCATGTGCACACAGCTAATTATTGTTTCTTTAATGCTTGATAACTTGCTGTTTTAGCTCTAATTAAATTAATCTAATTCTGATTAATAGCTCTGGGTTTTCCGGAGTAAACTAAGATTTACGCGGGGCATCCGGAGTTAACACGAATTTCCGGAGATGGTCCGGAAGACCCGGAGCAGCTGGCAGGTATGCATTAACCCTTCAGCGGGCATGCCTGTGTACAAAGTGCAACATTTTCGTAATTCTGAACACTTTGTTTTTACATGTAAAGTTTGAATGTTCTAAGCAGTTTCTATTTATAGCTACACCCTTTTTAATGAAGGTCTGATTTTCTGACCTTTGTATTCCTTTCCATTCATTGTTAGTTGGGATTCAATTGTGGTAAACCAGCAATTATACTAAGCAGGAGCTGATGTAGTCTATCAAATGTGCAGCCATTACACGGTATCCCTCATATCACGAAGATGGACAATATCGTTATTTTTTAGGTTTTTGGACATAATAGGAATCCATTCGCGAGTTTTCCTTAGATCCAATAAACCACATACAGACCTGCCAACTTCAGTAAGAGCAAAATCCTGCAATATTCTACCGTGCTTAAAATAATCCACATAACACAAAACAGTATAGTAAAAAATTATAATAAAAGAATTATAATGTATACTTACTTATAGTTTATAGGATCTCTATAATAATATTACATAGTTCAAAATATTTCCTTTCTATTCAGCTCATCTTGAAATTATAATATTAAACAAAAGTGATATATTTGTAATTTGCAATCGTACATTTTAATGCACATCATATTTACACTAGCAGGGACCCCAGCAGTCTGTATTTTGAGTACTTCTATTTCTTTATAATGTTTGTTTTAATCAATTGCAGAAAATTTTGTAATTTTTGTAGCATTTACTGTAGCTGATTTTGCCCTTTTTAAAAATTCATTGTCAAATTGTTCTTCATAACAGTGTCCTTGTGGGTTCGATTTGTAAATTAGCAAATTTTCTAAGGTTTCCCTTGACATAGATGACCTGAACTGAGTAGATATATTTGTTATGTAACTAAAAATCCTCTCACACTCTGCATTACTGTGAGGGATTGTTAAAACCTGCGTTATTTTTTTTTTACGTTTTGGAATCCGGTAATAATAGTGTCCATTCTGGAAACCCGGAAAATGCATTAAAAATCCGGCATTGCCGGAGTAAATCTGGAAAGTTGGCAGGTCTGCACATAGTTTTGAAATAAGGCGGTTATATCTGCATTCTTTGGCCTTTAATTATAAATACATCTCAATATTATCAACATTTTATATATTGTCATAAAATGCAGAACTATTATTTTCAATTTGAAAAACAAAAAGTTTATTACAAAAGGAATAATCAAGGTTGAAAGTGAAGGCACATGCACCTGCTGGTGTTCCAAAAATTGTTAGGGTTAATAACAGGAATAGGAGCAACTATCAACCACTGGATGACCATTTTTGCTTTCACAATATATTCTTCAAAAGTTGTCACAGTGAAACAATTTTATCATCAAATTTTCATAAATAAGTTTTAATGTTTTCAAAGGATGGATAATTATGAATGTGTGTTATAGGTTCAAGACTTTTTTAGTGGTCTGGTGACTGGTTAGTCATTGAGAACTAACTGTGCAGGAAGAATTCGACAAATAATGTTTTTAGTTAAAACAAAGTCATATTTACAAATGTCTGCAGTAAAAAGGTATTAATATAAAAAATCAAGAAACTAAATAATTATACAGGAAATTTTCCATATGGCAAAATATTACCATACCAAGAATAATTTCCAAAGCCACTTCATATGAAAGTTGTTTTTCACAGTATCTTAGTTTAGATTAAAATCTAGAACTACAATGAATGTTTCCTTTGAGAGACAAAATAAAACAAAAACAGATCTTTTTTAACCCTCTGAAGTCCGAAACAGCCAGCTGAAATTCTCCTAGATTGCCTGGTAGGTGGTCATTCTACCAATAGTTCAACGTTACCACACAGTCATTCTTTTATTGTCTACATTTATGCTCTTCCCGAAGAGAAATATGCATACTCCGTTATCCAAAAACGATGTGAGAGACATGGTTTTGTGATATCTAAAGCGTCGATAGGTAATATCGTCAACAAGAAAGGAAAAAAACATCAAATTGGAGCCTCAAGTGGGACAAAAATTCCAAACAAGTATCCAAGGAAAAAACGGACATCTTCGACTATTGCAAAGGTACGTTGTTTAATGTTAAAAGAAAATCCCCCTAGTCAAAGGACAGTTGCAAAATCATTAAAATGCTCGGTGTCCACTGTAAACAAAATGATAAACGTTTATTTAAATATTAAGAAAGCGAAAAAACGCATTGTGCATCGTCTTCTTCCAAATCATATCGCTGAAAGCAGGACACGCTGCAGAATTCTATATGAGAAACACTTATCCAAAGAAAAATGGAAAACATTTGTCACAATAGATGAATCATGGGTGTATTTAAATGATTGCAACAAAAAGAGCCATTTATTATCATAAAAGGGGAGAAAAAAATTTAAGTACATGGTTCAAAGAATCGAAAGAAAGTTTTTCTAAGGGATTCATGATTGTTGCTGGTTTTTCTTATAATGGCAAGTTAAAAATAAAGAGAGTGGAAAAAATGTCAAGATTAACTCCAAATACTATCAGAAACATATTTTATCGCCAATTTTTCTGAATGAAATACCATCGCTTTACCCACAGTTCTATCAATCTGTGAGACTCCATCAGGACAAAGCTAGCAGTCACACATCACAATCCACTGTAAATTTCCTAAAAGAAATGGAACAAAAAACTGGTATCAAGGCCATACCCTTCACTGATATCCCTACTAAATCTCCCGATGTATCACCTATGGATTTTTGTGCTTTCGGACTTTTAAAACCTGCATTATCCAAACGTCGTCCCAAAACCCTTACAGGACTCTGGAAAGCTGTTCAGGAGGAATGGGATAGAATAGCTCTTCTGACACTTCAAAAGGCATTATTATCCTGGAAATTGCGGTGTCGAAAGATAGTTCAGAATAAGGGATGTCAAATAGAACATTTAAAACACAAGAATTTTATGTAATTTAGTTTTGTGAACACAATATACACCGTCTAAAAAATGTGTGAACAGCCTCTGTAGAACTAATCCCAGTATACTTTATGATGCTGATAGTGCAGCTGCACCGCACTGTGACAAATTTCAGTACAATTGTCAGGATGTTCTGTGGGGGAAGGGAAAGAAGCTTTTTGTTCTCAGCTGGACTGGTCTTTTGGGGTAAGCTGCAAAATGGGCCTTCAGTCATCAGAGGGTTAGTGATTAAAAACAATACACAACATTTGAGACATCTCTGACTTTTCTTAAGACAAGTTGAATAAATATAAGATTTTTTTTTTTAGATGACTGATATTTAAGGCACACACAAAAGAATTACTTTAAGTGAGTGTGATAAAAAATACATACCATTGTCTAATTTAATAGATTCTAAAACTTCAGTAGTGATTTCAGTAGTATTCAATTTCAGAGCCATCATAATTGCTTTCAAATAGTCTTCTTTGTGTAATGCCTTTCTGATATTTTCAGGTTTATCCTCAACAGTCCAATCAAATGGGTCAAATATTAAATTATTATCAAAAGAATACACAAGTAGCCCTTCAGTAGTAGTAGCTGCCCAAGCTCGTCCTACAATAGAAAAGAGTCAACATTGTCAGCTAAATGGCCTCTGAAAAGCAAATTAATTGAAAGTACGATTTTTTACTTAAGGTCAAAAAGGAAAATTTCACTTGGTTACTATCATCAGAAGTGTTCTTTATTTACATAGCTTTTACACTAACCCTAGCTTATATTTTATATATATATATATATACAGAGCTCAATTTGAGGTGGAACGCACTGGAATGGCATTCGAGTGTCTCTCTTTAGGAAAAAAATTACGATAGTTAAAAACATTTATTTAATCATATAATTAGTCTATTGTTAGTGAGTGGGCCTGACCCATTACATATATATTAATTACTTACACACATATATATATACATTATATATATATATATATACACACACATACGTATAAATATAATTTGGAATACCCCCCACACACACCCTGGAAGGTTACAGTTCCGGCACCTCTAGTTCTAGAAATCGAGCACTGTATATATATATATACATACACACACATACAAACTCCACAGAATTGTAATACAGTAGACTCCCGTATAACGTGAGATCCTACAATGTGTTACGTGTTTTAAAAAAGTGCTACCACTTAATTTGTATAACATGATTCCTGTACAAAGTCCTGTAAAATGAAATGCTGGAATTTACCTCTTAAACACTGTAAATACAATTGATTTCTATGTAAAATGCATTTTAACAATTTGAACTTAGCAGTTTTATATTCCTCTGTCATATTAAATACATATATTGTATGTAAATTTCAATTACAGAATATTTCTTGCATATAAATATTATTTTTTTTGCATTTGAATGATCTCATTTCATACAACAATTTCCTAACATCATTTGCGCTGTACAAGAAAAAATTTGTATGATGCGAATTCCTACATGATTTCATACAATGCAGAACACATTAGTCTAGTGCATTGATGTAAACAAATTATGAGAAATTCAGGTAAACTTTAGTACAAATGCACAGTTTGTTATTAAATTTTTTTCATGAGAACGAGTCATTTAAAGCTATTCCCTTTAGAGTAAGGTTTAATTTTTAATGAATTATCATTAAAGACAGTTTAAAGCAGGCTTTCTCATTTATCTTTAACTAAATTGCTTGTAAGACGTTTATATTTTTGAACATGTTTTAAGTGCTTAATAGTTATGCTTATATTGTTTGTAAAGGTGCTAGTTTTAGATTTAAAGTTAAGTTTATGATTCTAGTTTGTTGTTTATACTTGAAAGTAAATTTTGTATTTTATGTATCAATTGCGATTGCATAAATTGTATGTTTATGATTAATTGTAGTTATGGATGTATTTCAGTTTTTCTCATGTATTGAGCTATGAGGCTTTTGAACTTTGCTGTTTTGAATTATGTAAGAAACGTCATTTAATTGTTGAAGTTTGTAAGCCATCGCACGTCTAGTCGTCAGTCATTACTTACCATATATCTTCCGGCATGGCCAGTATTGCTTTTGTATTATCTTTCACTAAGCATATTATTTATCCCCAAGGTTACCTTTTACTTTAAATTTACCTCTTTTAATCACTTGTTACCTGTCTTGCTGAGTTATTTAAAAGTAGCAACTTTCCTACTGGACAACTCTCTTATAAAAGGAGATTTCAATCAAAAAAGTCTATAAAAAGAACTAAAATAATGCACTTAATACATCATAAGCGAAACTAATTACACACACTATTCTATGTTCTTTCATTGAAAGAACATGGAATAGTATGATGTATTTGCATACATCATAAGCAAAATTAATTACACATACTATTCCATGTTCTTCAATGGAAGAACATGAAATAGTATGATGTATGATGTGTTTGCATACATCATAAGCAAAACTAATTACACATACTATTCCATGTTCTTCAAATTTAGATTTCACGAGTTATTTTTGTCATTTATTATTTTATTTATTAGTAGTATTATTAAAAGTGGACCTTTTAAAAAATATATAAACTGATAAGGCTTCATCTCCAATATATTTTTGTGTGTGTCATGATTCTACTTTTCAAGAGCATTTGTTTTTAGTTAAAAAAAAACCTAGTGATTTCAAAAATATGAGCAAAATTATTAGAGTCATTAAAAATATTTTTATCAACAGTTATTTTTTTTTCAATACTTTCTAAATTACAGACATGTTTCGATGCAAATGAAAATCAATAGTACAAAATAAAAAATAGTATAAAATTAGAAAAATGACCTGTTGGTGAAAACCGAATACAAGAAACGTTAATTTCAGGCTTAAGTACTCTAGTACTCTTGTCAATCTTTTTACTTCCAGGTACGGGAACTGCCATAATCTCCTCTTCAAGTCTTTCTTCAACCAAAGCTTTATTTCCAAAAACTGTCATTTTCTTTCTGTTTATAAAATCCTAAAATAAAACAACATTTTTATAAATCAGATATATTTTAAAAACTACTGGGAACACTTTAACACTCAAGTTAAAAGCCATCTCTCATATACAATAGTTTTTTGGATGACAGTTTTTGAATGCACTAGTTTCTATGCTACGTCTATACCCTCTAATTTATTTCTAAATATATAAATAAATGCTCATTCTTATGGAAAATAGTTTATTTTAAAACCTAGAAAAAGATTTATCAGATAAGTAAAGATGTTAGATCTATGTAATAAATTGCATTAAAAGCTCATAAATTTTTAAATTAAGAAATTATTTCTTTCAGTAGTTTGATAATGCAATACATAATAACTTTGCATTAAAAATTTAAAATATTCTACTGTTATCTAATAAAGTCCCAAAAGATCCAATACCATGAAGAAATTTAATTTTGCAATCCACTAATATTAATAAATTAAATTAAAAGCCCAACAAATGATGACTTTGATAAACGTGCTAAAAATCACTCACACATATATATAAAGTGGAATCTCGATCTATCGTTTTTCAAGGGACCGACTGAAATGAACGATAAATGCGGGAACATAACAAAGCAATATGATCGTCGGGACTGGGTGGAATAAACGACACGTACAGGAAAACGATCGATTAGATTCTATTTCACTTGAATTTATTATCTGTATAATAAATCTATATAATCTGTACATGCATATGTCTAATATATCAACAACATGCTCATCAGTATGAAAAACTATACCGAAAATTTGAATACAATCTTACTTCTAACATATAATTCTTACCTCACACTTCATACATACTTCGAAAATCAAAAGAAATATAAAAGATCAATGCCAGGAATCAAACATGACATTAAGTAAGAACGGATCATAGGAATTAAAGCTTGACAAGGAAAGTTTTTCCCAACTTCGTGGAATAATCATTGACAAAAAGGAAACAAATAGACATAAATACAAAATTGCCAACAAATCTAAAACGGTATCAAAAGACACATTGATATGTCTCTACTTATCAATGTGTTAATAAACAGGTCCCAGAATCATTTTTAACACAGTCAAACCTGAATTACATTCTGAAGAACAGGAGAAATTCCAAAACAAATCTGCTAAGGAGGTTGAGGGAAGACAGATAGGTTGTTCTGGGCCACAATACATCAATGTTGGCTCCAAGGGGGGTGTAGTCACCCCGAAAAAAAAAAAGGCCTGGCGAATTTTTTCAGGGTGGCTACAAAAATTGAAGTAAAGAGTTCCCCGAGTTTTCCCTGATTTCCAGAGTATTTTTCATGAAATTCCCTAAGTTTCTCCATCTGTTCGCAGAAGAATTCCCCAGCCATAATGATAAACTTGATGAACTAAAAATCTACAGACTGATAAATGAATAAAAATAAAATAAGTAAAAAATATTTTTATTGTATACCATAATAGATAGATAATATTAAGTTATAGATTGAACATTTAATATACTAGAGTTTTAACTGTTTTGATGGGTTCGCAGAGTTGCCATCTGCGCCTCTATAATAATGTTTTGTCTTTGAGCTTCCTGCAAAATGGTTGCCTTTTTAGCAGCCAACTCTTTCAATTGAGATTCTGCTTCCCTTTTTCTTTTTCTATTTGCTCTTTCTCTTGGTGTTTCTTCAATTCTTCATATCTTGCTCGTGTTTTTCTAACATAGTGGATCATATCTTTGGAAATTATTATGCCATCAAGACCACCCTTGGAAATGATATGATCACATATTCCTTTATATTCTCCCACAAACAGTCACAAACCCACAAATCATAACCATCTCATAACATTTGCAGCATCTCCACAGCCACCTTCTGCATCAAAAATTGAAGACCAGAATTGATCAATTCCAACTTTTTCCCTGAGCTAAATGAAACTTCCCTGAGTTTTTCCAGAAAAGGATTCTTCCCTGAGAATTCCCTGTTCTGTCGCCACCCTGTATATATATATGTGTGTATATATATATATATATATATATATATATATATATATATATATATATATATATATATATATATATATATATATATATATATATATATGTATATATGTATGTATATATATATATATGTATATATATATATATATATGTATGTATATATATGTATGTATATGTATGTATGTATATATATATATATATATATATATATATATATATATATATATATATATATATATATATATGTATGTTTGTAGGTGTATATACACTCTTGGGCCCGTATTCTGGGATACATGTTATCCCACCCCGTAAGGAAAGGGTTAAACAAATTATGACGAGTGATGAAAGGCAGATACTGTACAAAAATGTGGAAAGCAAAATGAACCACCATGAAGTCTTCATCCAAATAAGGTACTGTTGTGTATATGGTGGCATTGAAAAGGAGTACTCTATTTTGAGCTCCATCTGGAAAACCAAACGGTTAATTCCAACAAGTACTGCTCCCATTTAGACCAACTAAAAGCATCCAGAATGAGTCAAAAGAAAATGCATTATCTTCCATCAGGATAATGCAAAACTGCATGCTTCTTCGATGACCAGGCAAAATCTGTTAAAGTTCTGATTCACCAGACATTGCACTTTCATAATTCCATTTACTTTGGTCTTAACAAAATTCTCTTACTGGAAAAAATATCAATTTCCTGGAAGACTGCAAAATGCACCTCAAACATTTCTTTGCTCAAAAAGATAAAAAATTTTGGGAGGATGGAATTATGAAGTTGTCTGAAAGATGGCAAAAGGTAGTGAAGCAAAACAGTGAACATGTTCTATAAAGTTATTGGTGAAAATGGAAAATGTGTCATAGATTTTCACTTAAAACCGAACAAACTTTTTGCATGGTGGAAAACAAGGTTTGCATTAAATACCTTGTTAATAAAAAATAAATCAAAATTCTTACAAAACTACAACTTATCGTAATTCTATTTTAAAAAATAAAACATCAGTAATTCACTGATGAAAAGACAAAAATACATAAAGCAATATTGAAAAGCAAAAAAACAGCTAAGATAAAACATACTTTCCAACTCTTTTATAAAAAATTTTTCATCTTTCATCTCTTCAACTTCTGTTTCCTCTGAAATATAAGATATATCAAATGAAACTTAAAAAAACAATTAGTATGCTATTTTATTTTTAATTATATATAATGTTAACAAGTAAACTACAACATAGAAGATAAAAATTTCTAATATCCTTTGATATGTTATGTATTCAGTTGCATTTTCAAACGGTTTAAAAAATGAAACTTATCAAACTGTGGCATTAAGAGACCACCCATTATTGGTATCCAGAAACAAGTGGTTTCATGTTTATACTGATGGTTTGAAAGTCGGAGACAGTACAAATGCCAGTGAAGTTTTTACATTCCTGTAAGATACTATGCAGAGGCATTTGATGGTGGCTATATGCACGACTTTGACCCAGTTAACATGCCACTCAATCAGATTCCAAAGATGTGTGTCTCAAGCTGCAATTGTCTCTATGGAATGCTACAAAACAAATGAAATTCTCAACCCTTATTCATTTACTGTCATCATAGGGTTGCCCATATTGGTCTGGTGCCCAGGCCCATACTAAACATAAACTGAACAGGGGAAATAAACCCTTGGCTGTGTCTACGATACGTGAAAGTGGAGGATTTGACAATTACTGTCATGAGTTGTTTTACAGTGGATTCCAGCACACTGCAGAATCCCAGGAAAGGAACTCAAAGATGGATTAGCAACGAGAGGTGCTGCAGTTATGCAGAACACATTGCATATAAGACTATTTATCTAGAAGAAATTGAAGGACCTATTTTATGAAGAATTAATTGACAGAAATATTAATAAGTTATGGGTTGTTAATAGTTCCAAGGAAGGATTCGGCTTTCAACTGGTCATGACTGCTTGAAAATTCTAGAGAGTCCTTTCTGCACTATTTGTGATGGACATTTCCCACCTGCAGACCTGTAAGATCTCTGCAGCTGATATTGGGAGGCAAGAGCATTGAGCAATTGATACGTTCCTGTTTCCTTCTTCTTGTCTGTTTCCTTGTGCCTTTTTTCTTATTTTGTTTATAGCTTGCCATTGGAAATAATAAAAAAAATTTTGGAACAGCAAAAATAATTCTAATATAATTAAAAAGACTCACTAAACAGAATGAATGAAGACTTTAATTTAGATCTTAAATGGAAAAAGAACATCAATTTTATTTGATAACATATAATATAGTTGGACCTGAAACTGTAAGATAATGCATCAAGCTGCTTCTTTCACTTTCATTAAGATGATTTCAATCATACTTCACACTACACAAATACAACTGTAAGTACAGTGATTTCTGCTTATAAGAATCATGTTTGTTATTACTGTTTTTGATTCTTATAAGCGGTTGATTCTTATAGCCGAAATTTAGGTTTTTGGACAGGCACACACACACCTATATATACATATATTAGATAATTTGCCATAAAATACTCTTTAATTTACATTAATTATCTTTTATTAAAATTATTTTTTATAATTTTAAAAACACAACTTAATTTCTAGACCTGTAAGTAAATACACATGATTATAGTAAGAGAAGAAAAATTCCAATATTTGTTACAACATACCTGCTTAACAGTTTTAACATTTCAACTACAGGAAGGGAGCAAGAAAAAGTTTTCTATGGAAATTTGACGTAATGAAGTTTTCAGGAGGCTGTTTATACCTCTTTCAATACCAATAGTCTCAGACGAAGATTCACCTTCTAGCTTACGTGTCACGATTTGATAACGTGCTGAATCTAATAATGTCACGTTTGTCTAAGTCATAGTGGACACTTCAAAGATTTATGTGTTTCAGGGTCCAGAAAGCCGCAACCAGGATGTGGGAGGCGGGAAAAAAGAGTCCCTGTCTTTGTTTGTCAGTGGAGAAAAGTGAAATCGGACCCAGACGGGTAAAGATGCCCCCGGGTCAAGCTAATAGGACAGTGTTGGGCTAAAGCGTTTAAGGGGAAACTATTATCTTATGTCTAACAAAGAAAGGGATGCATTTTACGACTGTATTCCATCCCATCTTATCACTCTTTCTTTAAAAAAAAAATAAAGAAAGAACTTCGTGCCTTTTGAGGGTTTAAGTGGCTTTTTTTGAAAAATGAAAGGAAAGCAAAGAGTGTAAGCTGATTCTTAAAACCGGTGGATTGATTCTTTAAAGCGAAAATTTTAGCATGGAAATAATACATTTGATTTTGTTTTTGCGATATTGATTCTTATAACCACTGATCACTATAAGCGGTGATTAGTGTACTTTATATCTGTGGCTTGGTACAAGAAGTGCCTAAGTCAGTTTTCTCCAAGATGACTTTGCTTGCTTATGTCTCTTTAAAAAAATATTATTTTCAATGTAAGAAGTACCCAAGTCTGCCATGCTTTAAAAGTGTTTTCTAAACCATTGTACAGACTTGGGTACTTCTTACATTGAAAATATTTTTTTAAAGAGACATAAGCAAACAAAGTCATCTTGGAGAAAACTGACTTCGGCACTTCTTGTACCAAGCCACAGATATAAGAGTCTGGAGTTTTCTCAGAGTTAGGTTGTTAATTTAATTTCTTTTATATACCTATACATCAATACCATCTTAAAAACATGTTTTGGAAACAATTTGTGAAACTCTGGAAGGAATCAAATCCAAAAAATTTACTACAATCTCAGTCCATAGTGAAAATCTAAGTCAACCTGTTTGAAAAAGAAGCAGCGCAGTACTTTAAAACAAACTCTCACTTCTGTAAAAGATAAATAAAGAACTGGTAGTCATAACTGATAGGAAATACTGAGGAAGTGAAAATTGCACCAATCAAGGATTTTCAGACATATATAAGAATTTGCAATGATCAGATATAAGGGATTACAAAATTTAAAAAGTTTTTGTTGGTCAAAGCTATTCCAGAAAATGAAGATTTCAACGGCAAAATATGATGGACCTTAATTGTTATTATGAACTTTGTTAAAAGATTTTTCAAAACATTATTTATATGACTAAATGAAACTCTCTGAGACATTAACCATAACAATGTAGGTAAAAAGGGAAAAATAAATAAAAATCCGAACATAAACTATTCATTAAAGTAGGAAAAACAACAATATGTAAACACACTGCACCATTTTCTTTTGGAACAATATTTTCTTCTTCTTCACAGTTTATCACTTGAACCTCTTTAGACTTTTTTTCCTCGGGTAATAAATCTTCGAGATCTTTACTGCAATCCCACACACATACCTGGCCATTTTTGCTTACAGTATATATCTTAATGAAGTTAATTTATAAAAAACTTTCCAATGACACACTACAATTGGCAAAAATACAGCATTATTTCAGATTGATTTTCAAGCTGATGATAATCTCAATCCGTTCTCATTTATTTTATCTTTAATAATTTAAAATCTGTTTTTAATGTCAAAAAGATAATACATTAAGACAAAAATACTCTTTAGAATTTACAAATTAATTTACATTTAGGGAAATATTGTTAGTTCCATTCTCTAACATTCTAATTTGCTTTGGGCTTTAAGTATTATTATTTATTTTACTTACTTTATTTTATTTATATATTTATTTATTTTTTTGAGAAGCATATGAAACCAGTCTAAGAAAATTCATACACTTAATCTGTTGCTTGTAATAACCCAAATCATAGATTGCTTTGTATAGTATCAGTCTTTGATTATTTGTATCAGCTTAGACAAATAACTTACTAATTCAAATGATAATTTAAGTTTTGATAGATAATAAGCTCAGAATATCTCTCTTATAGACAAAACTATAATTTTAAAATATTAATTCAAAAATTATACAATTACATAAGTACTTATGACTTTTGATAAATAATAAGTTCAGGATATCTCTCTTACAGACAAAACCGTAATTTTAAAATATTAATTCAAAAACTATATAAGTAAAAATCAGAACATAAACATATAATAAAGTGGTAGAAAAGTCATAAGTACTTATTATGACTTTTGTACCACTTTACTATAAATATGTGTTAATTTCCTGTATTTAATGTCAGAGTACTAAATAGGAAACAGCTATCTATTTACTATATTGAAGTTTATTTCAGTTTCAATTGTATTTTTAAAAAGGATACATTTAAAGAGTTTTCTTCAAAGAAGCATTCCATTACTGCATCTGTATGACTACCAAGAGTGTAAACAGAGAGATTTTTAAATTTTTTGACTGCATAAATCTTTGTTGACATGTCCATTCCACCAACTGCAACAACACTAATAATAAAAAAATTAGGAATTAGGTAAATTTTCAACTGAACATACAGTTTCAAAAATAAAGATAAAGTCTTACGAAGAGTCTGATGTCCAATCAACACATAATGTTTCATCATATGAAAATTTGAACACTTTTTCCAAGACAAAAGGATTAAACTGCTTCATGCCAGAATTTGGAGCTCGATATATGAATAAATTTATCTCTTTAGTAACAGCAATATATCTATAAAACACGAAAATTAATAAACAGAAAATATATTCAAGAAAAACAAACATTTTTGTAGATATATGATAAATAAATTTACAACAATATATTAATTATTTTAAACATTCATGAGACAAAGAAAAAAATTAAAATATCATTTATAATAATCGCAAAAAATGACTTAAAAGCTTTTCAAACAACATCAACTGTACACACTCGAGGTGAGTCCAGGCTCAGTTTCCAAGGCCTAAATCATTTTGGATTTCAATGAGCCACAACTGAGTTTCTTGCAGTTTGAGCATAGAACTTATGGGGCCCATTTTTCAGATTCCCAAATTTCATACCCCCTTTGTCATTAAGAAATAAATAAATAAATATATATACCTGAGTCAGTTTTCTCCAAGATCACTTTGTTTGCTTATGGCTCTTTTAAAAAATATTATTTTCAATGTAAGAAGTACCGAAATCTGTCCAAAGGCTTTAAAAGAGTTTTCTAAACCATTGTACAGATTTTGGTACTTCTTACATTGAAAATAATTTTTTTTTAAAAGAGATTTTTAATTTTTTGTTTCTTAAAGAGAATAAGCAAACAAATTCATCTTGGAGAAAACTAACTTAGGCACTTCTTGTACCAAGCCACAGGTATATACATATATTCATTCTTGGGCCTGTATTCTTGGGATGGAAAAGGTTAAGCCAGTATCAATGAAACTTTTAATCATTTGAAAATACTATTTTGAAAAAGAGATACATTTATAAATACATTCTAAACTTCCAATGTATGCTAATTGTTGAACTTTACCCTTTCTCTAATACCAAAACATAATGAATGAGAATGCACCTAAAATTGTACTTTGTTTGAGACAGTGAAAGATTCATTTTTTCTTTTTTTTTTTAACAGTTAACAGTTTGTTTAGTTGATAGACTAGAAAAAAGTACTTGGATGTTCTCATAAATGTGCTAAAGACATTAATAGATACATCTGAGATTGCTGCTTGCACTGGAGATAAAAATTCTACTCAAATATATATATATATATATATATATATATATATATATATATATATATATATATATATATATATATATATATTAAAAAAAAAACTAAAAATTGGGGAGGAAATACAACTCTTCAGAGTACAAAGTACATTTAGAGGAGAAAAGAAAGAGTTGAGAAGCCAACATATGATTCAAGAAAAGTAAGAAAGAGAACAGGGGCTTACTTCCAACCCTGGGAATTGGAGAAAACCATCTTAAACATTAATTACTTTTTTCTGTTGTTGTTAAACCATGGACATCTAGTTATTTATGATCATTATTAGTTTCGCTTGTTTAAATTATGAGTGTTAGTCTCTTAAACTGACTAAGGAAAACAATTAAAAATTATCAGCAAATGAAATTATTGAAAGTGAATATTCATACCAATTTTTTTAAATAACCGAAAGATATATCTCAAAAAAATTTGCTTAGATCCTGATCTCTATGGGATTGAACATCCATGTGGGCTCCATTATAAAATATAACAGTTGAGCTTGTGTTGACCCAAGCTCAGGATTTTAGGCTGTTTCACTATAATACCCACCACATACAACACAGACATTTGTTACTCTAACCCTTTATTTTTATATAGATTTAAATCAATGGCCCTATTGTTAAATCTAAAAGTTTTCTTTCAAATACTTTGTTATTTTATGGATGATAGGTAATAATATGGACTGACTAAATGCTCACTGCTGAAACTTTTGACTTGGACCTTTAATTTAATATTTCCAAAAGTTCTATATTTTAGAACTCAAAACTATTAAAAACTGTCATGAAAAAGATAAAAGTTGGTAAAAATATAAAGAAAATTGTAGAGTAAGATTTTGCTCATTCATTCAATTTTAAATTTATTCAGTGTTAATGCATGACATGAACAAGGATAACTAAATATAGATTAATATCAAGAGAAGTGTAATTAGCAAAACAGTAAAGCACCAAAAATAATAACAAATAATATCAATCACATTTATTACACACTAAGAAATTTGAAAGAGAGATACACTCAACTCTTTATTTACACGTTCTCTTTAATTTGAAGTTATGCGGTCAAAGAGAAAAAAAAAGTTTTTTTTTAACATGCTTTATTTAGTCTAACATGATTTCAAAATCATTGTCTTGTAAGTACATATGTATGTACATATCAAAAATCTATTACCAAACTTACAAAATTAGCAGCACTGACACTTAATTGACAAAATTTACTTAAATAATTAATGTTCCATTATAAAACAATATTTAAATAATTTTTATCTACCTATTTCATTTTGTTATAAAATTTTGACTACTTAAAACTTATTTCTTTATAACGAATTTTCTTTGATACAGTCTGTAAATGTAGCCTAGGAACTTAAGTTAAACTCAATTGATTATATTTCTAGAATAAATAAGCATAGCTATTAATTAAAAGTATACTTTAGGTTTATAAGCTGAGATTTCTCCAAAGAATAATTATGAGAATTAATTAGAATTAGTTTATAGTAAAAACATTAATAATCTTAATTTAGAAAATGAATTATGTCATTAGAACACATTAATTTTTTTATGACAAATATTTCCCTACTATAGAGTAAAATTACTTCTATTATGTTGTCATTTTTAACTTAGTATTTTTTATTTGAAGTTTCTAGATTTCTTTTTTTTTTTTTTTAGTTTGTGCTACTAATTTCATTGATGAATTATGTTTTTTGAACTTAATTGCTCAATAAAAATGCATATTATCTAGGTACACATGTATATCAAAACTTTTACAGTAGTTTCATTACATTTTTTACATGGTTTTTCAAACTAAATATAGTTCTTTATTTCATCTTACATGGTTTTCAGATAATATGGAACGCATCCCCCATTTTACTATAGGAAACATATTTTTTTTTACACGGATTTTCTGAGGAACGTATCAACTGTGTAAAAAAAGAGTTGGGTGCACATTGAATAATAGAAGCTGAAAAGTTACCTTCCATCTGGGCTAAATTTAACATCTTTTATTGGTCTTTTAAAATGAAAAGGATGAAAAACAGCCCGAAGTGGTAAATTACACATCAATGCTTGGCCAGCTTCAAAGAAGAAAAAAAAAATTATAAATTAGTATTAAAACTTGTGTCAAAGTTCGTACTATCTAACATATCATAGTTCATTTTCATTACATCATAATTTAATGGATATAAGAATGCGAAAAATTTTTGTACATTTTTGCTAAAATTTATCTTCCCCACTCTTTGTTGCATTCTCATATGTAATACAATGTAAGGGATTTAAAATCCCCTTTTTTCATAATATACAATAAAAAAATCAATTATAATGAATGAATTGTTTCACAGAATAAAATTCATATTGAGAATGTCCAATATTCTTTCAAAACAAGTTTATAATGAAAATATTCAGTGAATTTTAGCATAAATAAACCTATGTCTAAGTAATTTCCCCTTGTTACACTCATAATCTTAATACAGTAGAAATAAAAATGCTCTTTCAAATATAGTAAATGATTCAACTAAAATGGTACATGGTTTCCATTATTTCCAGTTGAAAAATTAACTTCCTTTTGAAAACATTAGTTTTGTAATTTCTTATAATTTGAATTATATGATAAAAATACTCACACAACTTATTTTGTATTAAAAATATTTATATAGACAAAACAAAACATATAAAATACTAGGTACGGCAAAGTCAGTCACTTTTAAATTATGTTAATAAGACTCCACAACAGAAAAATGATGGATAACACATATTTCAGTAAGACTTAGTGTTAGTTATCAAATTTCAATTTAAAACAAATGTTCTGATAACTGTCAACAACTAATTAAAATATTTCAATAATTTTCTCTTTTTGCTACCATGTACTTACTCTCCCGACAGTATGAACATATTGTAAACCAAATTGCTGCAAGCTAGTCATTGGGCTTCAGCTACTACCTAATTATAATACTTTAAATTCTTTTAAAAACATGCTCTATCAATAATCCTTTAAGTCATCTCAGTACCTAGCAAAAGAACTGAAACCAAAAATATACCTGATATTTGATTATTTTAAAAGAAAAAAAAAGCACATTTTTAATGTCAGTCATATCTGCTTACTTTTTTAAAAAAAGTAAAAAAAGAGATCAAATTACTTTTTTAGGTCAAAAAGAGTAATCCTATTGCCAACTGGACTTATCAGGGTATTTCCATCAGGAGTGAACAACAAATTCCCTTTGTGATAGACAGTTCCAAATAAATGTGAAAACTAGAAAAAGTTCAAGAAAATTAAAGAAAATAATGACAAAAAGAACCATTTATAACCAAGATCATTCTAAATATTCAACAACAAATAATGACAAATATGAGAATTAATTTAGTAAAAACACCTTAAACATGGCTTAAACAGGAATATATCTCTTTAAACAGTAATTTTAATAAATCAATTGATACAGATTTCAATGTGCACTTGAAATAGAAGAAAGATAAATTTTCTAACGATATGCAATCCTATTAAGAATTATTTAAATTTAAGCTATATTCCTTGTATTACAGGTTAGCATATCCTCCACAGTTTTTTGTTTTTCTATGTGTATATATCTAAACCAGGGGTTTCTTTACTAAATTAATAATTACTATTTTAATAAATCAATTGAAATTATTAATTTAGTAAAGATTGGTTTACTATTTTAATAAATTACTATATTGATTACTATTGATTTACTATTTTAATACTTATTATTGATAATAGTATTGATTTACTATTTTAATAAATCAATTGATACAGATTTCAATGTGCACTTGAAATAGAAGAAAGATGAATTTTCTAACGATATGCAATCCTATTAAGAATTATTTAAATTTAAGCTATATTCCTTGTATTACAGGTTAGCATATCCTCCACAGTTTTTTGTTTGTTTGTTTTTCTATGTGTATATATCTAAACCAGGGGTGTCAAACTCAAAGGCTACCTTGGGCCAAACAAAAAAGGTTTAACTATAGGTAGGCCGCAAAAAAAATCAATATTAATAGAAACGTAGGTTTATTTACCTAATTACAGTATATTCAAAATAAATATATGCATTTTGTTTAATAATAGCAAAAAAAGAGTATCATTAAAAAAACATTTAGCGAATTCTTCCTATCTTATTATAATTCTGCGTCGGTTATTTTATTATATATCATTGTGTGCCAATATGTTGGGCAGCAAAAAAGTTCATCGCGGGCCACATGGCTGCGAGTTTGACACCCCTGATCTAAACAGTTTCATCATTTCAAAGATTAGGTTACGTTAAAAATGAAAATTTTATAAATTGATTTGATATTTTAATCAATAATGAGGTAGTATACTTTTTTAGTGACAAAGCCCTATATATATACAATTTTTTTAGGATACTATATTCTGCTTGACTTGGTCATAATATCTGCAATCAAAAATATACACATATTACATAACTTTAAAGTATTATGTAAACATAACTATAACTTTAAAAAGGGAGCAAAATTTCTCGAACTTGAGGTTTTTCATAAACTAATTTATGTTTAATGACATCATCACTTTCTCTAAATTCTGCTAATCATTATATTTTCAACTTGATACAAAACTTCATGCATACTCTTAATCAAGATAACTTGTTTGACTTAAATTAAAGTGGTCTTGATATGTTGAGCATTTCGTATCAGAAAAAAGTATTTTTTCTTCTAAAACTTTGAGAGGAAATAGAAGGGGGGGGGGGGGAATGGCTTAAAATCATTGCCTGCTTCACACCAGTATGGCCCAAGATATAGAGCATGTTTGGGGTAATGTAATGAAGCCCTTGCTTACCTCCTTGGATTAAGGTACTAATTATAAAAAAAAAAAAATAAAAATACGAACACACCAACAAAAACAATGAACTAAAGTAATAAGTGTCTAAAATTTTATGATAAACTAAAACCACAATATACATATCATTGTACATATCATCGTTCAATACATTTAAATATATTGAACGATCCAAGCAGAGAACTGACTATCTAAATTAAAATTAAACGTATTTATTTAATCAAGGTACAATCATCAAAATGTATGCAGTATCAGGCATACTAAACATAATGACGCTAAAATTTCAAAGTGTGATGAATATCATCATTAAATACTTACTTTGAAAGAAAATTTCATTTTTATAGAATTGTTAACACCTACAAATAATCAAATATATATAAACATGTGTGTACTTAATGAGTGGACACGATCTGATTTTTACAAAACCGAGAACACGAAAATTTTAACTCGAAATCAAAAAAAAAACACATGTGGAAACCAGTAAACAAGATCCGACTGAATAGTTCGAGTTGTTCCTATGTAAGTCACATGCGTCTCAATTCCATAAAATGCGCGCATGCGCAAACCAATTCCATAATATGCGCGCATGCGTAAGAACTTTCAATCAGAAACAAACTGAATTTGGGGCACTGTATACATATTGAAAATAAACAATAGTAAACAGGCTGTTGTCGTCGAATGTGTACAGTAACCTCAAAGTGTTAGCGTTTTTGGGGTATTGTTTATCACTAATCGTGTTAAGGGCGTTCATTCCAGGTAAGAGAACGAGAGAATTTTTTTAATGTGTTTTGAAATGAAGCAAGTCTAAAATGATGGTTACCAAAGTTGTACAGAGTCACCACATTAGACGGACGCAAGGTCCGATTGGTTTTGGTCCAATATGGGTATATAAGTTTTAATTTTGTTTATACTGTGTAGTGAATTATACTGATATTTGTCGTTTAGCATTTCTTTGGTGTATTTAGTTATATACTTAGTTAATTATGATTATCCTAAAAATAAAATTAGATATTCAAAATTTTATAATTATTCAATATTTTAAAAATGGAATAAAATTCAGTTGAAAATAATAATACTACTAAGATTACATTATATTATATAAATGCATTTATATATGTGCAGATATCATAAATATTTTAAAGACTTCTGGTTATATTGTGTTAAAGCTCTTTTTTTCTTCTCATATGATGATTTATTACAACCATTTATAGTAAAATGTATTCTATTAGCACCCCCCCCCCCCCTGAATGCTTACCTAATACTTGAATAACACCTCTCTAAGATTTGTATGTATGTGTATATATGCACTGAATGGCCGATTTATTATTTCCACCTGACTGTTTTATGTAAATCAGCTATAACACCAAGCTGTTGCTGCTAGAGTGTCAAATTTGTACAAAATGAGGTTGGTTGTTGATTGTTAAGAGAGTTGAAGCATATTGCTTGTGAAGGAATGGGTAAAAACTATATATATTATTGGACTCTTGAGTGATGGATAATTGTGGGTTCTAGAAGCAGTGAATATCACTAACAGTGCTTCGCTTGGGATGTGTTTGAGAACAGCTGTTCATATTTACAAAGAGTAGACTACCATACAAAAAGCTTTGTCTCTGGTGTGTGACCATTTCTGGATGCATGAGTTTTTCTAATTATTTATATAAATTTCCATAAGGTGCTCAAAATGTACTCTATTGCTGTTGCCTAGAGCGCCTTTTTTTTCCCTGAGCTTGTTCAACAAACCACATATTTCATGGCACTTAAAGTACTCAGGTCAAAGAAAAGAATAACAGGTAATTTTTAAATATCAGTCAACAAATCTTTTTTTCATAGTTTTTCTATAATTTTTTTTATATGTTATCAGCCTGATTTTGTAATTGTTCGTAAATAAAAATTCTTCCGTTTGTGTGTTTATGTGTATGTTTATGTTTCCTGCCTTGTTTTCATGTGTACACCAGACTGTGGTCTGAGACAGTCGTCAGCCCCAGGTACCTTAGAAATAACAACAGTTCTCGAAATTTGTTTTTGTCAAATGGTGCTAGATTGCAAATCACAATTCAGTTTCATATAATGTTCACGAACTTTTTTCCTCTACTTCTATATGTTAATTTATTCTTTTCTTAATATTCCTTATCACAGCTAAACGATTTTGTCATGCACAATCATATTGACTATAATAACATGTTTATATCAATATTCCTGTGGTTATGAAGTATTTTTATTTTACTGTTATAGTTCTCTTTATATAAACTGTATATTTTTTATGAATCGTGAAGGTTTAAACCAAATGGAAAATACTTGTTAATTTCTACTGTTTTCTATAAATTGCAGCATCTTAATAGCATTTCTTTAGCTCCAAAAACATCTATTATAATTAATGTCTATGCAAGGTTTGTTTTGTACTTCATTTAAAAATATCTCACTAACATAAAAGCCAGATAAATGCTTGTTGAATGCTGCTATGATAAAAATAAAGCAGTATTTACCGAGTGCTTTTTTGGATATGTAGTGAAATGTTAAATGAAATGGCAGCATATTAACCTAGATTTAGGCTTTAATCAACTGGAAAACCACGAGGTGATAAAGCTACATTGTTACATCAATGTAAGCAACACAGAAGTGTTGCCAAAAGTAAAAACAAAATCAAGTGTTGCCACAGGAGATAAAATACATTATACTACATTCACCCCCTACCAGAAAAAGTTAATAAGTCACATAGTCATGAAGATATGCTGGTGGTCGTCTCTGTCGAGCAGATAGGGAATTGTTCTGGGTAGGCTTTATAGAATCCACATTAGGGAGATCAGGACTGTTGATCTCTGGCATGGTGGTATCTTGATCATTGTCTAGGGAAACCTTGTCATCCTCTAGAGGATCTGAAGGATCAGTATGGGGAAGATGGATGGGTTGCGTGTTGAGCTTGGCTGCAGAGTCACCTTTGGGTGCCAAATGTCGAACAGAGACACTTGACTCACGTCCATCAGGAAGCTTAACAAATGCATAGTCTGGATTAGCCTCAATTAGTTCAACTTCTAGCACGGTAGGATCATATTTAGTATGCCGCACATGATTTTTCATTAAAACAGGACCTGGCTGGGTTAACCATGTAGGCAAGGATCGACCATTGAAGGATCTCCTAGGGTGAGTGAACATACGCTCATGAGGAGTAGCGTTGGTGGCAGTGCACAGTAATGATCTAATTGAGTGGAGAGCTGGCTGAAGCACCTCTTCCCAATCTTCTGTCCTTGCACTTTTTGTTTTCAAGGCTAAAAGTACTGTCTTCCATATAATCCCATTATATCTTTCGACTTGCCCATTGCCTTGTGGATTATAAGCAGTGGTTCTACTAGTAGCAACCCCTAAGGAAGTGAGGAAAGACTTCAGTTCATGTGACATAAATGAAGCACCTCTATCGGAATGTATATAGGCTGGTGTCCCAAAGAGGGAGAATACATTAGTTAATACTTTTACTATGGTTGCAGCAGAAATATCTGTACAAGGAAATGCAAAAGGATATCTTGAGAATTCTTCTACTATAGTCAGAAGGAAACGATTCTTAGATGAGGTAGGTAGGGGCCCCTTGAAGTCTAAGTTAAGCCTCTCAAATGGTGAAGTTGCCTTTATTAACTGCCCCTCATTCCTATGGAAACGAGGCTTCAGCTCATTACAGACAGGGCATGAATTAGTCATTCTTTTAATGTCATCTAATGTGAATGGCAAGTTTTTAGCTCTAATCCAGTGATGCATACGTGTTATACCAGGGTGACATAAGCTATTGTGCAACTGTTTGAGGTTTGTTTCTGTTCCTGGATAGATATTTGCTGCAATTCTTGACATTGTGTCTGCAGTAGTGTTCCGATTACCTGGACGATAAATTATATCAAATTTGAAGTTAGCTAATTCCAGTCGCCATCTCATAATCTTTTCGTTTTTTATTTTGCTTGAGTGATACTGATCAAACATGAAAGCCACAGATCTCTGGTCGGTGAGGACTTCAAAATGTCTTCCTATCAGGTAGTGCCTCCAATTTCTTATGGATTCCACGATGGCATAAGCCTCTTTCTCGACAGAAGAGTGCCTTTGCTCAACTGCATTAAGTGTTCTTGAAAAGAAGGCTATGGGACGTTCTCCTTGACTGAGAGTTGCCCCAATGGCAAATTCCGAAGCATCAGTTTCAACTCTAAATGGGATGTTGTTTTCAATTGCAGACAACGAAGCTTCTGCAACATCTTCCTTGATTGACTTGAATGTTCTCACAGCTTCTTCAGAGAGTGGGAATGCTTTTGTCAGAAGAGGGCGAATTTTTTCTGAGAATCTTGGAATCCAGCGACAGTAATGTGCAAACATACCAAGAGTTCTTTGTAAGGTTGCCATGTCATTTGGGATAGGTAAATTCATAAGTGGTGCTAGCCTGTCAGGATCAGGTTTAATAATTCTATTTTCAATAAGATATCCTAGTATTCTGACACATTTTGTTGAGTAGTGACATTTATCTGGGTTTAGTGTGAGGTTATATCTTTTAACAGCATTCAAGAATTTCTGCAAATTTTGATCATGTTCGTGTTGGTCCCTACCACAAACTGTTACATCATCTAAGTATGGAAAAACGCCTTTGAGTTTTTCTTCCTTGATAATATTATCAATATTTCTTTGGAAAGCTGGGACACCGTTAGTAACGCCAAAAGGGATTCGTCGGAATTGGTAGAGTTTTCCTGCAGCTTCAAAGGCTGTAAATTGCCTGTCCGACTCTAAGATAGGTACTTGATGGTAGGCGCTCTTGAGGTCAATGGAGCTAAACACTTTGAATTGGGATATGTTATGTATCATCTCTTCAATTTTTGGGAGTGGGTAGGCATCCAGCATTGTAAATTTATTAATAGTTTGGGAGTAATCAACTACCATTCTAGGCTTGTGATTTTCTCCTTTGACTATAAAAACCTGTGCCCGCCATGGTGAGTTACTAGGTTCAATCACCCCTTCCTTGAGCAATTTCTCCACTTCAGCAGCAATGAATATCTTATCTGCTTCCGTCTGCCGTCTGGATTTTGTGACGACTGGTTTGCAATCTGGTGTGAGATTGGCGAATAAAGATGCGGCTGGAACTCTGGCAGTGGCCAACGAGCAGATTTTAAGAGGCAGTTTGTCACCATGGAATTCGATTTCTACTGAAGAGTGGCTCTTCAGAAGGTCATGTCCTATCAGGAAATCCGCACACAGATTCTTCATGATTAATACCTCAATATTGTGGTATATATGAGTCTGCATCTTTAGAGTTAGTGAGCCACATCCCGTAACATCTGAACTCAAGGATAAGTTGGCCATAGTTATTTTCCCAAAGTATGGTTTTACATTTATTCTACATTTTTTTACAAAATTTTCGTTCAAAAAGCTGAGAGAACTACCTGTATCAATTAATGCATTTAGTTCCACATCATTCACTAACACTTTGGTTATGGATTTCTGGAGGCATTGAGGAGCTGTTGAGGCAGAAGCCAAAAACAGTGTAGAAGCTGTAGCATTAGTGGAAGAGCGAGTAGGTCGAGATTTACAAACTCGTTGGTAATGCCCTTTCTTTCCACATCCTCTACAAATAACATCTTTGGCAGGGCAAGAGTTCCTTGGGTGACGTTCGTTACCGCAGAAAAAGCACTTTTCTGAGCGTGCTAAGGCAGCTGAAGTCGATGGGGTCTCCTCCAAGTCATCATCTTTATGTTCAACAGCGGACACTGGAATAGAATTCGTCGTATTTGAATATGATGCGGAGTGTAACTCGGCTAGCTCCAGTGACCTAGCCTGGTCAAAAGCCTTCTCTAATGTAATGGTGGTATTCTCCAAAAGTCTTTCCCGGATACGCGAGCTCTTAAGACCTCGTATAAAGGCATCCCTTATGTATTCGTCTTTGTATATGTCTGCTGTTACAGCTTTGAATTCACAGTCTTTACTCATTTGTTTCAATATCTGGAGGTATTCGTTGATAGATTCTCCCGTTTGTTGAGCTCTAGACGCTAAGCAGTGTCTTGCAAAAATTTCGTTTCGTTTTGTAACGTATAGTGAATCCAGTACTTCGATAGCGTTGGAGTAGTTTTCAGAGTCACTTATGTATCGAAAAACATTAGCAGAGATATAATTACACAATAATTGTAGCTTACCATCTTCTGTAATTCCGGTAACTTGGCCAAGAAAATTATTGAAAGTCCTTTTCCAATGTTTCCACTTCGATTCGGCACCCGTGCACGTGGGATCAGTATCAAATCTTTCGGGTTTCAAAAGTTGTTCCATTTTTGCAGAATCGAGCGATGTGGGGATGCGAGAAATTCAGTTGATTAAATTGTAGTGAAATGTTAAATGAAATGGCAGCATATTAACCTAGATTTAGGCTTTAATCAACTGGAAAACCACGAGGTGATAAAGCTACATTGTTACATCAATGTAAGCAACACAGAAGTGTTGCCAAAAGTAAAAACAAAATTAAGTGTTGCCACAGGAGATAAAATACATTATACTACAGGATATGAAGAATTTTATGAAGATTTATATATATTTTATAAATTACAATTTTTATCTTTATTTTACTCAAATGTTTATGCTACAGAGTTATGAAAAGGTGATTTTAATATCATATGTTAAGCTAAATGTCTATGTTCATTACTTCTTCGTGATGCAGGAAGAGAAAGCAGTGAAAATTTTCTTTTTATTAGGATGTAGAGATTTGGCCATAATGCGAAAAAGGACTTAAAGAATAGATAAGAAAGATTTTTTTTCTCTTCAAAAATCGTATCATTCCTCATCAAAATTAGTTTTTGTCAGTTAAAAAAAATTACAATGAACACCTTTATCACAATCACTTTTCCCTATAAAGTTGAATAGTTTTTGCCTAATTCTAAAATGTTTCTGTATAAATCTATGATGGCAAATTTTTCTCAGGAATATTAGCAAAAATACTGTCCATCTTTCAAATGAACTATCTATTGTTTTGCATCATCTCACGTCCATTCGTCTTTTAAATTTTAAACTAACGAAGAAATTAAGTCATATTTAAAAGATCATGGAGGTTTTTTAATTGGCAAGAACGATGCTATACTTCCTAGCTTCGTAACCATTAAGAAGGAACGCGACATAACATAAACAAATATTTGATGTAAAAGTTTGGGGAAATGAAGTGATGAACCACATAATATAGTTACCCTATATCTTGATGTTTGAAGAAAAAATAGGCGAGAAAACGCCAAATATGACAAACCAGAGATAATTTGGCATTCTCCGTTTTCTGCTCGAAAATAAAGTTCCTGAGCATGCGCATTTCAAAGAGCCGTTACGCTGGGCAGATGATCGTGTTTATTTGTGTTAGAAGTAGTGATGGGTAAAACGGATCAGTAGAGAGATCCGGTTCTTTGCGAACCGTTCACTTTACTGAACGGCTCTGACGATCGGTTCATCGTTTACTAGAAAGAATAACGTCGATATATATATATATATATATATGCATATATATATATATATATATATATATATATATATATATATATATGTATCTATATACATATGTAGCTATATATGTATATATATATATATATGCATATATATATATATGCATATATATATGTACCGTAATTTCACGCGTATAGTCCGCGGACTATCTGTGTTTAAAATGCGAATTTTTGAAGCTGCGGACTATCCACCAGTGCGGATAATACGCTGGTTGTTCACGGTTAAAATCGTTGAAATTTAAAAAACACGCTGTCGTGAACTGCCGATGATCAAATATAAACAACAGCGCGAGATTCCAAGAAAACATTCGTATGTATCGTATCGTATCGATAGTAAACCATAGAGCATAGTGCAGAACGAATGAGTAGTAGCAAGTAGAGCTCCTAAAATCCAGGCTGGCGCATCAAGCGGTGCCGGGATGTGAGCACTCACTTAGAGTCTTGTATCCCAGTATCCTTCGCACTGCTTTAGCGCAACAGCCTGGAGGGGGAAAAGTAGTTGATGCGTCAGCTCGGTTTTTAGGAGCCTTAGTAGCAAGTACCTGGAGTACGAAAAAAAAGCGTGATTCATTTACTTATAGCGTGGTTTGGCAACACCGAGTGAGTGGGGTCGAAGGTCACATTTCATTACCACTTATCACGAGGATAGCACGTTGCACAGTATTTTGTTTTCGTATTTTGTCTTTCATCTTCGATAACGTTGATCCAACATTATGTCTGTGAAACATCGCCGGAGTTTTACTACTGAGTTTAAACTCAAGGTAGTTGAGAAAGCTGAAAAAGATGGAAATAGAGAAGCGGGCCGTTATTCTGAAGTGGACGAGAAAGCGGTGAGAAATTGGCGCAAACAAAAGGATGTGTTAAAAAGCATGGGAAGAAAGCGATCCAATCGGCACGGAAAAGTAAAATGGCCAGCTTTAGAGGAAAATTTACTGAGATGGGTTCTCGACCAAAGAAATGGCGGACGCTCCATTTCAACAGTTAAAATTCGTCTCCGAGCGAAGTCCATGGCAGAAGAGATGCAGATAACGGATTTCAAGGGAAGAATAAATTGGGTTTACCGCTTCATGCGTCGTAAAAACTTGAGAGTTCGCAGCAGAACGACAATGTGTCAGGCTGTTCCGGACGACGTAGATGAAAAAAAAGCTTCTTTCCAAGGAAAGTTATTGCAGAAGGGAAGTATTCCCTAAAAAATATTATAAATATGGACGAAGTTCCATTAACATTTGATTGCCCACCGAATCGCACCGTCGATACTTGTGGAGTGAAAACA
Source organism: Dolomedes plantarius (assembly GCA_907164885.2). NCBI lineage: Eukaryota > Metazoa > Arthropoda > Arachnida > Araneae > Dolomedidae > Dolomedes > Dolomedes plantarius. Next base: position 2,896,950 of record OU015497.1, on the reverse strand, counting down.
GTATCAATAACAACAACAGGTCCAGAAAAGACCCATTTCACAGTGATGCTCGCCTGCTGTGCTGACGGCACAAAGTTGAAGCCGCTCTTAATCTTTAAGAGAAAAACAATTCCCAAGGAAAATTTTCCTCGAAGCGTCGTAATACGGTGCAATGAAAAGGGTTGGTGCAACGAGGACATTATGCTCGATTGGTTTCAAGAAGTTTGGAAGAAGAGAGAAGGTGCCTTTTTCAATTCCAAAGGAGTACTAATTATGGATTCCATGAGGGCACACATAAAAGACAGTGTAAAGGCGATTGCTAAAAAGAAAAAAACATCGGTGCTGAACTTAGCGTTATTCCAGGAGGTTTAACAAAAATCCTGCAACCTCTGGATATTAGCGTGAACAAAAGTTTCAAGTCCCACGTACGTGCTTGCTAGGAGAACTGGATGTCGGAAGGTTTACATACTTTCACAAAAGGAGGAAATATGAGACGCGCTTCATATACTGAAGTTGCCGAATGGGTCGATAAATCCTGGAAAAGTGTTAAAGTGTCAACCATCCGATCGGGATTTATAAAAGCCGGGATTGTTAGTTAAAGCGAGGAAATCACTGACAGTGAAGATAGTGATGCTGAAAATGAACTTTCGGACACTCTTCCCGAAAATATATTAGAACTGTTTAATTCTGATACCGATGAATCGGACTTTGAAGGTTTTCGTTAATGTAGTAGAATGTGTGATTAATTAAAATATGATTAATTAGTAAGCACTGTTTTTTATTTGTATTTAGCGTTTTATTTCTGAAGGTATATTAGTAAGTAAGTACTTTTTTTCTATTTATACTTAGTTCTTTGTTTCTAAAATACATTAATATTGCCGTATTAAAATAACGTAATTTCGGACGTATAGTCCGCAGACTATCCGGTGGTGCGGACTATCTGACGATTTTTGAAATTTTTTTTATATAAAATCGGATTTGCGGACTATACGATGGTGCGGACTATATATATATACGGTATATATATATATATATATATATATATATATATATATATATATATATATATATATATATATATATATATTTATATATATATATATGTATATATATATACATATATATATACATATATATAGATATACATATATATATATGTGTGTATATATATATATATATATATATATATATATATATATATATATATATATATATATACCCAACAAACACAAGACTGACGGCAACTTGACGGGCCGGTTCTGGAGGCGCCGGTAGAACGATAGGCTCGGGGAAAATGATCCGTACCGTTGCCGGGTGATTTACGAATCTCCGACGCGGAATCCCGTAGCGTGTACCCGTTTGAGGGCCGGTGATGATTGGATAGGAATCTACCCGAAACCGCTCTCCCTGTAACGTCCCGGAATCGATAGTCCGATTCGTAACCACAAGTAACAGAAATCTGCATCAGAATTATGGATTTGAAAGGGAAGGCGAAGATTAGACTAAACAGACTTTTCATAAATATTTATTTCACTTTTGTGAACTTTCTCAACTTCTTTTGCACGAAAAATTCACATAATTTTCCTTGTATGAAAAGATTGAATTATATCAGAAGTATACGGCTGACATAATATAATCTTTCGGTTATACTATGTGATATATGCATAATATATATCATCTATATATTTAATTTGCTAAGCCGACTTTTTGGGCAGTCCGTGAGAGAAAACTACTGCATCAATTTACTTCATTTTGGTCTTAAACGAAAGATTGTAATCTGTAGATTTGTTAAATTTGGTTTTTGTGACAGCAATTTCCATTAATTAGCGATAATTTACGATTGATTTTTACGCATGCAAATCTGTCTTTAGAAACTCACTGTTTCCGCGCACGCTCAGTGACATGTTTTAATGGTAAACACGTTTATTCCGAGAAGTCTCTATCTCTGCCTTATTTATTTTTATGATAATTATATTTGTGAAATACAACAGTAAACCTCATGGAAATTGTTTATTTCATGCTGTTTAATTAGCGATAATTTACAATTTAAAAAAATTGCTTTCTGCACATGCTCAGTGACATTTTTAAATCTGTCTTTAGATACTCACTAAGCGCGAAGCCGCTTAATCACAATTTGTTTCTGCGCATTATTATGATTTTCAACATTTGACAATGATGTGTTGAATATAATTTGTGTATTAGTACATTCATTTACTATCTAGCCGTCGTGTTTTGACAGACATCAACTATTGTTAGATTATATTAATTTATTTTTGGCTTTTATATAGAAATGAAATAAACATCCACTTACAAATGGATAATTTTTTCGATCAAGAGTTTATGCACAAGAGAGTAAAGAGTAGTACCTGCCTAAATTTGTTTTTCATTTTGATTAAGACGGACTTTTCGGCAGACTCTCTTGGATGCCAAAGCGGGTATCTATCTGGCGCTTCATTTCATACTCAGGTTCTCTGCGATTTACTTGGCAACCCTACCACCAGTTGCATTGGGCCAATATCAATTTCGTTAGGCGCTACATTTCGTTTTTTGGTAGACCGCTGGGTTACACTTATTTGGACTTCAAATTTTTCGGTGATGGTGTTGATAATTATTTCATGATTTAAATATTTCGTGAAGCAGGAATTGGAGCCATTTTTTTTATAGAAACATGACCATTTTAGCTTATTTTCGGCACTTTTTTTTCGCGGGGGGGGGGGTAAGTATATTGATTTTGTAATGAATAACATGACCGTTTTTATTTATCAGAAGATAGATATATTCATAGCATAAAGTAAAATACTTCGAGTGACAGTTCTCTTTTAAATGAAATTGCGTCCGAATGCATTTCAATAAATGTTTAACAGATTAAACACTAAAAACATATCATACATTTTTAAACCTCTATACAGTCATAATATTGTTATTAAAATATTGAGGTACATTGAATTTTATTCGTCATTTTTACAGTATTTATTCGCATACTTTATAGCTAGTGATGTATAGAACAATAAAGAATGAATCTAGGAAATGAAATAAAAATAATTGATGACTGAAAATAAATTTCATATAGCAGACCAACGTATATGTAAATGTAGGTACAAATACTTTATAAGTTTTAACACCCATTGATATGAACTGTATTTATATTTTTCGAATATGCTTCATAAAAACAAACTCCATCTCATCAGAGATAAAATTAGAAAGTGTGTGTTTGTATGTATGTAAATGTTGACAGTAATTTAGTAGCTTTTAATGTGCTAGTAAATACAGGGCAGTTTCTAGGGTAGCTGCCATACGTGTGCGAGAATAATTCCCCCCCCCCCCTCATACCGTATGGATTAATTGAAATTTCTCTGGAATATTTTTACCTTAAATGAAACAACAAATTACAGAAAATATTATAAATTCAGTTTATTTTTTAATTTTATAACCTAACATAATAATTATTAATGTATTGATATAACAACTAAATGAATACGTTATATTAAATACATACAACACATATCTATTAATACATATACTTAATAAGTCAGTCAAAAAGATAATCTTTGCTTTCCTTGCTTTTTTTAATGCAAATTCTGTTATAATATCTGATCATCTATATCTTCCGAAATGTCCTTTTCGATGCTAATAATAGATAAGTCTGAAAGCCTTTCTTGTCCCATTGTAGACCTCAAATAATTTTTTATTATTTTAAGTTTTGAAAAGCTTCTTTCCCCGCTAGCCACAGTCACAGGCAATGTTAATAAAATTTGTATGGTAATCACTAAATTTGGACACAGATAGATGAGGTTGTTTGTAAATAGGTATTGAATCACATTTAACGCGTTCATTTCAAGAGAAATATAGAGGGCAATGTTGTCAGTTTCATTGCATAAATCTTCAGCTATAATATATTTTTCATTTTTAAATGGATCATGTAACATACTTTCCACATATTTACATTTTGTAGACCTATTTGATTTATCTGTTTCAAGGAAATCTGATATTGAAATAAATCCCCCAAAAATGCTCCCTAATTTCCATTTGCTTTGATTTATTACTTAATAGAACAAATCTTACTACAAGAGTAAGTCGGTCTTGGTTGCTTAGATCAGGGGTGGAATCTAAAATAGTAGAATAATATTTACAAAATTTTAAGAGTGATATTATTTCATGTCTTATTTTTTGTTCCAAAAGGGAAATAGTTCATTTTGAATATGAACACCTACAGTGGCTCCAAAATGTGTTCGTACACTTACGATTTTCAGTGAAATAGGGATCTATCCATTAATTAAAATGAATATTACATAATGGGCATTTAATAATAAGATTTATAATCTATTCTTAACAAAACTATATGAAATATTTTGAAAACATAGTAAAACTTTATTTTTAAAACACCAATAATCAAAAAGTAACAAAAACTATCTCACAAAAGTCATCGTACACAGAAATATTTTCGGATAAATTCATAACTAAAATTATCGCCTGGCGCTTTATTTTTATTTTTGAATTGTGGTGGCATTTAAAATACCAATTGGCTTTAATTTTTGCTTGCCTATTCCGTAATATTCTATTTATTATTTAAAAATGGCTTGAAAAGAAACAACAAACAGCATTGATCGAAAATTGATTATTTTTCATCATAGTTGTGGTTGCTAAATTACTTAATTTATCCCATTATACTGTGCAGTATGTGATAAAACGCTTTAAAGAAGAAAATCCTATCAAAATCAAGATAAGAAAAGGTCGTCCGGCAAAGTTAACAAAACGTGATGAGAGATTTTTAATTAGAAAATTTGTGAAAAATCTACGTTTGAGTGCTGTAAAACTTTCTGCAGAATTTAATGAAACATTTTCTACTTCAATTTCACCTGAAACTGTTCGACGAGTTCTCAGAGCAGCTGGATTATATGGGCGTTCTGCCCGTAGAATTTTTTTTGTGAGTGAGAAAAACAGAAAGCTCGGGTTTTCCTTCGCACTATCAATGATTAATAAGCCCCAAACCTATTGGAATAATGTCTTATTTGCCGATGAAAGCAAGTTTATCATTTTTGGTTCCGATGGGCGTATAATTGTATGGAGAAGAAAAAATGAGGAACTTAATCCTAAGAACTTAGTAGAAACAGTTAAGCATGGCGGTGGAGGTGTCCTTGTGTGGGAGTGCATGTCAACATCAGGACTAAGTAATTTGGTATTTATTGATGGCATAATGAATCTTGCTGTTTATATAAATATTTTAAGAGACAATTTAAAATTATCAGCCTAAAATTTGGGATTTGAAATTTTTAATTTTTTTTAATCAAGATAACGATCCTAAGCCCACGGCTCTCAACGTTTGCCTCTGGTGTCTCTATAATTGTCCACAAGTTTTGAAAACACCACCTCAATCGCCAGATTTAAACTCAATAGAACATTTTTGGAGAGAACTGGAGGTTCGAGTACGAAAACACGACATTTTTAAAAGAAAAAGCGAACTAAAAACAATTATGATGGAAGAATGGATGAACATTGATGCAGAAATTACAAAAGAACTAGTGCAATCTATTCCCAGACGTATAAAAGCTGTTGTTGATGCTAAAGGATATCCTACTAAATATTAATTTAACGAAAAATTAGAATATTTTCTTATAAGTAGAGATTTTTTTACAAGTGTTCGATGACTGTTGTGGGATAAAGTTTTTGTTACTTTTTGATTACTGGTTTCTTAAAAATAAAGTTTTACTATGTTTTTAAAATATTTCATGTAGTTTTGTTAAGAATAGATTATACATCTTATTGTTAAATACGCATTCTGAAATATTCATTTTAATTAATGGATAGACCCCTATTTCATTGAAAATCGTAAGTGTACGAACACTTTTGGGAGCCACTGTAAATAATGAGGCATATTTGATGGATTTCTGCTGATTCTAGTGAGGTGCTCTGATATTTTAATGAAAAAATATCATCAAGTTTCCTTACCTGTGAAATATTTTTATTGGTCAGCAATCACAAAATCCAGCACAAAAATTAGAGACAAAAAGCTTTGTTTTTCAGTTGTTGAGGTGGAAACGTTCAAAATTAATATAGTGCAAATTATCCCGGGCCGTGATTTATAGGCTCAGGGCATAAAATAGTATTTTCCAGCAACCTGACAAAAACCGCCCTAACCGACGCTATTTGATGGGTTAAAACGTGTTAAAACAAAAACGAAAAATGTATTTCCCAACTGGTTGCTACGTGGAGTACCGTTTTTAAAACCAATGTAGTTTTGTTTATTTCCAGTTATACTTGTAAAATTCATTTTTAACTCTAAGTAGTTATCTAGCATAATGATAATATTTTTATATTCATTATTTTACTAATAAATTAGTTTTAAGTTTTTTTAACCGCGCATCCGCCCCCCCCCCACCTCCTCCCCCTCTCGACTTTCCAGCTGTGTGCTGTGCCTTGCTTGGGGTGGTGACATTCCTTTGTTCTGCAAATGTCCCTCCGTGGACATTTGCAGGTGCAAGTAGCAGAAGGACCGTTTTCTCAGAAAGAGTATGTGTGTGTGTGTGTGGGGTGGGGGGGTGGGGGTGGTAATTCTAAAAATAGACGGGAATGCTCTTCGGGCAGTCGCCAATCTTTATATAGGACGTATAAAAATTGGCGATGTTGTTTTGGCGAAACCTATGGCGCACGCTATTTATGCCAATTATATTCCGACACAGTTAATGTCTGCAGTTCTCTACATGGTTGAACATTTCTCTCCGATGCTCGACTGTGTGGGATTTTCTTTATTTCCAGCATATTTTTTAATATACCGTCATTGGACATTGACCGAGAGGTATGTTTATATTTTTTACTTGTTATTTTAAGTAAACTTCGTAAATTTTCTCGAGAAAAGAAAATTATAATATTTTCTATAGAGGAAATTTATTTCATTCTTCTCAAAGTTAAAAGTGAGGTGTAATATATATTTGAAAATCACGAATTACCCGATTATATAATCTTAATTTATATAATTTATTTGAAAATGATTTAAAATTAAAATTGAATGTAGTTCAATGTTTTATAAATTTTGTTCAGTCCTTTTTTCAGTCTTATCGTATTCAGCAATATAAGACTGTAGGATGACAGAATATTATTATTTTTATCACCAAAGAATAAACTTATCAAGACGTATTTGAAGATGTCTCAAAACAAAATATTTCTTGAACAGCTAAGCTTTAACAATGAACCATTCTTTGATATGCAAAACTATGAAATTTTTTCACTTGTCAACTACTAAAAAAGTACTGAACAAAATTTATAAAACATTGAACTACTTTCAATTTTAATTTTAAATCATTTTCAAATAAATTATAACAATTAAAGTTGTATAATCGGGTAATTCCTGGTTTTCAAATATATAATACACCTCACTTTTAACTTTGAGAAGAATGAAATAAATTTCCTCTATGGAAAATATTATAATTTTCTTATCTCGAGAACATTTACGAACTTTACTTAAAATAACATGTACAAAATATAATTTTAAGGGATTATTCTGAACAAAAATTTTAGGTTTTAGCAGAGATTAATATTTTCTATTACCTGAAAATACACGAGAAAAAGAGAAAAGTTAAAAATATTAATACTAGTTATACATGGAGAGCCAGAAAAAAAAAAGAAATAAAGTGTAAGGGTAGATATCAGATGTTATATATATCAAGTATTATATATATAACATCTGATATCTACAGATATATATCAGATATACATCATCTGATGTATATCAAATGTTATCATAAACACTGTTAAGTACTGTTATCATAAACAATCTCATTAATAAAAATAAAAAGCATGTGAAAGGAAGGGGTCTAAGAAAAACTTAGAAAATCTGTCGGAATTCCAATTATGGCCCAGCACTGGAAAGTAACCCTGATCGACGGCGCTTTGATGGTTTCGAGATGGGTATTTGACGGCCTGTCGACACGAATTATTGCTCCCGTAACCGGCCCGTCAGCCTCCGGCAATGGTGCGGCTGTATGTCCACATCGACGGGAAGTTTGCGGTTCAATCAAGGTAAGCAGTCGGATGTACGATAGCTTCATTGTTACCGGAAGCGGCCCAGTACTCGACGGGGAAGTCGCGGGCGAGAGGACAAGCCCGTGACGGATCCGATACTGACCTAATGCGCCGGCCCGGCAATGGAGAAATCGGCTGGCCGGAATCATCCGGCCCCGGCCCGATGCCTCTGTGTTTGTTGGGTAAATATATGTATATATATATACATATATATATACATATATATATATATAAATATATATGTGTATATATATATATATATGTATGTATATGTATATATATATGTAGATATATATATATATATATATATATATATATATATATATATATATATATGTCTATATATATACACACACACACACATATATATATATATATATATATATATATATATATATATGTATATATATATTTATAAATAAATAAATATATATATATGTATATATATATAGATATACATATACATATGTATATATATATATATATATATATATATATATATATATATATATATGTGTGTATATATATATATATATATATACATATATGATATATATGTAGATATATACATATATATATATATATATATATATATATATACATATATATATATATATATATATATATATATATATATATATATATATATATATATATACATATATATATATATATATATATATATATATATAAATATATGTATGTATGTGTATATATATATATATATATATATATATGTATATATATGTATATATATACCCAACAAACACAGAGGCATCGGGCCGGGGTCGGAAGGTTCCGGCTAGCCGATTTCTCCATTGCCGGGCCGGCGCATTAGGTCAGTATCGTTTCCGTCACGGTCGTGTCCTCTCGCCCGCGACTACCCCGTCGAGTTCTGGGCCGCTTCCGGTAGGAATAGAGCCATCGTTCATCCGACTACGAACCGTCAGACAGCCGCGACGAAGCCATCAATGTGGATAGAAAGCCGTCGCGTAACCGGAGGTTGACGGGCCGGTTACGGGAGCAATAATTGGTGCCGACAGGCCGTCAAGTACCCATCTCGCAGGCAGCAAAGCGCCGTGAATCAGGGCAACTCGCCAGTAGTGAGCCGGAATCGGAATACCGGCAGATTTTCAAAGTTTTTCGTAGAACCCTTTCTTTCACATGCTTTTTATTTTTATTAATGAGATTGTTTTTAACCTTTATATATAATATGATCTGATATCTACCCTTTCACTTTTTTTTTTCTGGCTCTCCATGTATAACTAGTATTGATATTTTTAACTGTTCCCCTTTTCTCGTGTATTTTCAGGTAATAGTAAATATTAATCTCTGCTATTACCTAAAATTTTTATTCAGTATAATTCCTGAAAATCAGGAATTACCCGATTATATAATCTTAATTTATATAATTTATTTGAAAATGATTAAAAATTAAAATTGAATGTAGTTCAATGTTTTATGAATTTTATTCAGTCTTTTTTTTTAGTAGTTGACAAGTGAAAGAAATGTTTCATTGTTTTGCATATAAAAGAGTGATTCGTTGTTAAATCTTAGCTGTTCATGAAATATCTTTTTTGAGACATCTTCAAATAGGTCTTGAAAAGTTTATTCTTTGGAAATAAAAAATAATAATATTCTGTCATCCTACAGTCTTATCATATTGCTGAATATGATAAGACTGAAAATTAAACATACCTTTCGGTCATTGTCCAATGATGGTATATTTAAAAAAATGTTGAAAATAAAAAAAAATCCCACACAGTCGAGCAGCGGAGAGATAGCAGATGTGGTATTTCTAATCCCTGGTGTAGGAACTCCCTGGTGTAGGAAACATTATAACTCCCTGGTGTAGGAAAGCATACACCGAGTCCAAGAGATCCCGCCGTAAAAGAGAATCACAGACAAAATCCTCCTCAACCGACAGCTGTCTCAAAGAGACGCCCATACATTCTGTGAGTAGAAGTGGGGAAAGAGCAATGACAAACAGAAAAAGATTTCTCCCCCTCCACGAATTTCCTTCTACGGAGGTGTTCGCTTCTAAGTCCCGCCATGGCCGCAAATGTCCAACCTCGAAGTAGAAAAATAAGATAGTAACTGTGTCGAAATATAATTGGTATAAATAGCGTGCGCCAAAGTTTCGCCAAAGTTTCGCCAAAGACTTAGATGACGGAAAATCGCCAATCTGTGTACGTCATGATCGCACGCTCGCCAAACGTATTTTGTCAATAGATCGCTGAACTTATATTTATATGTGTAGTAATTTACACGGACATCGAAAAATTTAAAACAGTATTTTGGGGGGGCTGGGACTGAAAAAAACTCTTCTGGAATAAAAGTCTTTTTGAGTCCATAGACACTTTTCTTTTATTAATTTTTATTTTTATTTTCTGGAAATATATTTTTTTTAACTTTCAGCTTTCTTGTGATCAAAATGTTTATGCTTTAAAACAAATACTTAGATTCTGATTTTTCAGCTTCCATCAAAGAATTTTCAGCTACGGCTTAAAATACATGAAAAGTTAAATCAATTTTTTAGACTAAATTAGCCATGTTTCAGAATTTCAGTAATGTGAAATACTACTTTTCATGCGGGAAAAAAATCCTTTTATGTAGACGATCAGCTTAAAGCGTTAAAAATACATATTAGATAAAGATTAGGTTAGTAAAAAATTATAAAGATTTTTTTTTTCCCTGAGGCTTTGAAATTTCTTGTAACTTCTCGTTGAAAGCTTTTAATAGATGGCTCTCTGAACCCCTTGAAACGATTTAATGGATGCCACTGGCCTAATAATTTTTAAGAAACTTAGAATTAAATTTTCTCATTCTGGAATGTATACATGTGTAGGGGGGACTACAGAATGCCTGAAAGAAATAGGAAGATGGGAAATATTTAGGTACATGAAAATGGAACGAATGACTATCGAACATGGGGACATCTATATCTGTCAAAATTTTCTAAATTATCTGCAAGTGTAAATAGCATCATTGTTCTTAATATATATTAAGCACATTTGCGACCGTTTCAAGATAAAAAATCATTAAAAAAAACTGCGTTCTTTACATGTTTATTTTTTATCAAAATGTTGTTGTATTGATATTAGGAGTTTAGATGTATAATTGAGATAGTCATTTTATTTAACTGGCATCTGTTTTTCGACTTAAAAATGGAGAATGAGTTTTTAAGTCTTACGTATTGACAAAAAGTTTCCCATTGTTTTAAAGGAGTGGGGGTGGGTAAGAAGAATACTTCTAATAAAATCATTCACCGATTTAACTTGCTTAGGCTTGACCTAGAGAAAAACTTTTTTAATGACTCATGCACAGTAATTAAACTCAGTGCCTCGATCATTTATTTTTTTTCAGCGTATCAGCGACTACGAAAGTATGTATTATAATTATTGTATGTTACCTAACTGCATATATTGATCTAATAAGTAAAGATAAATTTGAAGAGAATCACTATTCTTGGCTTGCACCAAAAGCTATTAACTTTTGGAAATTTAAATAGTTACATTCATTAATTTTAAGGCCAAAAATCTTAAATAATATCTTACAAGTCCAGTTCTTAAAGAAATTAATTAATTTTTTACTCAAAAATGGATGGCTCACTATTATGATATTACAGATTTTTTTCTTTTTCTTAAAAAAATATGATTTAAATTAAATCCATGAATAAAAATCTGGACGACCCATAAGACCTAATTTTTCAACCTTTACCCTGACGGACTGCCGAGCGAGGGCAACGCCCCCTTCTCACTTGAGGGGGTGTTGGCGAGAGAAAGCATTCCCCATATGTTTTAGATGCGAGGGAAGAAATTATTCGCCCCAATTCTGAGAAAAAAGGGGCCTTTACTTGCCACCTGCAAACAAAGAGTGTCCACACAAGGGGTTGGGCGGGAGAGAAAGAAAACGACTTCTCAGAAGGTTTAAGTCCCCAGAATTGACCCTGACAAAGAATCTGACCCTGAGTGGATAATAAACTCATGACAAAAAAAAAACAGGCTGTCGAGAAAGCAAGCTGATCGTTTGATTTTACTGTTAGATTTTTAAGTTCGATTCCGGTATACGAGCAAACTGCTCGGGTGAAATTCGGATGAAATCCGACGAACAGGGAAATCTCTCCGTTAAAGACCATGAATGGTCTTAGTTGAATAATTATCTCAATAAATTATTACTATTATTAATTAATATCGCTTAAAAGCCTTTTATTCCCGAATTTTCGCCTAAAAGTAGTAAAAAAATATTTTCGAATTTATTCGCATGCATTTCGTAAATACGAAAATTAAGTATCCCTACTAAGTATCCTACCTCATTGTACTCGGTGACAGTGATTAAGCATTATCAGAGACTAAATAGATGCCGATGTTTGGCACGTGAAAGAAAGTGCATTTCTTGTGGGCATTTCTCATGGGTGAATGGAACAGATTGTGTTTAAATTTTACCTCTGCGAAGCTATTAGTAATTTTTTTGAAAAAAATAAAATATTTATCTGAATCTGAATGTTTTTATCTGTTTATGAAAAATAATCAACAATGAGGAAAATATTGTTTTTCTTCTAACTTTAAATAATTAAGAAAATATTATATGACTGCAAAATTGTTATTCAAACTGAAACATGAAATTATCGTAAAAAGCATTTTTATTTTCATTAAACAAGTGCAGCTGTAAAGGTGAACACTTGCATCGCAAACAAGATATACGCAGAATCCTTGTATGAAGAAAAAAATTAGTAAACTATCTATTTACTAGCACATTAAAAGCTACTAAAATACTCTCAACATTTACATACGTACAAACACACACTTTCTAATTTAATCTATGATGACATTTTTTTTTTTTTTATTTTTTTTTTTATGAAGCGTTTTCGGAAAACATGAATACCGTTCATATCAATGGGTGTTAGAACTTTACATCTACGTTGGTCAGCTATGTGAAATTTATTTGCAGTCAACAATATCCCCCTTGAAGTTCCCCTTGAGGTAATTGACATGGTTAGGCTCCCTGATGACGAGACCTGTCGGTTACCTCTGTTGTTTTATGGTTCAGTTCCGGCACTTATACAGAATCTTGCCGTTGGTGCGTGGATGCCTAGAGTGCTTGATTTCTGTTTGTTTTTTGTCTATTTTAGTATAATTTTTTATCTATATCTGTTGGATTATTTATTTGTTTTTTTCATTATGGGGATATGAAGCTTCTGCGCTATCCTTTATTGAAAATGTTTTCTTTGCAGGATATATTTTATGTTATAGTAATTTCGCAGTCTATGCTTGAATTTTAATTTTGTTTATTTCTATTATTTACTTTTTACGTTCTATACATCACTAGGTATAAAGTATGCGAATAAATACTGTTAAAAATGACGAATATAATTCAATGTAAATCAATATTTTAATAACAATATTTTGACTGTATAGAGCAGGGGTGGCCAAAGCGGCGACCGCGGTCGACTGGTAGACCGTGTAACTATTACCAGTCGCCCGCCTGCCTGATATGTAATTGGTTGGGAATCAAAATGGATTTATTACTCTTTGTAAAAGTGATGATGATATTCCAAGTCTAACAAACTACCATTGCATTATCAAACAGCAGGCATTGTGCTCAAAAATATTGAATTCAGATGTGATGAATTTCGCATTTAAAATAGTTAATTCTATTCGTGGAAGAAGTTTGCAAAGACGCAGATTCAGAGCATTGCTAGAGGAACGTGAATCTGATTTCGGGGAACTACTTTTACACACTGCCGTACGCTGGCTAAGCCGTGCTAAGTTTTAAAAAGATTCTTGGATCTTTTTCCTGACATAAAATAATTATGGCAACTGTTAATACATTATATCCTCAATTGGAAGATAAGTACATTACAGGAAAGCTAAATGAATTAAATTTGCAACTTCAAGGAAAGAACAAAACATTAACTGAAATGGTTAGCGATGTTAATGCATTCAAGGGGAAACTTACATTCCTAGAAGCACAATTGAGGAGAGGAGATTTAAAACAATTTGAAAATATGGCAGCAAATTTTTAATATATGCTCAAATGAATGCGATCAATATGCTGATAAGATATCTCTGTTACGAAATGAGTTTCTAGAAGATTTAAAGATATTTATAAAACAGAGGATATAATATTATTCATGTCATTCCCATTCAATGATGAAATAAAAAATAGAAGAAATATCAATAAAATTAAAAACGGTAGTGTTATTCATTGCAAAATCAGTACTCTTACCCCCCCCCCCCCCCCCAAAAAAAAAAAAAAGCGCTGAAAATAAACGAAAATGGTCATGTTTAAGTAAAAAAATGTCCAGCCCCACGAAATACTTAGATCATGAAATAATTATCAACACCATCACCGAAAAATAACTGTAGTCCAAATAAGTGTAACCCAGTGGTCTACCGAAAAAGGAAATGAAGCGCCTAACGAAATTTATCTTGGCGATAACCATCTTCGGGCAGGGTTGCCAGGTAAATCGAAGAGAACCAGGATTTGAAATGAAGCCCCGATAGATACCCGCTTTGGCATCCAAGAGAGTCTACTGAAAATTCCGTCTTAATCAAAATGAAAATCAAATTTAGGCAGGTACTATTTTTTCCTCTCTTGTGCATAAACAGAGGCGAAAAAATTATTCATTTGTAAGTGGATGTTTATTTCATTTCTATAGGAGTTGATGAAAAATGTACAAGGGAATTTTGTGTTTTTTTCAGCTTCACCGGAGCTTGGAACGCAGACCCCCCCCCCCACACACACATACACAAACAACAACAACAACATACACAAACGCACATACTTGTGTAATAATACCACTGCGTTCCCCTGTTTGAAAAGCATTGTGTGCGCGTTTGTAATAGGAAGTCTTATGTCTTGAAGCTTAAAGAATTGGAAATCAGAAGGATACACGTTTCATAAATTCCCTCAAACATCAATTTCTAAGATAATATGGAATACAAACATACATATCTTAAATCAGAAAATAAGTTGAGCTCAAATATTCAGGTAATAAATGCAGCCCTATACAGAAAGTCGTTCGCACTTTGTGAAAACGATTTTAATAGTTAAGTTTTAAGTATAAATTCTTATTTTTTTGCTGCGATTTGCTTCTATCTGATAGCCATGGTTCTTGACAATAGACTCTAGCTCGAATTTTCCACGAAAGTAAACTTTTTCTTAGTACTGTCATGTCAATTTTACCCATTCCTCTTCGACCGTTTTCCAAAATCCGTTCAGTATTCTTGGATGCCGTTTCCCTAAGGATGACGAAAATAAATTACGATATCGATTCCATAAAGTGTGAACGACCTTCTATAATTCTGACATAATATAATCTAACATGATATATATCACGCATATATGACACTAGCTTTATAATGGCGTTGCACGGGTGTACCCTTAATAAGGCTTACTTGTATATTATGTACACTTGTAATTTTATGCCAATCGATACCTCTCCCCACTTCTCAGCAACCCATCACCATATTATAATCCCCCCCCCCCCCCAATGCTGTCGTTCGGCATGTATTCGTCTTCCTTTTATTTTAAAGCAAGAATCTTATGGATATACGTTTCCTACTTTGAGATATGAAGGTATATGTGAAAAAAAAGTTTAGCCCCTCCCACCCCCCCCCCCCCCTTGGGGCCGAATTTTGAAAATCCTGAAATCGATTTTAGGTAATCAAGTTCCTTACATTTTAAAGCAAGAATCTTAGGGCTATCTATTTTCCTCTAAGAGATATGAAGGAATATGTGATAAAACACGTTTAGCCCCCCTCCCCCACCCCCCTTGGGGGCCGAATTTTAAAATATCCTGAAAATAATGTTTAGGTATTCATGTTCCTTACATTTTAAAGCAAGAATCTTATGGATATCAATTTTCTTCTATGAGATATGAAGGAATATGTTAAAAACACGTTTTGCCCCCCTCCCTCCCCTTGGGGGCCGAATTTTGAAAAATCGCTTCTTAAATGACGCCTTCAGCACAAAAGTAATAATCTCCGAAAATTTGATATCTGTATCTCCAATAGTTTTTGCTGGGCGTTGATACGTGAATAAGTCAGGACTTCTGCCTTTATATATATAGATAATATAACCGAAAGATTATATTATGTAAGCCGTATACTTCTGACATAATACAATCTTTAAATACAAGGAAAATTATGTGAATTTTCCGTGTAAAAGAATTTTCACAAAAATG
>OU015497.1:2755767-2875767 GCA_907164885.2 Dolomedes plantarius | reverse complement strand
GATATCTATCTACGAGATATCCGTCCATCGATATATCTGTCGAGATATGGAGACATCTGTCGAGATATCGAGATATCTATCGAGATATCTCTCCAACGAGATATCTCTCGAGATATCTATATATCGAGAAATCTATCTATCGAGATCTATCCATCCATCGAGATCAATCTATCTATCCATCTATCGAGATATCGAGATATTTATCTCTCGAGATATCTATCGAGATATCTATATATTGAGATATAAGATATCGAGATATCAGATATCGAGATATAAGATATCGAGATATCAGATATCGAGAAATCGGATATCGAGATATCAGATATCGAGATATCAGATATCCACATATCAGATATCGAGATATCGGATATCGAGATATCCGATATCTGGATATCCCGATATCTCTATTTCTATATATCGAGCTATCTCGAGATATCGTGATATCTCGACAGTGATATCCTCCGTGATCACCGTTTCTATCGAGATATCTATCGAGATATCTACCTTTCAAGATATCTACATTTCGAGATATCTAACTATCGAGATATCTATCGATATCTATCGAGATATCTATCTATCGAGATATCCGTCTATCGATATATCTGTCGAGATATGGAGATATCTGTCGAGATATCGAGATATCTATCGAGATATCTCTCTATCGAGATATCTATCTCTCGAGATATCTCTCAAGATATCTATGTATCGAGAAATCTATCTATCGAGATCTATCCATACATCGAGATCAATATATCTATCCATCTATCGAGATATCGAGATATCTATCTTTCGAGATATCTATCAAGATATTTATCTATCGAGAAATCAATTTATCGAGATATCTATCAAGATATCTCAAGATATCAGATATCTCGATATCTGTCTTTCGAGATATCTATATCGAGATATCTTCTATCGATATATAGGATATCGAGATATCAGATATCGAAATATCAGATATCGAGATATCATCGAGATATAGCGATATGCCTATCGCTATATCGATCTATCGAGATACCTATCGCTATATCTCGAGATATCGCTATATATCCAGATATCGAGATATCTATCGAGATATCTACCTATTGCGATATATATCTATCGATATATCTATCGAGATATCTTTCTATTCTTCTATCTATTGAGATATCTATCTATAGATATATCTATCTATAGAGATATATTTCTATCGAGATATCGAGATATCTATATCAAAATATCGAGATATCGAGATTTTTATTGAGATATCGAGATATCTATCTTCATATCGAGATTTTTAGATATATGGAGAAACCGAAATATCTAGATATGTCGAGATATCGAGATATCTGTCGACATATCTAAATATCGAAATATCTACCTAGATATCCAGATATCGAGATATCTATCGAGATATTTGTCTATCAAGATATATATATATATATATATATATATATATATATATATATATCGAAATATATATCTGTCTATATATCGAGCTATCTATCTATCGAGATATCTATCTATCTATCTATCGAGATAGCTATCGAGATATCTATCTATCGAGATATCTATCGATATATCTATGTTTAGAGATATGTATCGAGATATATATCAAGATATCTATCTATCGAGATATCCATTTATCTATTTATCTATCGAGATATCTATAGAGTTATCTTTTGAGATATCTATCGAGATATCACTATTGAGATATCTATAGAGATATCTATCTATCGCGATATCTATCTATCGCGATATCTATCTATCGAGATATCTATCTATTGAGAAATCGAGATATATATCTATCGAGATATCTATCAATATATCTACCTATTGAGATATCTATCGAGATATATGTTTCGAGATATCTATCTATCGAGATATCTATAGAGATATCTATCGAGATATCTATAGAGATATCTATCGAGATATCTATAGAGATATCTATCGAGATATCTATAGAGATATCTATCGAGATATCTATCGGGATTCTATCTATCAAGATATCTATCGAGATATCTTTCGGGATATTTATCTATCAATATATCTATCTATCTATCGAGATATCGAGATATCTATCTTATATCGAGATATCTGTTTAGATATCGAGATATCTATTTCTCTAGATATCTAGATATCTAGATGTCGAGAAGTCGAGATATCGAGATATCAATCTATCGAGATATCGAGATATCTGTCTATCGAGATATCTATCATCTATCTATTGTTATGTATCTATCTATCTAGATATCGAGATATCGAGATATCCAGATGTAGAGATATCTATCGACATATCTTTCGAGATATCAGTCTATCGAGATATCTATCGACATATTTTTCTATATATCGAGATATCTTTTATTATTTTTTTTATCATATAGCATGCCTCATTTCACACTCAAAAGAACGTAACCAAAACAAAACAAAACAAAATTATATCATACAATAATTAAATTTCACCTTTTCCCCTAATAACAAAATCACTTTTGGTACTCACCCCTTTACGTGGAATGTTTTCATGCCGCGGCTGCCACCAATTTAGCTGTACCGTAATAAGACAGCTAATTAACAGGAAAAACAAACTTCATTTTATATTGACTGGACGAGGGCAACACAACACAAAAATTGGTGTGGAACACATCACACTATATCGGTAGCATAATATCTCAACAGTATCGAAAAAATGATACTTCTTTTTACACTGAAACACGAACAACACTTCCTTTCTTCTCCGCTCGTCCCACGCTACCTCACTTCAGTTCCGTTCGCTAGCATTTCAAAAAACCGCATTCCGGGTCTCGATCGGGAGGTCGTCACAACTCCTCACCCCTTGAAAACTTTTCTTTATAGTAAATTCTTGACCGTCCAGTAAATTTTTTATTGCGAAAATTATGCTAGCACACTTTTTTTCTGTTGTACAATATCGTTTTTCGGTTTCGGAGAACTTCTTGCTTAGATATATAATTGGGTGTTCTTCACTTTCATCATCGAGTTGAGTTAACACCACACCCATACCCAAATCTGAGGCGTCTGTCTGCAAAATAAATTCTCTATCAAATTTCGGGGAGTAGAGAACTGGATGGCTGGTTAGTTTATCTTTTAGTTTTCGGAAAGCCTCTCCACAGTCCTCAGTCCAGTCGATGTCTCCTTTTCTAGTTGCCCCTTTCAAAGCGTTCGTTAAGGCAGCCGCTATCACTGAAAACATCGGAATGTATCGGCTATAGTAGCCAGCTAATCCTAAAAAGGCCCTGATATCCGTTTTTGTTTTAGGAGTAGGAAATTCAACGACTGCCTGAATTTTCAACTCCGAAGGCTTTCGATAGCCTTGTCCAACCACATGCCCTCAGTATTGAACATGATCTTGGGCAAACCGACATTTTAAAGGTTTCATTGTCAACTTCGCATCTGCAATTCGTTGCAATACTAACTGAAGATGTCGAATATGTAAATCCCAGAAGTCGAGAAAACGGCAACATCGTCCAAATAAGGGACTGCAAACTTCTCTAAACCTTTTAGAAGTTCAGACATCAGCATACTGAAAAATATGGTGCATTTTTTAACCCGAAGGGTAATCTTAAGGGTCGATAGTTTCCGAAGCTAGTCACGAATGAGGCTAATCGTTGAGCATTAGCACTCAAAGGAATTTGCCAGTACCCCTTCGCGAAGTCCAGTACAGTAACGAATTTAGCGGCGGCTACCGTTTCTACTCTGTTTTCCATGTTCGGTAAAGGGAAATATTGGGTTACTGTCACGTTATTTAGTCGACGATAGTCAATGCAAGGACGATGGTCCTTATTAGGAGCTTCTAACAGGATCATGGGAGAAGTATAATCGCTTTCTCCTATTTCAATGATTTTCAACTCAAGCATTCTTTCTATCTCTTTCTTCGTGATTTCTTTTTGTCTAGGCGAAGATCTGTAAGGCCTTGACATAATAGGTTTATCGTTATTGAGTAGAATATCATGCTCGACGATATCAGTTTTACCAGGTATATTAGAGAAACTGGACGAATATCTTCTTATAATATTTTGCAGCTGTTTGATTTGGTAGTCTTCCAGTCTTTCCTCCAATCTACTGTTACTAAGAATTTCAGTAAAATCGAATTCATCGGGGGTAACATATATTTGTGGAAATTCGATATCTTCATCTAGAGAGGAATTTTCTGCTTCGTCACAAGACAAAAAATTTACAAGTTCAGCTCTCTTATAATAAGGCTTAAGCATATTCACATGGTATATTTGAGACCCCTCTTTTTTTCCGGGGACAGTAACCAAATAGTTGGTATCGGAAATTTTTGCTTCAATTTTCCCTGGTCCAATCCACTGAGCAACTAGCTTGCTTTCCCTTGAGGTAGCTAAAACCAGCACCGAATCACCCTATTGAAATTCTCGTCTTATGGCATTTCTGTAATACCATAATTTCCTCTTGATCTGATTCTCTGTAACGTTTTTCAAGGAAACTTCTTGACATCTTTTCAGTCGATTTATAAGCTGGAATACATACTCAGTCACTGGACTTTCATTAATTTCCGCATTTGTCCAATGTTCATACAAGAGTGTCTCAGGTGTTCTCACATTTTTCCCATAGACTAACTCGGCAGGCGAAAAGCCTGTACTTTCATGAGTCACAGTTCTTAGAGCTAGGAGTGCCAAAGGTAAATACTTCTCCCAGTCTGGACCAGCTTCTAGGCATAATACTCTTAATATGCGTTTGATAGTTCTGTATAAACGTTCCTCGGGATTCGATTGTGGGTGATGCACAGAGCTATGTCTAACTTTAACACCGAATTTTTCAAAAAATTCTGATGTTAGCATGCTTGTAAAAGACGTACCCTGATGGCACTGCAACTCTGTAGGGAAACCAATCCTGCTAAATATATTCAGCAACGCATTAGATACAGATACAGATCCAATATCACTTACCGCTATAGCATCAGGTTACATTGATGACATGCAGATGGCTGTAATTATGTATTTTTTTCCACTAGCTGTTGTCGGCAGGTGACCTACTGCATCACTGTTTAATTTTGAAAAGACTTCTTGTATGACAGGTACCAATTTCAGGGGTGCCTTTATCTTATCGTTTGGTTTGCCAGCTCTTTGGCAGCTATCACAAGGTTGCACGAAGCCTTCCATATCTTTATAACATTTGGGCCAAAAAAAGTACTTTGCCATTCTATCTTTTGACTTAGTAACGCCCAGATGACCTGATGTATCTTCATGACACAGTCTCATAACTCGGTCTCTATACTCCTCTGGGATAACCAAAAGTTTCTTAGTGTCTCCTGAGCTGTCTTCCTGACATTCGATTAGCAGATTTTTATCAATGATAAACTTTGATCCTTTTTGGAATTTTGAATCTTCGTTAACAATCTTGAAAATGGACTGTAATTCTTAACTATCCATCTGGCACTTAGAAAACTGCTCATGGTTTGTCTTCAAGAGAGAAAGCTCAGTTGAATTGGTTTCCACTGGAGGCAAAAATTCGTCATCTATGATTATAGAAGTTTCGTTTCGCTCTTGGACCTATGTTACAAATTCCTTGCTGGATTCTACATTTAGAGCACTCTTATTTGGCTTAGATTCTTGTTCGGGACCTAAACTCTCTTCATTTTCTGTCTTTTCTCTTTCCTTTTGGGCGCGAGTCTGCACTGCACTAAGATGAGAAATCGAAATCTTTCCCACCTGTAAATTCTGTAATCTGGCTGCAGTTCGATTTCCTAAAATATAGCGCCCCTTATCTAATTCACAACGCACAACTGCGGCTTTGGTATCAATGCTCCCAAATTGTCCAGAGATCCTAACCTTTGCCAACGGTAGACATGTCGGACCTTCGTCCAAAGGTTGCTGCACCCAAATAGTTTCGCCTGTGTACAACTCAGGAGAGACATATTTCCTACATATGACGTCTATCGTGGCACCTGAATCTCGAAGAACAGGCATGGAAAACCCATTTACTTCCGCTAATGTTGTAAAAAGACTTAGCAGATTTTCCTCCTCTTGTTCCTCACAAATTTGGTTCACTTGGTCTGAAGTTTTCTGATCCTTTAATTTAGGACAAGTCGGTCGCAAATGGTCAACCGATCCACATTCATAACACTGCAAGGGTTTTCGCGAATAAAAATAATCATAGTTCTGACCCTTCCCCACCACTTGCTTTCCTTGATCCCCTTCATTTTGTCCAGATTTAGCCGGAAATTTCTGATATCTTCAATTTCCCTTTTCGAAATTATTGCTAGTCTTCATTTGTTCATAGGTTGGATAACTTTCGGATTTCCTACTCCCCCGTACACTGTCATATTCGTTTAACATCTCAGACAGTTTTGTAGCTGAAGTTATTTTAGTCCAGTTGTCAAGAAAATGTTCCCGAACATCATTGGATACACGTTTTTTTATCTGGTCTGTAACCATCAGATCCTTCAGCAATTCAAAACTATTCATTTCCAACACTTGTATCCATTCTTCAAGATAGTTTCTTATTTTAAAAGTAAAATCTCTCCATGAACTATCAGACTTCTTTTGATGTTGCACAAACTTAACACGAAATTTCTCGGGGCTAAGTTTAAAACGCTTTAGGAGCAACTCTTTCACGGAATCGTATCTGTCCGTCTTTTCCTCTGGCTCTCTAGCTATAAGCTGGATGATATCCGGCGGAAGAAGGGGTAGCAACTGTGTCACCCAATCCTGTTTTCTAACATCTGCCCTTTTTGCCTGGCGTTCAAAAATACTCAAATATAGACTAATATCTTCCTCTTTTGGATCGAATTTTTGAAGAATTTTCTGAAGTATAAAATTAGTTCGCGAATTCGTAATTTGCTACTGATGAGAAGTCTCAGTAACGCATACCTGCATAGTTTCAATTCTTAATTTCTCCATTTCGAATTGGAGTTTCTTTTCTTCTATTTCAAATTGACGCTCTTTTCCTTCTTTCTCGAGTTCGAATTGGCGCTTTTTTTCTTCTTTCTCGAGTTCGAATTGGCGCTTTTTTCTTCTTTCTCGAGTTCGAATAGGCGCTTCTTACCTTCTTCTTCAATTTTTAACCTTCCAAGCTCAAACTGGTTTTTACTCTCTTCTAACCGACTTTCCGTTATACCTTCTAAAAGATTTTTCACATACTCCTCTTCATAGTGCCTAGATTTTTTTATTAATATTATCAGGTCTGTTATCACTAATTCTTCACTTATATTTCCTCCATCTCAATAGCCAAAGTCTGAAGATCAATTTTTCTTGCTTTGCAAAGGAAAGCCATGGTAAATTAGTTCAAGATTAGTTACACTCAAAATTACTTAAAATAACACTTGAGTAAATCTTCTCTTTTTTTTGGACACAATATAAAGTTTAGCATAAGATACAGAAACCGAAAGTAAGTACAATTTGTTTCCTAGCAGGAGTTTCAACTCAAACAATTACCAGCACAGTGTTCTAAACCGAAAGTAAGACGATTTATCTCCTTGATGGAGTTTTCCCACATAAATAAATGTTGCTTACAATTACATCAGCACATGGCGTGCTATAAAACCAAAAATATAAAAACAATTGTACAACAAAAGCGTAATGCTTTCAAAACTGAAAGTAAGGCAATTTATCTTCTTGATGGAGTTTTCCGACATAAATAAATGTTTCTTACAATTACATCAGCACATGGTGTGCTACAAAACAAAAAATATAACAACAATTGTACAACAAAAGCGTGATGCTTTGAGCAAATAAGCACGTGGAGTGCTACAAAAATTTTAGTTACACCAGCACATGGCGTGCTACAAATTTTCATCTATATCAGCATATGGCATGCTACAAAATTTTTGCTATACCAGCACATGGCGTGCTACAAGTATCAACAGTACCAGCACGTTTCGTGCTACAAAATTTCAATTATACCTGCACATTGCGTGCTACAAAACTTCGTGTATTAGCATATGGCATGCTACAAAATTTTTGCTATACCTGCACATGGCGTGCTACAAAAATCAATCGTACCAGCATGTGTCGTGCTACAAATTTCAGATATACCAGCACCTGGCGTGCTACAACAATTACTAGTGAAATAACAATTTTTTTATCATATAGCATGCCTCAATACACACTCAAAAGAACGTAACCAAAACAAAAGAAAAAAAATTATATCATACAAAAATTAAATTTCACCATTTCCCGAAATAACAAAATCACTTTTGGTACTCACCCCTCACGTGGAATGTTCTCAAGCCGCGGCTGCCACCAATTTAGCTGTACCGTAATAAGACAGCTAATTAACAAGAAAAACAAACTTTTTTTTATATTGACGAGACGAGGACAACACAATACAAAAATTGGTGTGGAACACATAACACTATATCGGTTGCATAATATCTCAACAGAATCGAAAAAATGATACTTCTTTTTACACTGAAATGCGAAAAAAACTTCCTTTTTTCTACGCTCGTCCCACGCTACCTCACTTCAGTTCCGTTCGCTAGCATTTCAAAATACCGCATTCCGGGTCTCGATCGGGAGGTCGTCACACTGTCGAAATATCGAGATATTTATCGAGATATTTATTTATCGAGATACCTATCGAGATATCTATCTCTCGAGATATCTATCGAGATATCTATCTATCTATCTATCTATCGAGATATCTATATATCGAGATATCTATATATCGAGATATCTTATCTATCTATTATCTATCGATCTACCAATCGAGATATCGAGATATCTATCTAGATATCTCATATCTCGATAGATATCGAGATATCTGATATCTCATATCTCGATAGGTATCTGATATCGAGATATCAGATTTTGAGATATCAGATATCGGTATATCAGATATCGAGCTATCAGATATCGAGATTTCAGATATCGAGATATCAGATATCAAGGTATCTCGAGATATCAGATATCGTGATATCTCTATAGTGATATCCACCGTGATCACCGTTTCTATCGAGATATCTATTGAAATATCTACCTATCGAGATATCTAACTATCGAGATATCTATCGAGATATTTACCTATCGAGATATCTATCTATCGAGATATCTATATATCTATCGATATATCTATATATCTATCGATATATATATATATATATATCGATGTATCTATCGAGATATCTATGTATCGAATTTTCTAACGAGATACTTATCCAGATATCTACAGAGATATCTACGAGATATCTATCTATCTATCTATATATCTATCGAGATATCTTATCTATCTATTATCTATCGATCTATCAATCGAGATATCGAGATATCTATCTAGATATCGAGATATATATATCTGGATATCTCGATATCAGATTCAAGATATCTCGATAGATATCGAGATATCAGATATCGAGATATCAGATTTTGAGATATCAGATATCGGGATATCAGGTATCGAGATATCAGATATCGAGATTTCAGATATAAAGATATCAGATATCAAGTTATCTCGAGAAAACAGATATCGTGATATCTCTGTAGTGATATCCACCGTGAACACCGTTTCTATCGAGATATCTATTGAGATATCTACCTATCGAGATATCTATCGAGATATTAACCTATCGAGATATCTATCTTTCGAGATATCTATCTATCTATCTATCGAGATATCTATATATCTATCGATATATCTATATATATATATATATCGAGATATCTATCGAGATATCTATGTATCGAATTTTCTAACGAGATACCTATCCAGATATCTACAGAGATATCTATCGAGATATGTTTTGAGATATCTATTGAGATATCTGTCTATCGAGATATCTAGGTATCGAGATATCTATCGAGATATCTATCGATCGAGATATCTATCGATCGAGATATCTATCAATATATCTATCTCTCGAGATATCTATATATCGAGAAATCTATCTATCGAGATCTATGCATCCATCGAGATCAATCTATCTATCCATCTATCAAGATATCGAGATATCTATCTTGATAGATATCTATCAAGATATCTATCTATCGAGAAATCGATTTATCGAGATATCTATCTCTCAAGCTATCTATCGAGATATCTCGAGATATCAGATATCTCGATATCTATCTACCGAGATATCTATATCGATATATATATACCTAGATATATATACATATATATATAGATATATCGATAGATAGATATCTCGAAAGATATATATCGCAATAGGTAAGTATCTCGATAGATATACTTCGATATCTCGATAGTTAGATATCTCGATATGTAGTTATCGAGATATCGAGATATCTACATACATACATCTATGGAGATATCTCGATAGATATCTCGATAGAAACGGTGATAACGGTGGATATCACTGTCGAGAAATCACGATATCTGATATAGCGTGATATCGATTATCTATTAATCGATATTATTATCGTGGTATCGATTATTTATATCCTATCGAGATATAAGATATCGAGATATCTGATATCTCGATGTCTGATAGATATGAATTTTTGTAAAAAGTCTTTTTTTGATAGGGATAAATTATATTTACATGACACGACGAAATCATTCGTTTTATAGCTCAAAGTACAGAAGACTCTAAAGTAACTTTGAAGGACAGAAAATACACAGGAAACATTTTTAAATGTGCTTAACTAGAGTTTAGCTCATCCATATATGTCAGAAACTACATTTGATTAATTCACTTTTCTAGTTTAGTCATTAGTTTCTAGTTAGTTTTTTTTTCAATAAAAAATTATTTGTTATAAAAACAAAAATTACTCTCTCTAAACGAGAGAAATCACTGTACACAGTTCACAAATGTCAACAGTACTTTTAATAGAGTAAACGAGTTTTTTATTGCTTGCTTTTAATGTGAACACCATATTGCTGAACCATCATCAACACTTGGTACCACCTTAGACCGAGCAATTTAGACCGAATCCCCAATCGCCTAGTGAAACGTAAAATGAAGTATTTACAGCTTGTATTTTTACTCAGTACTAATTTAACTACAAAACCTTAATTTTGGACAAGTTTTACTTGCTGTGTTATAAACATATAACAAGAAATAAATATCAAAAGAACAAAATTATTTTTAATCGGCAAAAATTTAAAAATTGACTTTGAAAGTTTCTATAAATACGCTTGTTGATCGATGTTTGTGTCTGGGGTACAGTTTTATAAATGAAATGTTTTGCAACAGGACTACGTGCAAAGTGTGGCAAGAGATTTTCCCCTGTCGAGAAAGGCGTTTGGAGTACAAAACTTGAAAATCATGATGTTCAAAATGCAGTTAAGTTTCGGTTTCCTTCATGGAATTTTTCATAAATGGAATTTTCCTTTCTCGCACATGTTTAAGGAGCATACTGTTGCGTTTTGTCCTGTGACATTTGCAAATGTCGACTCCAAATGACAGCTGCATCAGTTTGTTTGTTTTCAGTCCTAAACAGATCTCAAATATAACAAACAGTAGCTTAAGACTACAGCGATTGATTTATGGGACAGGGAAAGGCTTCATTTTAAAGGGAAACTCAAAGACTGGAGTCCATCATAACCTCTGGATGTCTCACTTGTCAGCATTTAGTCGGGGAAAATTATCCATCGAGATATAGCGATATGCTTTTCGCTATATCGATCTATCGAGATACCTATCGCTATATCTCGAGATATCGCTATATATCGAGATATCGAGATATCTATCGAGATATCTACCTATTGAGATATATATCTATCGATATATCTATCGAGATACCTATCTATCGACATATCTATCTATAGAGTTATCTATCTATAGAGATATATTTCTATCGATATATCGAGATATCTATATCAAAATATCGAGATATCGAGATTTTTATCGAGATATCTATCTTCATATCGAGATATCTAGATATGTCCAGATATCTAAATATCGAAATATCTACCTATCGAAATATCTATCTATCGACATATCTAAATATCGAAATATCTACCTAGATATCGAGATATCATCTAGATATCGAGATATCTATCGAGATACCTATCTATTGAGATATCTATCTAATGAGATATCTATATATCTATCTATCGAAATATCTATCTATCGAGATATCTATCTATCGAGATATCTATCGAGATATCTGTCTATGAAGATATCTATCTATCGATATATATATATCTATCTATCGAAATATATATCTGTCTATATATAGAGCTATCTATCTATCAAGATATCTATCTATCTATCGAGATAGCTATCGAGATATCTATCTATCGAGATATCTATCGATATATCAATGTTGAGAGATATGTATCGAGATATATATCAAGATACCTATCTATCGAGATATCAATTTATCTATCTATCTATCGAGATATCTATCGAGCTATCTTTCGAGAAATCTATCGAGATATCTATCGAGATATCTATCTATCGCGATATCGATCTTTTAAGATATCGAGATATCTATCTATCGAGATATCTATCTTTTGAGAAATCGAGATATCCATCTATCTATCGAGATATCTATCAATATATCTACCTATCGAGATATCTATCGAGATATATGTTTCGAGATATCTATCTATCGAGATATCTATAAAGATATCTATCGAGATATCTATAGAGATATCTATCGTGATATGTATAGAGATATCTATCGAGAAATCTATCTATCTATCTATCGAGATGTCTATCGATATATCAATGTTTAGAGATATGTATCAAGATATATATCAAGATATCTATTTATCGAGATATCCATTTATCTATCTATCTATCGAGATATCCATTTATCTATCCATCTATCGAGATATCTATCGAGTTATCTTTCGAGATATCTATCGAGATATGTATCGAGATATCACTATGGAGATATCTATAGAGATATCTATCTATCGCGATATCGATCTTTTAAGATATCGAGATATCTATCAATCGAGATATCTATATATTGAGAATTCGAGATATATATCTATCGAGATATCGATCTATCTATTGAGATATTCCGATATCGAGATATCTATATATCTATCCATCGAGCTATCAATATATTGAGATATCTATATCGAAATATCATGATATCCAGATATATAGATATCTATATCGAACTATAGATATATCGAGATATCTATTGAAATATCGAGATGTCTAGATATATCGAGATATCGAGATATCTGTCGAGATATCTATATATGTATCGAGATATCTATCGAGATATTTATCGAGATATCTGTCTATCGATATATCATCTATCTATTGAGATATCTGTCTGTCGATCTATCGAGATATCTGTCTATCAATCTATCGAGAGAGCTATCGAGATATCTATCTATCGAGATATGTATGTTTAGAGATATGAATCGAGATATATATCGAGATATCTATCTATCGAGTTATCCATATATCTATCCATCTATCTATCAAAATATATATTGAGATATGTATCTATTGGAGATATCGATCTACATATCTTTCAAAATATCTATCTACCGAAATATCTATCGAGATATCTATACATCGAGATATCTATCGAGATATCTATCTATCTAACGAGATATCTATAAATCTATGTATCGAGATATTTAGCTATCTTTACATCGAGATATCTATCGAGATATCTCTCTATCTATCTATCGAGGTATCTATAAATCTATCTATCGAGATATTTACCTATCTATACATCGAGATATCCATCGAGATATCTTTCTATCTATCTGTCGAGATTTCTATGTATCTATCTATCGAGATTTTCTTCAACATATCTATCTATGTATCGTGACATCTTTTGAGATATCTATATATCTCTAGAGATATATATCGAGATATATCTCTATGTATCGAGATATCTATATATATATCGAGATAAACATATATATATCGAGATTTTCATATATCTATTGAAATATTTATATATCGAGATATGTATCTATCGAGATGTCTATCTATCGAGATATCTATCTATGGGGATATCTATCGAGGTATCTATCGAGATACCTAGCTATCGCGATATCTATATATCAAGATATCTATCTATATATCAAGATATCTATCTATCTATCAATATATCTATGTATCGAGATATCATCTATATTTCGAGATATCGAGATTCTCTAGCTATCGAGATATCTGTCTATCTAGATATCGAGACATCAGATATCGAGATATCTCGATAGATATCGAGATCTCGATTGATATCGAGATATTTATCTATCGAGATCTCGATTGATATCGAGATATTTAACTTTCGAGATATAGTGATATGTATCTATTGAGATACCTATCTATCTACATATCGAGATATCGAGATATCTATCTATCGAGTTATCTATCGAGATAGATATAGTATAGCACCCTTACTGTATATATCTATATATATATTTATATATATATATATATATATATATATATATACCTATCTATCTATATATCGAGATATCAGATATCTATCTAACGACATATCTATCTATCGAAATATCTATCTATCTATCGAGATATCTATCTATCTATCAAGATATCTATCGAGATATCTATCGAGATTTCTATAAATCGAGATATCTATCGAGATATCTATGTATCGAGATATCTATCGAGATATCTATCTATCGAGATATCTATGTATCGAGATATCTATCGAGATATCTATCTATCGAGATATCTGTCGAGATATCTATTTATCTATTGAGATATCTATCTATCTATCGAGATATATATCTATCTTTCAAAACATTTATCTATCTGTCAAGATATCTATCGAAATATTTATCTATCGAGATATCTATCGAGATATCCATCGAGATATGTGTCTATCGAGATATCTATCGAGATATCTATCTGTCGAGATATCTACCTATCAATCGAGATATCTATCGAGATATCTATCAATCTATAGAGTTATCTATCGATATATCGAGATATCTATCGAGGTATCACGATAGATATCGAGATATCTGTAGATATCGAGATATGTAGATATCGAGATATGTAGATATCGAGATATCTCGATATCTACATACATACATCTATCGAGATATCTCGATAGATATCTCGCTAGATGTATATATCGATATATCGATATATCGATAGATTTATATATCGAGATATCTCAATAGATATATACATCGATAGATGTAGATAACGAGATATCTCGATATCTACATACAGATATCGAGATATCTAACTATCGAGATATCTAAGGAGATATCTCGATCTATCGAGATATTTACCTATCGAAATATCTATTTTTCGAGATATCTATCGATCGAGATATCTATCTAACGATATATCTATACATATGCATATGTATATATATATATAGGTATATATATCTCGATATATCAATATATCGAAATATTGAGATATCTGATATCTCGAGGTATCTCGATAGATAGCTTGAGAGATAGATATCTCGATAAATAGATTTCTCGATAGATCTTGATAGATATCTATCAAGATAGATATATCGATATCTCGATAGATGGATAGATATATATAGATCGATCTATATAGATCGACAGATATATATATAGGTTGATATATAGATATCGACATACATCTATCGATCTTTCTAACTTCTTTTTTTAATCGATTTCTTCTTTAATCTATATTATTATCGTGATATCGATTATTTTTATTTTATCGAGATATAAGATATTGCGATATCAGATATCGAGATATCAGATATTTAGATATGTGATATATATAAGATATATATAAGATATATATATATATATCTTATATATATATATCAGATATCTTATCGATATATCTATCGATATATCAGATATCAAGATATCAGATATCGAGATATTAGATATCGATATATCAGATATCGAGATACCGGATATCGAGATATCAGATATCGAGATACCGGATATCGAGATATCAGATATCTCGATATCTGATATCGAAATATCCGATATCTCGATATCTCGATATCTGATATCGAGATATCAGATATCGAGCTATCTCGAGATATCAGTTATCGTGATATCTCGACAATGATATCCTCCGTTATCACCGTTTCTATCGAAATATCTATCGAGGTATCTCGATAGATATCGAGATATGTAGATATCGAGGTATGTAGATTTCGAGATATCTCGATATCTACATATCGAGATAGATATCTCGATAGATATCTATCGAGATATCTATCTCGATATCTACATACATACGTCTATGGAGATATCTCGATAGATATCTCGATAGATGTATATATCGATATATCGATATATCGATATATCGATAGATGCATCTATCGAGATATTTCGATAGATATATACATCGATAGATGTACATAACGAGATATCTCGATATCTACATACAGATATCGAGATATCTAATTATCGAGATGTCTAAGGAGATATCTCGATCTATCGAGATATTTACCTAGCGAAATATCTATTTTTCGAGATATCTATCGATCGAGATATCTATCTATCTATATATCTATACATATGTATATGTATATATATATATAGGTATATATATCTCGATATATCGATATATCGAGATATCGAGATATCTGATATATCGAGATATCTCGATAGATAGCTTGAGAGATAGATATCTCGATAAATAGATTTCTCGAAAGATCTTGATAGATATCTATCAAGATAGATATCTCGATATCTCGATAGATGGATAGATATATATAGATCGATACATATACAATGCTGGCCACCCAAATTGCAACACCAAGAAAGACAAGAGATATCACAACAAAATTTATTTTGTAGATAACATGTTGACCAAGTATCAAATGATTAAATTTATAGACTTTTGTGAAGTGTGGTTCCTGCCAAAATCAGTAGCCAGAGTAGCCGCCATTATTGGAGATTACCAGTGCCACACGCCTCGGCATTGATTCAAAGAGACTTTGGATGAGTTCTTGGGGTACAGCAGACCAAGCAGCTTCCACACGTTGCCAATGTTGATCTGCTGTGGCAGCTGGGGATGGAATCTGGGTCAATCGTAGAGCAACCATGGACCACATGTTTTCTATCGGCGAAAGATCCGGAGAGCGATGCGGCCAGGGAAGCAATTCAATCTGGCGATTGACGAAGAACCGTTGGACAATGCGTGCCACGTGTGGTCGCGCATTATCCTGTTGATATATGGCTGTGGGCAAGCCCTGAAGGTAAGGAAGGACAACTGGCTCCAACACCTCGGAGATGTAGCGCTGGCTGTTTAAAGTACCGGCAATGCGTACTAGAGGTGTGCGAGAGTGATATCCAATACCGCCCCATACCATAATACCCGGTGCAGGACCAGTGTGGCGGTGCATAACGCAGCTGTTCAGCATTCTCTCTTCATGGTGTCTACAGACTCAAATGCGACCATCGTGGTGTTGCAGACAGAAGCGTGGCTCGTCAGTAAAGACAATTTCATTCCATTCTGCCGTCCACATCCTTCTGTCATCGCACCATTGGCGGCGGAGACGTCTGTGGTTCTGCGTCAAGGGTAGACAAAACAATGGACGTCTTGCGGACAGACCAATCTGCTGTAAACGGCGTCGAATGGTACGCGCAGACAGTGGATGATGCGTTACAGACTGCATGTGCTGTGCTATGGTTCGTGATGTGACTGAGCGATCCGTCACTGCCATGCGCACAATTTGCCTGTCATCACGTGAAGTGGTGCGCTGAGGTGGATGCGATCGAACACGCCGGTCCGTTGTACCCTCCTGCATCCAACGATCACATATCCGCATTACAGTTGTTTGGTTTCGTCCAGCACGACTACCGATTTCCCTGAAAGATAATCCACAATCTTGGTAGGCCACTATCCTTCCTCTGTCGAACTCGGACACTTAATCAAAAGATGATCGCTGTTTTTGACGAGGCATAATTGATCGTTTTTTTGAAAAACCGCAAGAAAAACACAATTGCCGAACTTGAAATCGTCGAAATCTCCAAGCCTTAAATAGCGCTTTGAAGTGGCGCCACAGGCGCGCGTGATGTGCGTCTGCGCTGAAATTCTAATCATTTGCATATCTCACCTCCGCTAATGCATGTTGTAAATTTCATGTTATTTGCATGTTTCCTTCAGGGTGTTGCATTTACAAGTGGCCAGCAGTGTATATATAGGTTGATATATAGATTTTGACATACATCTATCGAACTTTCTAACTTCTTTTTTTAATCGATTTCTTCTTTAATCTATATTATTATCGTGATATCGATTATTTATATTTTGTCGAGATATAATATATCGAGATATCAGATATCGAGATATCAGATATGGAGATATCAGATATCGAGATATCAGATATCGAGATATCAGATATCGAGATATCTGATATAAGATATCTGATATCAGATATCTTATATATATATCTTATATATATATATCTTATATATATATATCAGATATCTGATATCTTATCGATACATCGATATTCTATCGAGATATCTCGATAGAAACGGTGATCGAGGTCACCAGTGACAGTGATAGATCGACAGTGGTGGATGCGATCGAACACGCCGGTCCGTTGTACCCTCCTGCATCCAACGATCACATATCCGCATTACAGTTGTTTGGTTTCGTCCAGCACGACTACCGATTTCCCTGAAAGATAATCCACAATCTTGGTAGGCCACTATCCTTCCTCTGTCGAACTCGGACACTTAATCAAAAGATGATCGCTGTTTTTGACGAGGCATAATTGATCGTTTTTTTGAAAAACCGCAAGAAAAACACAATTGCCGAACTTGAAATCGTCGAAATCTCCAAGCCTTAAATAGTGGTCGACAGTGAGGATATCACTGTCGAGATATCACGATATCTGATATCTCGAGATAGCTCGATATCAGATATCGAGATATCGAGTTCTCGATGTCTCGATATCAGATATCGAGATATCGAGATATCTGATATCGAGATACCGGATATCGAGATATCGGATATCGAGATATCTGATATCTCGATATCCGATATCTCGATATCCGATATCTCGATATCCGGTATCTCGATATCAGATATCTCGATATCCGATATCTCGATATCCGATATCTCGATATCCGATATCTCGATATCTGATATCTCGATATCCGGTATCTCGATATCTGATATCTCGATATCGGATATCTCGATATCCGATATCTCGATATCCGGTATCTCGATATCCGGTATCTCGATATCTGATATCTCGATATCTGATATCTCGATATCCGGTATCGCGATATCTGATATCTCGATATCTGATATCTCGATATCTGATCTGATATCTGATATCTGGAGATCTGATATCTGATATCTGATCTATATCTGATATCTGGAGATATCTCGATAGATATTTCTTTCGATTTCTTTCGAGATCTTTCTTTCGAGATCTTGCATAATATCTCGAAAGTTATCTGGATCTGGAAGAAAAATCGAGAAAAAATCTCGAAGAAAAAATCTCTCGAGATATCTCGAAAGATATCTCGATATCTGGATAGATAGATTGATCTCGATGGATGGATAGATCTCGATAGATAGATTGATCTCGATGGATGGATAGATCTCGATAGATAGATTGATCTCGATGGATGGATAGATCTCGATAGATAGATTTCTGGATCTATAGATATCTCGATATCTGATATCGAGATAACCAGATATATATCTCGATATCTAGATAGATATCTTGATTCGATCGATAGATAATAGATAGACAAAATATCTCGATATATAGGTATCTCGATAGATCGATAGATATATGGAGAGATAGATATCTCATAAGGTATCTCGATAGATAAATATCTCGATAAATATCTCGATATCTCGACAGATATCTCGATATCTCGACAGATATATCGACAGATATATCTCGATAGATAGATAGATATCTCGATAGATCGACACATATCTCAATAGATCGATAGGTATCTCGATAGATAGATATCTCGATAGATCGATATCTCGATAGATCGATAGATATATCTATAGATCGATAGATATCTCGATAGATCGATAGGTATCTCGATAGATAGATATCTCGATACATAGATAGAGAGATATCTCAATACATAGATAGAGAGATATCTCGATACATAGATAGATGTCTTGATATATCGATAGATAACTCGATAGATTGATAGATATCTGGATAGATATCTCGATAGATAGATAGATATCTGGATAAATAGATATCTCGATAGAGAGATATCTCGATGGATATCTCGATAGATATCTCGATAGATAGATATTTCGATAGATATCTTGACAGATAGATAAATGTCTTGAAAGATAGACCTATCTATCGAAAGATATCTATCTCTCGAGATATCTCTCGAGATATTAATTTTTAATGTTTTGGCTGTGATAGAACGGTATTTTGGTTGAGGCTTCCGAAAGTGCTTTGCAATTTTTTTTTATGTTTGAAAATTAATAATTTTCTTTTATCACAAAAATGTAAGGTATGCCATATGCTCTCTTAGGGCAAGTTCTCATATAAAGCGTCAGTGTCAGCGTTACTCGTATTGACATATTTTAAACCGGTCTCATACCTCAACATGTTGTTGCTAATCGGTTTGTAATTGGTTAAATACACTATCTAACAATAAATATTTGGACACCTGCATATCTATCTATCTAGAAATCTGTCTATCGATATATGGAGATATCTGTCGAGATATCGAGATATCTATCTCTCGAGATATCTATCTATCGAGAAATCTATCAATCGAGATATCAGATATCTCGATAGATAGATAAATATCTCGATAGATCGATAGATATCTCGATAGATTGATAGATATCTCGATAGATCGACAGATAGATAGATATATATCTATCAAGATATCTTTCGAGGTATCTATCCAGATATCTATATATCGATATCTATCGAGATATCTATATATAGAGATATCTATCTATCGAGATATCTAGCGAAATATCTATCGAGATATCTATCGATCTATCTATCGATCTATAAAGATATCTATCATCTATCGATCTATCGAGATATCTATCTACGAGATTTCCGTCTATCGATATATCTTTCGAGATATGGAGATATCTATCGAGATATCGAGATATCTATCTATCGACATATCTCTCGAGATATCTCGATATATCTCTCGAGATATCTCGATCTATCGAGAAATCTATCTATTGAGATATCAGATATCTAGATAGATAAATATCTCGATAGATTGATAGATATCTCGATAGATCGATAGATTGATAGATATCTCGATAGATCGATAGATAGACATATATCTATCAAGATATCTATCGTGATATCTATCGAGATATCTATCGATCTATCAAGATATCTATCTATCGAGATATCTAGCGAAATATCTATCGAGATATCTATTGATCTATCTATCGATCTTTAAAGATATCTATCATCTATCGATCTATCGAGATATCTATGATCTATCGAGAAGATATCTACGAGATATCCGTCTATCGATATATCTTTCGAGATAAGGAGATATCTGTCGAGATATCGATATATCAATCTCTCGAGATATCTCTTGACATATCTATCTATTATTATATCGTGATTATTATATCTATCTATTATTATATCTATCACTATTATTATCGTGATCTCTATTATTATCGTCTATCGCGAAATCTATCTATCGAGATCTATCCATCCATCGAGATCAATCTATCTATACATCTATCGAGATTTCGAGATATCTATCTCTCGAGATATCTATCGAGATATTTATCTATCTATATATCAAAATATCTTATCTATCTATCGATCTATCTATCGAGATATATCAGATATCGAGATAACAGATATCGAGAAATCGGATATCGAGATATCAGATATCGAGATATCAGATATAGGAATATCAGATATCGAGATATCTATCGAGATATCTACATTTCGAGATATCTACCTTTCGAGATATCTAACTATCGAGATATCTATCGATTTCTATCGAGATATTTATCTATCGAGATATCTGTCTATCGATATATCTGTCGAGATATCGAGATAGGTATCGAGATATCTCTCTATCGAGATATCTATCTCTCGAGATATCTATATATCGAGAAATCTATCTATCGAGATCTATCCTTTCATCGAGATCAATCTATCTATGCTCAATCTATCTCTCATATAAAGCGTCAGTGTCAGCGTTACTCGTATTGACTCCCTTCTCTATCGAGATATCTATCGATAGATGCATATCTATCGAGAAATCGAGATATCTATCTTTCGAGATATCTAAAGATATTTATCTATTGAGAAATCTATTTATCGAGATATCTATCTCTCGAGATATCTCGAGACATCAGATATGTCGTTATCTATCGATATCTATCGAGATATCTATATCGAGATATCTTCTATCGAGATATCAGATATCCAGATATCAGATATCGAGAAATCAGATATCGAGATACCAGATATCGAGATATCCGATATAGAGATATCTCGATATCTGATATCGAGATATCAGATATCGTGATATCTCGACAGTGATATCCTCCGTCATCACCGTTTCTAACGAGATATCTATCGAGATATCTCCAAAGATGTATGTAGATATCTCGATATCTACATACAGATATCGAGATATCTAACTATCGAATTCTAACTATCTAACTTTTGATACATCTTTATACATATCGAACTTTCTTTTCTAATCGATTTCTTCTTTAATAGATATTATTATCGTGATATCGATTATTTATATTCTATCTCGATATCTAATATCTCGATATCTTACATCTCGATAGAATATAAATAATCGATATCACGATAATAATATCGATTAAAGAAGAAATCGATTAGAAAAAGAACTTAGATTAAAAGAAGTTAGAAGTTAGAAGTCGATATTAATGTCGATATATATGTATGTCGTTATCTATATATATACATATATATATAGATATCGATATATCGATATCTATCGATATATCGATATATCAGTTTCTATCGAGATTTCTCGATAGAAACTGTGATCGAGGACAGTGACAGTGATAGTGGTCGACAGTGAGGATATCACTGTCGAGATATCACGATATCTGATATCTCGAGATAGCTCGATATCAGATATCGAGATATCGAGATCTCGATGTCACGATATCAGATATCGAGATATCGAGATATCGGATATCTCGATATCTGATATCTCGATATCTGATATCTCGATATCTGATATCTCGATATCTGATATCTCGATATCCGGTATCTCGATATCCGGTATCTCGATATATGATATCTCGATATCTGATATCTCGATATCCGGTATCTCGATATCTGATATCTCGATATCTGATATCTCGATATCTGATATCTCGATATCTGATATCACGATATCTGATATCTCGAGATATCTCGATAGATAGCTCGATTTCTTTCGAGATCTATCTTTCGAGATCTTGCATAATATCTCGAAAGATAGATATCTCGATATCTGGATAGATAGATTGATCTCGATGGATGGATAGATTTCGATAGATAGATTTCTCGATCTATAGATATTTTGAGAGATATCTCGAGAGATAGATATCTCGATATCTGATATCGAGATATCCAGATATATATCTCGATATCTAAATAGATATCTCGATTGATAGATCGATAGATAATAGATAGACAATATATCTCGATATATAGGTATCTCGATAGATCGATAGATAGATAGATATCTCGAGAGATAGATATCTCGTAAGGTATCTCGATAGATAAATATCTCGATAAATATCTCGATATCTCGTCAGATATCTCGATATATCGACAGATTTCTTCTTTAATCGATTAGAATCGATTTCTTCTTTATCGAATTTCTTCTTTAATCGATATTATTATCGTGATATCGATTATTTATATTCTATCGAGATGTAAGATATCGAGATATTAGATATCTTACTCTCGATAGATAGATAGATATCTCCATAGATCGATAGATATCTCGATAGATTGATAGATATCTCTATATATAGATATCTCGATAGAAATCTCGGTAGATATATAGATATATCCATAGATAGACAAATAGATTTCTCGATATATAAAATCTACATAGTTATCTCAATGGATCTCTCGATAGAGATATCGCGATATATATCTCTATAGCTATCTCAATAGATAGATATCTCGATAGATAAATATTTCGATAGATATCTCGATATATAGATATCTCGATAGATAACTCGATAGATATATCGATAGATAAATAGATATCTCGATAAATAGATAGATATCTCAATAGATATATAGATGTCTCGAAAAGTATCTCGATAGATAGATATCTCGATAGTTAGATATCTCGATATCTGTATGTAGATATCTCGATATCTACATACATACGATATCTGATATATACATATCTCGATATCTACATACATACGATATCTGATATCTCGATATCAGATAACGAGATATCGAGATATCGGATATCGAGATTCGAGATATCGGAAATCTCGATATCAGATATCTCGATATCTGATATCGGATATCTGATATCTCGATATCAGATATCTGATATCTCGATAGAATGTAAATAATCGATATCAGGATAATAATATCGATTAATAGATAATCGATATCACGATATATCAGATATCGTGATATCTCGACAGTGATATCCTCCGTTATCACCGTTTCTATCGAGAAATCTATCGAGATATCTCGATGTATGTATATAGATATCGAGATATCTCGATATGTAGATATCGATAGATATTTTTTTTTTTTTTTTTTTATCCAATGCGGAGGCACTTGTATTCAAACATTGGCCCTTACTACGCCGCAGTTTTACTGTCCATTTTATTGTGGGGGCACCATATAGGCGGACAGCATTACCCCCTATGAAGGGACGACACGAACGGAGGCATTTTTCGTGGCGCAACGCTGGGACTCGATCTGAGCACCCTCAGCACCGAAAACCAGCGCGCTGTACCACTGGGCCGCCACAAGCCCATATCGATAGATATCTACATATCGATATTTCTCGATAGATATCTACATATTAAAAATCAAAGAAAAGTAACATTTTAAGGGATTGTAGTCTTAAAGGGATTGTTTGTTATATTTGAGATATGTTTAGGACTAAAAACAGACAAACTGATGCAGCTGTCATTTGGAGTCGACATTTGCAAATGTCATAGCACAAAACGTAACAGTATGCTCCTTAAACATGTGCGAGAAAGAAAAATGCCATTTATGAAAAATTCCATGAAGGAAACCGAAACTTAACTGCATTTTGAGCATGATGATTTTTTAGGCTTTGTACTCCAAACGCCTTTTTCGACAGGGGAAAATCTCTTGCCACACTTTGCACGTATTCCTGTTGCAAAATATTTCATTTATAAAACTGTACCCCAGACACAAACATTGATCAACAAGCGTATTTATAGAAACTTTCAAAATCAATTTTTAAATTTTTGCCGGTTGAAAAATAATTTTGGGATATATTTTTTCTTGTTATATGTGGATAACACAGCAAGTAAAACTTGTCCAAAATTAAGGTTTTGTAGTTAAATTAGTACTGAGTTAAAATACAAGCTGTAAATACTTCATTTTACGTCTCACTAGGCGATTGGGGATTCGGTCTAAATTGCTCGGTCTAAGGTGGTACCAAGTGTTGATATTGGTTCAGCAATATGGTGTTCACATTAAAAGCAAAACAAAAAAAAAAAACTCGTTTACTCTATTAAAAGTGCTGTTTACATTTAGTGAACTGTGTACAGTGATTTCTCTCGTTTAGAGAGAGTAATTTGTGTTTTTTATAACAAATATTTTTTATTGAAAAAAAAAATTTCGAAAAGTGACTAGACTAGAAAAGTGAATTAATCAAATGTAGTTTCTGACATATATGGATGAGCTAAACTCTGGTTAAGCACATTTAAAAATGTTTGCTGTGTTTTTTCTGTCCTTCAAAGTTACTTTAGAGTCTTCTGTAGTTTGAGCTATAAAACGAATGATTTCGTCGTGTCATGTAAATATAATTTATCCCTATCAAAAAAAGACTTTTTACAAAAATTCATATCTATCAGACATCGAGATATCAGATATCTCGATATCTGATATCTCGATATCTGATATCTGGATATCTGATATCTCGATATCTGATGTCTCGATATCTTATATCTCAATATCTGATATCTCGATATCTTATATCTCGATAGAATATAAATAATCGATATCATGATAATAATATCGATATCACGATATATCAGATATCGTGATATCTCGACAGTGATATCCTCCGTTATCACCGTTTCTATCGAGATATCTATCGAGATATCTCGATAGATGTATGTATGTAGATATCGAGATAGATATCTCGATAGATAGATATCTATCGACATATCTATCTAGATATATATCTACATATCGAGATATCTATCTCGATATCTACATATCAAAATATCTAACTATCGAGATATCTAAGGATATCTATCGAGATATTTACCTATAGAAATATCTATCTTTCGAGATATCTATCTATCGATCGAGATATCTATCTATAGATATATCTATATATATATGTATATATATCTAGGTATATATATCTCGATATAGATATCTCGATAGATAGCTTGAGAGATAGATATCTCGATAAATAGATTTCTCGATACTTAGATATCTTGATAGATATCTATCAAGATAGATATCTCGATATCTCGATAGATGGATAGATAGATTGATCTCGATGGATAGATAGATCTCGATAGATAGATTTCTCGATATATAGATATCTCGAGAGATATCTCGAGAGATAGATATCTCGATAGAGAGATATGTCGAGAGATAGATATCTCGATAGAGAGATATCTCGATAGCTATCTCGATATCTCGATAGATATCTCCATATCTCGACTGATATATCGATAGACAGATATCTCGATAGATAGATATCTCGATATCGATAGATATCTCGATAGTTAGATATCTTGAAAGGTAGATATCTCGAAAGATACATATCTCGATAGAAACGGTGATCACGGAGGATATCACTGTCGAGATATCACGATATCCCGAGATAGCTCGATATATAGATATCGAATATCTGGATATCAGATATCTCGATATTTG
Organism: Dolomedes plantarius; assembly: GCA_907164885.2. Taxonomy (NCBI): domain Eukaryota; kingdom Metazoa; phylum Arthropoda; class Arachnida; order Araneae; family Dolomedidae; genus Dolomedes; species Dolomedes plantarius. Next base: position 2,848,876 of record OU015497.1, on the reverse strand, counting down.
ATATGTTGATATCTGATATCTCGATATCTGATATTCCTATGTCTGATATCTCGATATCTGATATCTCGATATCTGATATCACGATATCTGATATCTCGAGATATCTCGATAGATAGCTCGATTTCTTTCGAGATCTATCTTTCGAGATCTTGCATAATATCTCGAAAGATAGATATCTCGATATCTTGATAGATAGATTGATCTCGATGGATGGATAGATCTCGATAGATAGATTTCTCGATCTATAGATATCTCGAGAGATATCGCAAGAGATATATATCTCGATATCTGATATCGAGATATCCAGATATATATCTCGATATCTAGATAGATATCTCGATTGATAGATCGATAGATAATAGATAGAAAAGATATTTCGATATATAGGTATCTCGATAGATCGATAGATAGATAGATATCTCGAGAGATATATATCTCGATATCTGATATCGAGATATCCAGATATATATCTCGATATCTAGATAGATATCTCGATTGATAGATCGATAGATAATAGATAGAAAAGATATCTCGATATATAGGTATCTCGATAGATCGATAGATAGATAGATATCTCGAGAGATAGATATCTCGTAAGATATCTCGATAGATAAATATCTCGATAAATATCTCGATATCTCGACAAATATCTCGATATCTCGACAGATATATCGACAGATATATCTCGATAGATAGATAGATATCTCGATAGATCGAAAGATATCTCGTTAGATTGATAGATATCTCGATATATAGATATCTCCATAGATATCTCGGTAGATATATAGATATATCGATAGATAGACAAATAGATTTCTCGATAGATAGAAATGTACATAGTTATCTCAATGAATCTCTCGATAGAGATATCGCGATATATATCTCGATAGCTATCTCGATAGATAGATATCTCGATAGATAAATATTTCGATAGATATCTCGATATATAGATATCTCGATAGATATCTCGATAGATATATCGATAGATAAATAGATATCTCGATAAATAGATAGATATCTCAATAGATATATAGATATCTCGATAGGTATCTCGATAGATAGATATCTCGATAGTTAGATATCTCGATATCTGTATGTAGATATCGACATATCTCGATATCTACATACATACGATATCTGATATGTCGATATCAGATAACGAGATATCGAGATATCGGATATCGAGATTCGAGATATCGGAAATCTCGATATCAGATATCTCGATATCTGATATCGGATATCTGATATCTCGATAGAATGTAAATAATCGATATCAGGATAATAATATCGATTAATAGATAATCGATATCATGATATATCAGATATCGTGATATCTCGACAGCGATATCCTCCGTTATCACCGTTTCTATCGAGAAATCTATCGAGATATCTCGATGTATGTATATAGATATCGAGATATCTCGATATGTAGATATCGATAGATATCTACATATCGGTATTTCTCGATAGATATCTACATATTAAAAATCAAAGAAAAGTAACATTTTAAGGGATTGTAGTCTTAAAGGGATTGTTTGTTATATTTGAGATCTGTTTAGGACTAAAAACAGACAAACTGATGCGGCTCTCATTTGGAGTCGACATTTGCAAATGTCACAGGACAAAACGCAACAGTATGCTCCTTAAACATGTGCGAGAAAGAAAAATGCCATTTATGAAAAATTCCATGAAGGAAACCGAATCTTAACTGCATTTTGAGCATGATGATTTTCAAGTTTTGTACTCCTAACGCCTTTCTCGACAGGGGAAAATCTCTTGCCACACTTTGCACGTATTCCTGTTGCAAAACATTTCATTTATAAAACTGTACCCCAGACATTAAACATCGATCAACAAGCATATTTATAGAAACTTTCAAAATCAATTTTTAAATTTTTGCCGGTTGAAAAATAATTTTGGGATATATTTTTTCTTGTTATATGTGGATAACACATCAAGTTAAACTTGTCCAAAATTAAGGTTTTGTAGTTAAATTAGTACTGAGTTAAAATACAAGCTGTAAATACTTCATTTTACGTCTCACTAGGCGATTGGGGATTCGGTCTAAATTGCTCGGTCTAAGGTGGTACCAAGTGTTGATGTTGGTTCAGCAATATGGTGTTCACATTAAAAGCAAAACAAAAAAAAACGTTTACTCTATTAAAAGTACTGTTTACATTTAGTGAACTGTGTACAGTGATTTCTCTCGTTTAGAGAGAGTAATTTGTGTTTTTTATAACAAATATTTTTTATTGAAAAAAAAAACATTTCGAAAAGTGACTAGACTAGAAAAGTGATTTAATCAAATGTAGTTTCTGACATATATGGATGAGCTAAACTCTGGTTAAGCACATTTAAAAATGTTTGCTGTGTTTTTTTGTCCTTCAAAGTTACTTTAGAGTCTTCTGTAGTTCGAGCTAAAAAACGAATGATTTCGTCGTGTCATGTAAATATAATTTATCCCTATCAAAAAAAGACTTTTTACAAAAATTCATATCTATCAGACATCGAGATATCAGATATCTCGATATCTGATATCTCGATATCTGATATCTCGATATCTGATATCTCGATATCTGATGTCTCGATATCTTATATCTCAATATCTGATATCTCGATATCTTATATCTCGATAGAATATAAATAATCGATATCATGATAATAATATCGATTAATAGATAATCGATATCACGATATATCAGATATCGTGATATCTCGACAGTGATATCCTCCGTTATCACCGTTTCTATCGAGATATCTATCGAGATATCTCGATAGATGTATGTATGTAGATATCGAGATATTTCGATATCTACATATCGAGATAGATATCTCGATAGATAGATATCTATCGACATATCTATCTAGATATGTATCTACATATCGAGATATCTAACTATCGAGATATCTAAGGATATCTATCGAGATATTTACCTATAGAAATATCTATCTTTCGAGATATCTATCTATCGATCGAGATATCTATCTATAGATATATCTATATATATATGTATATATATCTAGGTATATATATCTCGATATAGATATCTCGATAGATAGCTTGAGAGATTGATATCTCGATAAATAGATTTCTCGATACTTAGATATATTGATAGATATCTATCGAGATAGATATCTCGATATCTCGATAGATGGATAGATAGATCGATCTCGATCGATGGATAGATCTCGATAGATAGATTTCTCGATATATAGATATCTCGAGAGATATCTCGAGAGATAGATATCTCGATAGAGAGATATCTCGATAGCTATCTCGATATCTCGATAGATATCTCCATATCTCGACTGATATATCGATAGACAGATATCTCGATAGATAGATATCTCGATAGATATCGATAGATATCTCGATAGTTAGATATCTCGAAAGGTAGATATCTCGAAAGATAGATATCTCGATAGATATCTCGATAGAAACGGTGATCACGGAGGATATCACTGTCGAGATATCACGATATCCCGAGATAGCTCGATATATAGATATCGAATATCTGGATATCAGATATCTCGATATTTGATATGTTGATATCTGATATCTCGATATCTGATATCTCGATATCTTATATCTCGATATCTGATATATCTCGATAGATAGATCGATAGATAGATAAGATATCTCGATATATAGATATATAGATAGATAAATATCTCGATAGATGGATAGATAGATTGATCTCGATGGATGGATAGATCTCTATAGATAGATTTCTCGATATATAGATATCTCGAGAGATATCTCGAGACCTCGATAGATATCTCGATATCTCGACAGATATCTCCATATCTCGAAAGATATATCGATAGACGGATATCTCGTAGATAGATATCTCGATAGATCGATAGATGATAGATATCTTTATAGATCGATAGATAGATCGAATATAGCTCGATAGATATTTCGCTAGATATCTTGATAGATAGATATCTCGATAGATAGATATCTCGATATATAGATATTTCGATAGATACCTCGAAAGATATCTTGATATATATCTATCTATCTGTCGATCTATCGAGATATCTATCAATCTCTCGAGATATCTATCGATCTATCGAGATATTTATCTATCTATCGAGATATCTGATATCTCGATAGATAGATTTCTCGATAGATAGATATCTCGAGAGATAGATATGTCGATAGATATCTCGATATCTCGACAGATATCTCCATATATCGATAGACAGATATCTCGATAGATAGATATGCAGGTTTCCAAATATTTATTGTTAGATAGTGTATTTAACCAATTACAAACCGATTAGCAACAACATGTTGAGGTATGAGACTGGTTTAAAATATGTCAATACGAGTTTCGACGACACTGACGCATTATATGAGAACTTGCCCTAAGAGAGCATCTTGCATACCTTACATTTTTGTGATAAAACAAAATAATTAATTTTCAAACATAAAAAAAAATTGCAAATCACTTTTAGAAGCCTCAACCAAAATCCTGTTCTATCACAGCCAAAACATTAAAAATCAAAGAAAAGTAACATTTTTGTCTACACCCACGATCATGACCCGGAATAATGAAGCAAACTAAAGGATCCCAAGTACGAGTATTTCAGAAAACCACGATGAGATGGAATATACGAACATTCCTTCCCCTTCCTCCTGGTAGAGGAAACTGCGGTGTATTCGGTAACGAACGTTAACCTACTTTCAGTAAAAAAAGAGACCTTTCTTGGCTCCACTACGTTCCCAATTGAGCGATTTTCTGGGTGAAACTCCTCACGCTGCTCTTTTTCGTTTTTTAAAGTGTGCTGGGATTTTTCCTATTTTTTTTATTATTCCTTTTAGTGCTTGACAATTACCTGGTTGGAGAAACCCCATCTAAAATTTTTCTGTTGTTTTTACCCTCACTTTTCTTTCCAGCCTTGCTCTTGACCTTTCATCACATTTATATATCACTGAGTATACCATACTTATATCTGAACGTTCTTTATCGCTGTTTTAAATCACTTGTTTTCAATGATTGTATGTAATCTTCCATACCATTGGATTGTATGTAATCTTCCATACCATTGCTACTCGTTATGTCTAATTTTATGTGGGCGTATTTGTTTTGTTGTTGTCTTGTGTCTGGCGAAGCTTGACCTTCTAGGACCTTGTGCTGAAAAACCTCACACAACCAACCAACCATCTAGAAATGAAAAGTTGCCTCAAAGTGGCGAGGGGTTGACACCGGGTGAAGTACGTAGGGAGTTTGTTTTCTTCTGGTAGGGCCACCCAAAGCGTGACGGCTAGCCAATTTTCCCCGACTAAATACTGACAGGTGAGACATCCAGAGGTTATGTCAGACTCCAGTCTTTGCGGTTTCCCTTTAAAATGAAGCCTTTCCCTGTACCATAAATCAATCGCTGTAGTCTTAAGGGATTGTTTGGTATATTTGAGATCTGCTTAGGACTAAAAACAAACAAACTGATGCGGCTGTCATCTGGAGTCGACATTTGCAAATGTCACAGGACGAAACGCAACAGTATGCTCCTTAAACATGTGCGAAAAAGGAAAATGCCATTTAGGAAAAATTCCATGAAGGAAACCGAAACTTATCTGCATTTTGAGCATGACGATTTTCAAGTTTTGTACTCCAAACGCCTTTCTCGACAGGGGAAAATCTCTTGCCACACTTTGCACGTATTCCTGTTGCAAAACATTTCATTTATAAAACTGTACCCCAGACACAAACATCGATCAACAAGCGTACTTATAGAAACTTTCAGAATCAATTTTTAAATTTTTGCCGGTTGAAAAATAATTTTGGGATATTTATTTCTTGTTATATGTGGATAACACAGCAAGTAAAACTTGTCCAAATTTAAGGTTTTGTAGTTAAATTAGTACTGAGTTACGTTATACACGCTATAAATACTTCATTATACGTCTCACTAGGCGATTGGGGATTCGGTCTAAATTGCTCGGTCTAAGATGGCACCAAGTGTTGATGTTGGTTCAGCAATATGGTGTTCACATTAAAAGTAACAATTGCCCGTTGCAGAACGGGCGGATGTCGGAAGACTAAAGTGACTGCCGCATTGGGGAAAAAAGTACTCGTTTACTCTATTAAAAGTACTGTTTACATTTAGTGAACTCTGTACAGTGATTTCTCTCGTTTAGAGAGAGTAATTTGTGTTTTTTATAACAAATATTTTTTATTGAAAAAAAAAAACAGTTCGAAAAGTGACTAAACTAGAAAAGTGAATTAATCGAATGTAGTTTCTGACATATATCGATGAACTAAACTCTGGTTAAGAACATTTTTAAAAACCTTGCTGTGTTTTTTCTGTCCTTCAAAGTCACTTTGGAGTCTTCTGTACTTTGGGCTATAAAACGAATGATTTCGTCATGTCGTGTAAATACAATTTATCCCTATAGAAATAGAATCTTCAATCTCCTATCATAAAAAAACTGTTTAAGGAAAATTGCAAAGAGAAATATAGTATGTGATGATTATGATTTTCCGTCGAAAGGTAATAATACATTAAGACTAACTACAATTAAAAATAATTAAACGATTAATTGATCATTATTTCATTTCGATGATTTAATGTTAAGATTACATTCATTATAACGATAGTCAGGTGCATTGAAATTTGAAGTGCGGAATTTTCCCTCCGCCATTTGTCTGTAGGGGTGGGAGGGGAATGCGGGCCTCCCTAGATTCCTCCCCCGAGCGTGTTCGGTCTGAACCGAGGTTGCTTTGCGTGAGCTGTGCTTCCATTTCGCGGTACACTGAGAGAATGTCGACAGACAAAGTGCATTAGGAAAAAAATCCACAAGGTGACGGGACAAATGCCGAATAGCTTGAGAAAGGCCCATTTGGTTTTTTGCAATCCTTCCAGTATCAAGAACCTTTTAGGTCCATAATTAGATTAATTCTTGGATTTAATAGGCGCTGGGAAGTCGTGATAAAAGAACGAAAAGTTGGACGTCTAAACCGAATAGTGTTGTGCTGTGTTGTTTTTGTTGCTAATGCCCCCTGGTTGGAGGTTCCATTCACCAGGTCCTAATAGGGCAGAAAGGGACGGCTTCTGTTTTGAATTAGCACCACAAGGATCGGAGTCCGACTTGACTAAATGACCGGTCCCGTCATTTTCAACCGAATGACGTGACGAGTTCGGAACACTTGAACTCGCACCTCCACAGGTAAATTTGGGAAATTGGACGACATTGCAGCCACGAATTATTTCACGTGCCCCGGCCACCATTAGTGAACACGGCGGTGGATTTGCAGCGACGACCATCGAACCAGACACGTTCAGATCACTGGAACACTGCTCTTGCCAACTGGGCCACCGCGCTCACGAATAGTGTTGTTGTTTTTGCTAACACGGAGCAGTAATCGATGAAGAAATTCGCACTTAATCCGCGATAATCGATAGTTTTCTTGAATGAGGGCACGTAAAAGTGAACCAACACCACCCTCTGGTACCACCTTAATATTGTCCGAGCACCCCCGGGAGGGAACGTACCTTCTCCCACCCTCTATGAGTTCATATATTGATTTTCCGGTCTACAGATTTAACGTGCCCATACGTCGTCTAGACGCGTTCATCGGGTTTCCAAGGGTGAACCCGACGCGCTACCACCTAGGCAACCTCTGGCCCTCACACTGTAAAGTTTAACAACGTGTGTAACAAGCGATTATAATGCTCTCAGATAACTATGATTGTTGGAAAATATTACTTTTTGCACACTTCCATTGTTAAAACACACGAAATTAACCATTTAGATGACAATGTAGATCCGCTTTCTAAATGCATCATTGTTGTGAAACAATACTTCGGAAATATTTTCCGGCGCCATCTTCATTCCAATACTAACCCTCTCAAAGTGCTGTCGCTATGCAAAGCTCTTTCATGGCGGTGTCATTACCAGTGATTATGTTTTTTGCATACTTTCGGAGGAATGGTGGAAACCCAGAGTAAGTATTTGAAACAAATTCGGCGATTTCTTTTGTCTCCAAATTCTACTTTAAAAAGCTTACAGACATGCTCACACACAAACAGCTGTCCGCTGTCTTACTTACCAATGGCTTTCCTTCAGCTGTTGTGATAGACTCGTTTCGGGGCGTTGTGGTGAAATTTTTGGTCTTTATCCATTGGTGAATTTATGACGCGTTGTCAATCAAGTCTTACAGATGCTGCTGCTATTAAGCATTGGTATCCTTAAATGGCGAACGTACTTGAAATCCATTACAATGTAATAGGAGTCACATTCAAATATATTAAAATTAAATAAGTTTTAATGGAGAGAACTGAATAAATGCCTTAAGATTTAAATAATTGCAGCGGGAGATATTTAATTTAGACCACTCTTTAAGAAATCTGATGAATCGGCTTTTCTGCTGACTGTAAAGTGATCCATTGCACGTGATACATTATGTGTCTTAGGTTGTCTGTATATATATATATATACAGTGGAATCTCAATCTATCGTTTTTCAAGGGACCGATTGAACTATACGATAAATTCGGAAACATAACAAAGCAATATGATCGTTGGGACTGGATAAAATGAACATACGGAAAAACGATGGATGCGAAAACGATCCATCGAGATTCCACTGTATATATATATATATATATATATATAGAGAGAGAGAGATAGACAGATATATATATATATATATATATATATATATATATATACAGACATCCTGAGTTTCTCTTTGTCGTCTCGTAGTGCTACGAGACATGCTTATAATCTCGATTTCGTTATTTTACTTTATCGCATAAAGTACGGTTAAGCTACAAAGTGAAAAAAGACTCTCTAGTTACGTGTTTTCATGAGCAAAGTTATGCTAAGGTTAATGGAAAAACTAAGAGATATCCTAATTTATCTCCAAAAAAGGGAAATTGTTAAATATTAGCGATATATCCCTAACCAACGAATAACTGAATTAACACTTCTGTAACTGACTAATTTTCTTCTTGAAAATGAAGGAAATGTAGAAGAATTAATTGATACACGAAGAGTATATTTTTGCATTATACTCAAATGCCGCGTATAATTATATTAACATTATATGTGTATCACTGACGAATAAAAATCTCCTAATATGTATAACCCCAGTAAATATATTATACTATGTTATCTAAAATTAAACATGTTAAAAAGCAATACAGACTCACCTTAATCATAAAATGAAGCAAAAGATATGCAGTAGAAAGTAAACTTAAATCCATAATTAAAAATATGGATTAATCCATAATTAAAAATATGGATTAATCCATAATTTAAAATCCATAATTAAAAATATGGATTTTCCTTTCGGAAAAAACTGTAAAATGTATGTTTGGTTTTGTTTATAATGCCTACATTCTTCAGCCAGCTTCTCGATTTCAAGTAAACATTTCAGTTCATTTTCGGAGGAAGGTTCCATCTGAATAAATACTTTCCGAGCTTTAATAGAGTCCATTATGGCTTTGTCCATTATAGCCGCATTAAAAATATCTTTCGGCAGGTAAGTACAGAAAAGCCGTGGCAGTTTCCTACCGAAATTAGTGCATACGTCTTCGTTTACGTCAGAGCTTTGGCCACAAACAGTTTGAGAAGAAATATTGTACCTTGACTTAAATAGAGAAAACCATTCATCACTGCATTTAAAATATTCAGTACCCATTCGACTTCCCAATTCATCAGCCTTCGTCAGATCTAGGGGTCCATTTATCGGAAAATTTCGAGATCTAACATCCGGGAACCATTGCAGTAGAACTTTTTCTAGATCTTCTTGGGACGCATTTCTCATGCATTTCCTTCCTCTAGCAAATTTTGATTTTTTCCTTAAGTCTAAAATTGACTCCTTGCTTTTCAAATTAGTTGACAAGACATATTTTTAAATTCCATAGTCAGCTGCTAGCTTTGTTTTAAATTCGCCATTCTCTACTTCTTTAAAATTTCTACCTTTGTCCCCAAAGTTAGGGTTTTGTACTTTCCACGTGTAGACGTCCTCAATTTATACATGTTCACGCCACACAATGAGGAAGAAAAACTAGACCACATTAACTTGTCTGCACTGCAGGTATAACTGACGCAGCTACCTAGATTCTGTAGTAAAGACTGCTTTTTCTGAAATTCTAAGAAAATCGATTTAAATAAAGGAAAATTGCTTTTCCGTTTAGCACTAATAAGAAGGACAATAGCTTCTAACGTTTAGCGGACATGCAATAGTCTAGGAATGCAGACATGTGCCACTTTAAACAGAAAAGAAATACAGACGATTTTGACACACAAAATAATAAATACAGTGTGTATTTTCTCCATTAAACGAGGAAAAAGAATTTTTTTTGTCAAATTTTTTGCTCGAATTAACGGAAGTAATAAAAATTTAGTTCGAATTAATGAGATATTTTTAACATTAATTCCAATACAACTTTTTAGGGGCCTTTGGATTCGTTCGAATTAACCGAAAGTTCGATTTAACCGAGTTTGAATTAATGAGCGTCCACTATATATATATATATATATATATATATATATATATATATATATGTGTGTGTGTGTATACACTGGATATCAAAAATTAAGGAAAAGTCACAAAAAGAGCGGTTACTCAAAAAGTTTTGCGTAGGATTTAATGAAACTTATACACATTATACAACAAACAGGTAGGTACAAAATAGCATAAAAAGAAATCGCCAGACAATTATGGTGTTATAGAAACTAGCATATGTATACAATGAACAAATCGGATGTGTTACTTTGGTATAGGAAAAGTACATTTAAAATGGCGTATGATCCCCCCGAAAAGCAATACAGCACATACAGCGATGTGTGATGCTGTCAATTATGCGGTCTATGATTTCGGTAGGAAGTGAGAGCCATTGCTGTCTCAAAGCAGTTGAAAGCTTGGATAACTTATAGGAGGAGGATTGAGAGCAGCTATACGTTGTCCTAAAGCGTCCCAACCATGCTCGATATAAATCAGGTCCGGTTATCGAGATGGCCACGCCATGCGCTGAATTGTTTCCTGCTCAAGATAAGCATCCACGATGCTTCCCTGTGCGGTCTTGCGTTATCGTCCTGTAACACGAAAGGATCGCTTATTGCAAAGGTACGTTGTTTAATGTTAAAAGAAAATCCCCCTAGTCAAAGGACAGTTGCAAAATCATTAAAATGCTCGGTGTCCACTGTAAACAGAATGATAAACGTTGATTTAAATCTTAAAAAAGAGAAAAAACGCAATGTGCATCGTCTTCTTCCAAATCATATCGCTGAACGCAGGACACGCTGCAGAATTCTATATGAGAAACACTTATCCAAAGAAAAATGGAAAACAATTGTCACAATAGATGAATCATGGGTGTATTTAAATGATTGCAACAAAAAAAAGAGCCATTTATGATCATAAAAGGGGAGAAAAAAATTTAAGTACGTGGTTCAAAGAATCGAAAGAAAGTTTTTCTAAGAGATTCACGATTGTTGCTGGTTTTTCTTATAATGGCAAGTTAAAAATAAAGAGATTGGAAAAAAATGTCAAGATTAACTCCAAATACTATCAGGAACATATTTTATCGCCAATTTTTCTGAATGAAATACCATCGCTTTACCCACAGTGCCATCAATCTGTGAGACTCCATCAGGACAAAGCTAGCAGTCACACATCAATATCCACTGTAAATTTCCTAAAAGAAATGGAACAAAAAACTGGTATGAAGGCCATCCCCTTCACTGATATCCCTACTAAATCTCCCGGTGTATCTCCTATGGATTTTTGTGCTTTCGGACTTTTAAAATCTGCATTATCCAAACGTCGTCCCAAAACCCTTACAGACTCTGGAAAGCTGTTCAGGAGGAATGGGATAGAATACCTCTTCTGACACTTCAAAAGGCATTATTATCCTGGAAATTGCGGTGTCGAAAGATAGTTCAGAATAAGGGATGTCAAATAGAACATTTAAAGCACATGAATTTTATGTAATTTAGTTTTGTGAATACAATATACATCGTCTAAAAAATGTGTGAAGAGCCTCTGTATATGATTGTGTGTAATCTTCCATACCATTGTTACTCGTTATGTCTAATTTTATGTGGGCGTATTTCTTTTGCTGTTGTATTGTGTCTGGCGAAGCTTGACCTTTTAGGACCTTGTGCTGAAAAACCTGACTCAACCAACCAACCATCTAGAAATGGAAAGTTCCCTCAAAGTGGCGAGGGGTTGACACCGGGGGGAGTACGTAGGGAGTTTGTTTTCTTCTGGTAGGGCCACCCAAAGCGTGACGGCCAGCCAATTTTCAGCTAATAAATACTGACAGGTGAGACATCCAGAGGTTATGTCAGACTCCAGTATTTGCGGTTTCCCTTTAAAATGAAGCCTTTTCCTGTCCCATAAATCAACGTCTTAAGGGATTGTTTGTTATATTTGAGATGTGTTTAGGACTAAAAACAAACAAACTGATGCGGCTATCATCTGGAGTCGACATTTGCAAATGTCACAGGACGAAACGCAACAGTATGCTCCTTAAACATGTTCGAAAAAGGAAAATGCCATTTATGAAAAATTTCATGAAGGAAACCGAAACTTAACTGCATTTTGAGCATGATAGTTTTCAAGTTTTGTACTCCAAACGCCTTTATCGACAGGGGAAAATCTCTTGCCTCACTTTGCACGTATTCCTGTTGCAAAACATTTCATTTATAAAACGGTACCCCAGACACAAAAAATTATCAACAAGCGTACTTATAGAAACTTTCAGAATCAATTTTTAAATTTTTGCCGGTTGAAAAACAATTTTGGGATATTTATATCTTGTTATATGTGGATAACACAGCAAGTAAAACTTGTCCAAAATTAAGGTTAAAATACACGCTGTAAATACTTCATTATACGTCTCACTAGGCGATTGGGGATTCGGTCTAAATTGCTCGGTCTAAGGTGGCACCAAGTGTTGATGTTGGTTCAGCAATATGGTGTTCACATTAAAAGTAACAACAATTGTCCGTTGCAGAACGGGCGGATGTCGGAAGACTAAAGTGACTGCCGCATTGGGGAAAAAAGTACTCTTTTACTCTATTAAAAGTACTGTTTACATTTAGTGAACTATGTACAGTGTTTTCTCCCGTTTACAAAGAGTAATTTGTGCTTTTTATAACAAATATTTTTTATTGAAAAAAAAAAGCAGTTCGAAAAGTGACTAAACTAGAAAAGTGAATTAATCAAATGTAGTTTCTGACATATATGGATGAACTAAACTCTGGTTAAGCACATTTTTAAAAACCTTGCTGTGTTTTTTCTGTCCTTCAAAGTCACTTTGGAGTCTTCTGTACTTTGGGCTATAAAACGAATGATTTCGTCATGTCGTGTAAATACAATTTATCCCTATCAAAAAAAGACTTTTTACAAAAATTCATATCAAAAGTATTTTTTGGAAAATAAAAACAGCTTCAGAAGTGACTAAACTGGGCGATAGAATTTATCAGATGTAGTCGTTGCCATATTGGTGAGATGAACTATTTTTAAGCTCATTTAAAAAAATATTAATTGTACTTTTGCTGCAATTTTAAGTCACTTTAAAGCCTTTTAAACTTGGATCTATAAAACGAAGGGTTTAGTCAAATTATAGAAATAGAATCTTCAATCTCCTGTCATAAAAAAAATTTTTAAGAAAAATCGCAAAGAGAAATATAGTATGTGATGATTATGATTTTCCGTCGCAAGTTAATAATGCATTAAGACTAACTATAATTAAATATAATTGAACGATTAATTGATCATTATTTCATTTCGATGATTTAATGTTAAGATTACACTCATTATGACGATAGTCAGGTGCATTGAAATTTGAAGTGCGGAAAGTCCCTCCGCCTTTTGTCTGTAGGGGTGGGAGGGGAATGAGGGCCTCCCTAGATTCCTCCCCCGAGCGTGTTCGGTCTGAACAGAGGTTGCTTTGCGCGAGCGGTGCTTCCATTTCGCGGTACACTGAGAGAATGTCGACAGACAAAGTGCATTAGGAAAAAAATCCACAAGGTGACGGGACAAATGCCGAATAGTTTGAGAAAGGCCCATCTGGTTTTTTGCAATCCTTCCAGTATCAAGAACCTTTTAGGTCCATAATTAGATTAATTCTTGGATTAAATAGGTGCTGGGAAGTCGTGATAAAAGAACGAAAAGTTGGACGTTGAAACTGAATAGTGTTGTGCTGTGTTGTTTTTGTTTCTAATGCCCCCTGGTTGGAGGTTCCCTTCACCAGGTCCTAATAGGGCAGAAAGGGACGGCTTCTGTTTTGAATTAGCACCACAAGGATCGGAGTCCGACTTGAATAAATGACCGGTCCCGTCATTTTCAACCGAGTGAAGTGACGAGTTCGGAACACTTGACCCCGCACCTCCGCAGGAAAATTTGGGAAATTGGACGACATTGCAGCCACGAATTATTTCACGTGACCCGGCCACCATTAGTGAACACGGCGGTGGATTTGCAGCGATGACCATCGAACCAGGGACGTTCAGATCACTGGCCCACTGCTCTTGCCAACTGGGCCACCGCGCTCACGAATAGTGTTGTTGTTTTTGCTAACGCGGAGCAGTAATCGATGAAGACATTCGCACTTAATCCGCGATAATAGTTTGCTTTGTTCAATGGGGGCACGTATAAGTGAACCAACACCACCCTCTGGTGCCGCCTCAATTTTGTCAGAGCAACTCCGGGAGGGGGGGGGGGCGGTACGTAACTTCTCCCATCCTCTATGAGTTAATATATTGACTTTCCGGTCTACAGATTTAACGTGCCCATACGTGGTCTAGACGCGTTCATCGGGTTTCGAAGGGTGAACCCGACGCGCTTACCACCTAGGCAACCTACGGCCCTCAAACTGTAAAGTTTAACAACGTGTGCAACAAGCGATTTTAATACTCTCATCCCGGATAACTATGATTGTTGGAAAAGAACACTTTTTGCACACTTCCCATTGTTAAAGAACGTGGAATTAACCATTTAGATGACAATGTAGATCCGCTTTCTAAATGCATCATTGTTGTGAAACAATACTTCGGAAATATTTATCGGCGCCATCTTCATTCCAATACTGACCCTCTCAAAGTGCTGTCGCTATGCAAAGGTCTTTCATGGCGGTGTCATTACCAGTGATTATGTTTTTTACATACTTACGCAGGAATGGTGGAACCCCAGAGTAAGCCTTTGAAACAAATTCGGCGATTTCTTTTGGATCCAAATTCCATTTTAAAAAGCTTACAGACTTGCACACACACAAACAGCTGTCCGCAGTCTTACTTACCAATGGCTTTCCTTCAGCTCTTGTGATAGAGTCGTTTCGGGGCGTTGTGGTGAAATTTTTGGTCTTTATCCGTTGGTGAAATTATGACGCGTTGTCAATCAAAAGTCTTACAGATGCTGCTGCTATTAAGCATTGGTATCCTTAAATGGCGAACGTACTTGAAATCCATTACAATGTAATAGGAGTCACATTCAAATATATTTAAATTAAATAAGTTTAAATGGAGAGAACTGAATAAATGCCTTAAGAGTTAAATAATTTGAGCGGGAGATATTTAATTTAGACCACTCTTTGAAAAATCTGGTGAATCGGCTTTGCTGCTGACTGTAAAGTGAATCATTGCACGTGATACATTATGTCTCTTAGGTTGTCTGTATGTATATATATATATATATATATATATATATATATATATATATATATATATATATATATATACAGTGGAATCTCGATCTATCGTTTTTCAAGGGACCGATTGCAATGTACGATAAATGCGGGAAAACGATAGATGCAGAAACATAACAAAGCAATAGGATCGTTGGGACTGGATAAAATGAACGGTACATACGGAAAAACGATGGATCCGAAAACGATCGATATATATATATATATATATATATATATATATATATATATATATATATGTGTGTGTACAGACAACCTGAGTTTCTCTTTGTCGTTTCGTAGTGCTACAAGACATGCTTATAATCTCAATTTGGTTATTTTTCTTTATCGCATGAAGTGCGGTTAAGCTACAAAGCGAAAAAAACTCTCTAGATACGTGTTTTCATTAGCAAAGTTATGCTAAGGTTAATGGAAAAACTAAGAATTATCCTAATTTATCTCTAAAAAAGTGAAATTGTTAAATATTAGCGATAAATTCCTAACAAACCAACGAATAACTGAACTAACACTCCTGTAACTGACTCATTTTCTCCTTTAAAATGAAGGAAATGTAGAAGAATGTATTGATACGCGAAGACTATATTTTTTGCATTATACTCAAATGGCACATAGAATTTAATTATATATATATATATATATATTTGATTTAATGAATAGTTTGTACTGTTGCATAAATATGTTAAACATAACAATATGTTAAAATAGAAATAATAACTACTAAAGATAAAAATAAAAATCATAAGTAAAATAAAATAATAATAAAATTATCTCTTAGTAGTAACAATAATAAAAACTAAAAAGAAAAGGAATAATAGTCTTAAAATTCGGTAACCTTAGTAAGTCTGTAACTGAGAATCCACTACCTAAATGGTTGCAAGTTTTATGACGTCAGTCATCTTGCGGTTACAAGTTCTTAACTTCCACTCTGACTAGCGCCAGGCTTGGTGTTCTTTGGTTAAGTACTTTTATTCAAACTTAATTCATTTATTAATCAATTCTTATGTTAATAATGGATTGTACGGTGTCTGAGTGTGTTTATTTAATAGATCATACTCATCAGAAACAATCCATTGGTTTTTAGACAGTATTGACATCGCTGATGAAGAAATGCTGTCAAAAACCTTATTTATACTTTTCTTTACATGTTGTTTGTTCCTGGCTGCAAGTAGCTTTAGAGCTATTACTGGTTTTCTTTTTCATCTTATTCTTATTTATATATATATATATATATATATATATATATATATATATATATATATATATATATATATATATATATATATATATATATATATATATATATACAGGGGTTATCAAAATAATGGAAACACCTATCAATATTAGTGGTGTTTATGAAAGTGCTTCGTATTCCTTAAAAAACTAGTCTGGACAGCGGTATTTTTTATATAATATAGTGTATGTATCTATCAGGTAGGAATAATGAAGCTAAGGGTATCGTGCTTTTGGGGGGAACAACGTAAAATGTGAAATCTTGCAGACGTTGAGAAAAGGGCAAATTGTTGGATCGCGTTTCAATTGGAGTATCTCCAACACCTAGGCTAATGGGCGTTTTTCTAGCTATGGTATCGAAAGACATGATAGCATACAGAGTGTATGGAAAAACATCCTTTGCCAAACTGAACCGTGGACGAAAGGGAGAGCTGAGAGAAAGAGACGGCCGTGGTTTTGAAGCGGATTGCGACATGAAGAAAGAAAAGATTTGCAACCAAAATGACCGAATAGCCCAATGTGCATCTGCATGTTCCGGTATCAATCATTAGAGGTAGAAGGGAACTTGACAAACAAAGCATTTACGGAAGAGTATCTATTCCCAAGCCACTTTTAATAGTTGCCAAAAAAAATATCGTCCACAATGGTGCCACGAGCACAAATCATTGTCGAGTAATATGTCGAAAAATGGCATTCGTCCGACGAATCATTGTTCACATTGTTTCTCGCAACACGACGTGCGTATGTCTGGAGAACACCTACAAAGGCGTAAGATTCTGTCTGTCTCATCTCAACCGTTAATCATGGAGGTAGATCTATCAGGATTTGGGATGGAATTTCATGGATTTTTTCAGGTCCTATTGTAACCCTAAAAGGTAGATTGAATCGGAAGGACTATGTCCAAATTTTAGCCCGCTAGTCCATCCTATGGTGCAAACATTTTTTCTTGCAGGAGATGGCATTCTCCAGAATGATAATCCCCTTATACATACAGCTAATTCTCACAATTATTGGATTGCAGAGCATGAAAAAGAAGTACAATCTCTTATCTTGCCCTGTAAAATCCCCCCCCCCCCCGACTATATATCATCCAAACACTGTGATCTGTATAAGCGGATAGAGCAAGGTACCGATAGCCACGACAGCATCTCAACAGGAACTTTCATTATTTTTCCCTCAAGAATGGTATAATATACTCTTAAGCACTATTCATGACTTGTATCATCCAATTCCAAGGTGAATCAGGTGGTATTATATAACACGGGTGACACCTGGGCCGTATTAATAATGGATTTCATGATGTTTCTTAGTGTTTCCAGTATTTTGATAACCACTTCTCATTTCTTTCCTTTTCTATTTTACAGGCAACTTCTCTCTTCGATTTCGGTCTGCCATGCTTTATTGCATTCGCAAGAAAAAATTACCTCCGCATCAATGGGCAGCATTTATTTTTCACTTGAGCTATTAATGGATCGATCACATGCATCAAGATTTTAACTTAAATAAGTCATCTAAACAGTTTCTATCTGGGAAGACAACTTAGATCTAATCTTATCAGTCGCAAAACTGAATTAAGAATTTACAAGACACTAATACCTCCTGTCTTACTTTACGGAAGTGAAAATTTACGCAAGTGGACCTTGAGCATAGACACGCAGCGCTCACTCGATATGTTTGAGAAAAAAATCCTCAGGGCTCTCTTGGGCCCAGTGCACGAGGAGGGATGTTGGAGAACCAGATATAATTTTGGACTGTGTAGTCTTCATGGCCAATCCTATATAGCACAAGTCAACCGTAGAAACAGATTGAGATGGCTTGGCCATGTTTGGAGAAGTCCGGAAGATGATCCCACTAAGATCTCGACATTTAAAAATCCCGAGATATCCCGAGACAGAGGTAGACCACCGACTAGATGGTTAAATGACGTTGAAAAAGACTTTGAAAGTAAAAACTTGGAAAGGACTCGTCGCAGATAGAAGACGCTGGAGGGACGCATTCAGGGCTTGACGCAGCCAAGACCTATAAGGGGCTGTTGTGCTTGTGAAGAAGAAGAAGAAACGGTTATTTTATATCTTCGTTAAAATACTGTATCGTCTATATTAATTATGCGGAATTAGTATAAGAATTTAAACCCCAAGAACAGTGTATGAGGTCATCCGATCAAGGAAAAGTTTATAGCGATCCCGATGTATAAAGAACTCACGGACATAACGAACGAAAATTTAAGTCCTGCCGTTTTCCTGTAGTGTTTAATGCTAATATATCCTTTCATAGCAAACCTCCGAAATCTTAAGAATCGGATATATTGAACATTTTTCTCGGTCGACTACAGTATTTATATTTTTTTAAACATTTTAAGAGTGTTAAAGATACAACGAATGTTGAAGAAGCAAAGAATGTTGAAGAAGATGATGAAGATTTACCTATCGCGATGTGGATAGAAAAGCACAAAATTTCATCATTCTCAGATTGTGACATGCAATTGTTCGAAACATGTGAGGAAGAAGTAATTACATGTGAAAATCCGACTGATGAAAATAATGTGGAAGTAATTAAAATGAATCATTTTGAAATCGAAGATCCTGCTTCTGATGCTGATGAAGAGTAGCACATAAATGACGAAATCCCCATCATCTCAGATGCTACAGCAGCGATGCTTGTAATTAATAAGTTTTTGTGTACACAAAGAGTGGAAGAATGAGTGTTGGAGTCATCTGATGAATTGGACAAAGAAATTCATAAATGTTTTCTTGAAATCGGCATCACGTCAGCAGAGGATTACCGATAATTTCTACATCAAAGCAGTGAGCAACAATTGAAGGTAAAATGAATTTATTTCCATTTGTCTTCATTTTTAGTTAATTTAATTAGTATTCTGTCAGTTTAATGTAATCGATTTTCGTTAATTTAATGCATTCATGGTAACTTTTGATAGATTTTATCATTTTTTTTTCATACATCATTATTGAATACACATTGCAAATAATATGTTATACATTTTGTGAACTCTAGCATTTTTCTTAACGGTTCGGATATAGCGAACCACTGAGTATAGCAAACAAAACATTTGTCCCCTTGAAGTTCGTTACAACGGGGTTTGGCTGTATATATATACAGTGGACACTCGTTAATTTGAACTCAAAGGTTCTCAGAAAAAAGTTCGAATTATCCGAAGTTTGAATTATTCGATGTTAGGAGAAAATATATAACTTTATATGTGTATCACTGAAGAAGAAAAATCTCCTAGTATGTGTAACACCAGTAAATATATTATACTATGTTATCTAAAATTAAGCATATTAAAAAGCAATACAGTCTTAACTTGATCATAATATGAAGCAAAAGATATGCAGTAGAAAGTAAGCTTTAATTAAAAATATGCATTTTCCTTTCGGAAAAAACTGTAAAATGTATGTTTGGTTCTGTTTATGATGGCTACATTCTTCAGCCAGCTTCTGGATTTGAAGTAAACATTTCAGTTCATTTTCGGAGGAAGGTTGCATCTGAATAAATACTTTCAGAGTTTTAATAAAGTCCATTATGGCTTTATCCATTATGGCCGCATTAAAAATATCTTTCGACAGGGAAGTAGAGAAAAGCCGTGGCAGTTTCCTACCGAAATTAGTGCATACATCTTCGTTAATATCAGAGCTTTGGCCACATACAGTTTGATAAGAAATATTGTGCCCTGACTTAAATCGAGGAAACCATTCATCACTGCATTTAAAATCTTCAATACCCAGTCGACTTGCCAATCCTTCAGCCTTCGTCAGCTCTAGGTGTCCATTTATCGGAAAATTTCGAAATCTAACATCCGGGAACCATAGCAGTAGAACTTTTTCTAGATCTTCTTGGGACGCATTTCTCATGCGTTTCCTTTCTCTAGCATTTTTGATTTTTTCCATGAATCTTTGTTTTACATTCGCCATTCTCTACTTCTTTAAAATTTCTACCTTTGTCTCCAAAGTTAGGGTTTTGTACTTTCCACGTGTTGACGTCCTGAATTTTTACACGTTCACGCCACACAATGATGAAGAAAAACTAGACCACATTAACTTGTCTGCACTGCAGGTATAACTGACGCAGCTACCTAGAATCTATAGTCATGACTGGTTTTTCTAAAATCCTAAGAAAATCGTTACAAATAAAGAAAATTGCTTTTTCTGTTTAGAACTAATAATAAGGACAATAGCTACTAACGTTTAGCGGACATGCAATAGTCTAGGAATGCAGACATGAGCCACTATAAACAGAAAAGAAATACAGACGATTTTTACACACAAAATAATAAATACAGTGTGTATTTTCTCCATTAAACGAGGAAAAAGAAATTTTTTTGTCAAATTTTTTGCTCGAATTAACCGAAGTAATAAAAATTTAGTTCGAATTCATGAGATATTTTTAACATTAATTCCAATACAAGTTTTTGGGGGCCTTTGGATTCGTTCGAATTAACCGAAAGTTGGATTTAACCGAGTTCGAATTAACGAGCGTCCACTGTATATATATATATATATACACTGGATATCAAAAATTAAGGAAAAGTCACAAAAAGAGCGGTTACTCAAAAAGTTTTTCGTAGGATTTAAAGAAACTTATACACATTATACAACACATAGGTAGGAACAAAATACCATAAAAAGAAATCGCCAGACAATTATGGCGTTATAGAAACTAGCATATGTATACAATGAACAAATCGGATGTGTTACTTTGGTATAGGAAAAGTACATTTAAAATGGCGTATGATCCCCCCGAAAAGCAATACAGCACATACAGTGATGTGTGATGCTGTCAATTATGCGGTCTATGATTTCGGTAGGAAGTGAGAGCCATTGCTTTTGCAAAGCAGTTCAAATTGTGGATAAGGTATAGGAGGAGGATTGAGAGCAGCTATACGTTGTCCTAAAGCGTACCAAACATGCTCGATAGGTTTCAGGTCCGGTTATCGAGATGGCCACGCCATGCGCTGAATTGTTTCCTGCTCAAGATAAGCATCCACGATGCAAGCCCTGTGCGGTCTTGCGTTATCGTCCTGTAGCCCATAGGATCACCTATTGCCCGGGCATAAGTGCGCACATAAGCATCAAGGATGTTATCTCTATAGGTGTGAGCTTTCACATTTCCACAGGGAAAGACATGGAGGTTTGTGCGTCCAACCAAAGAGACACTATCCCAAACACAGACACTGCCTGATCCGTATGCATCTCTTTCACGGATGTGGGATGGACGAAAACGAGATCCAGGTATTCCAAATCAAAATACGCCTACTATCGCTTTGGAGGCTAAACCTGGACTCATCCGTAAAGAGAACAGCCCTCCATTGGTCACGCGTCCAGTGAACATGTTGACGTGCCCAAAGCAAATGTTCCCGCCTATGACGTGATGTGAGCGGAACGCAAATGGCTGGGCAACTCGCAAAAATACCACCTTCGTGAAGTCTTCTACGCACGGTTGACGTTGATACCAACCTTCCGGAGTTTGCTGCAAGTGGGGGTTAACTCTTTCTGATATCAGACGGAGTGGCGGTTCTATTCCTTCGTGCGCATAATGACAAATATCGGTCATCGGCACTTGTCGAAGCATATGGACGTCCTTGGCTGAATCTTTTGCATGCCGAATTCGTGGTTAGAAATTGTTGCCAAAGTCTATGAATCACAGACGGAGTCACATTTAGCCATCTGGCCACTTCTGTCTGACTATGTCCTGTTTCTAGTCTCCCAGTAGCTCGCTAACGTAGTTCTTCGGTCAAATGATGCCTGCAGTTCATTGTTACAATTTGGCTATGCCAGATGTCGAATCTCAGCCTCGAAACGACAATTGCCGCCTTGCTCTGAAATATGTACTTTTATGCTCCTCGCAAATGACGTATTCCGAATGCAGCGCCACTATTTTTTATAAAGTTGTATTTTTCATAACCTTTTACTTAACAACATATTCAAATTTTAAACAGATTGGCCTAGTTCTGAAAGTGTTATCCCTATTTTTGTGATTTTTCCTTAAATTTTGAAAACTTTAACATATAGATATATATATAAATAAATAAATAAATAAATAAATGTATATATATATATAAATATATGTATATGTCCTAGCTGAAAACGCGCAATTCGATACGGAGTACATTCAATTTAAATACAACGGTCAATGTATGCAATTAATGTCAAAAATATAAATATATATATTTATATGTATTTATAATAAATATGTCGATCAATGTATACAATTGATGTAAAATATATATATATATATATATATATATTTGTCTTTTATTTATATATATATATATATATATATATTTATAAAAAAATCATAAGGAAAATTTTTATAGACAAAATAATGTAGAAGAAAATATTTAAATTAAATGTAATAGGATATGCTAAAGAATATAGTACTGATAATATAGTACAGTTTGAAGAACATAAAATCTTTTATGGCATTTTAATATTTTATTGCATTTTATATGTCCAATCGTCTGCCGTATTAGCACGAAAAAATTTTTTTTTGTCTATTTAGTTGTTATGCACGTGACGATAAATTATTTTAAAGTACCAGAAAGAGAAATCACGTGATCAGCATTTAATAAATAAAATTCTGAAAATGAATCTTTAAAAATTCACCAAAAATCAGAAAAGAATTAAAGATTCCAAAAAGATTTCATTTTAAATGAATTTTTATGATCTTTTTCGTGGTATAAATTTTATGACTCTCAGAAAATTATTTTAAATGGAATCTTGAAAAAAGTTACTAAAGCAGCTTAAAAATTTAATTTTAAAAAAACTAAAAAGAATTTTTCAAAAATCTTTCTTAGTGCACCCCTACACTATAAAAAGAATCGCCATGCAGAATTTCCACCCTTTAGGTCCAGCGGTTTTCTCTGTGCGATGTATATTTGTCAGTCAGTCAGTCAGTGAGTCAGTCAGATACTGAACTGTTTTATATATATAGATATGTGTGTGTGTCTTTTATTTATTTACTTTTCTATTTTACAGGCAACTTCGCTGGTTGATTTCGGTCTGCCATGCTTTACTGCATTCGGAAGAAAAAATTACTTCCGCAGCAATGGGCAACGTTTTCTTTCATTGGAGCTATTAATGGATCGATCACATCCATATCAAGATTTTTTCCTAAATATCACATCTAGACAGTAAATTTCTGAAAATACAATTGAGATCGAATCTTATCAGTCGCAAAACTAAATCAAGAATTTATAAGACATTAATAATTCCTGCAAGTGAACCATGGAGCTTGAGCATAGACATGCAGTGCTCACTGGACATGTTTTAGAGAAAAATCCTCAGGACTATCTTTGGCCCAGTGCAGGAAGAGAGACGTTGGAGAACCATAATCTATTTGGAACTCCATTGTTGGAGTTCAAAATGGATTGCCCATAAAGCCATACCATTTTAAATTGTATAGACTTTATGGGTAATCACAAATAACACAAGTCATCTGTTGTAATAGATTGAGATGGCTTGGCCATGTTTCGAGAAGTTCGGAAGATGATCCCACTAAGATCTGGACATTTAAAAAACCCGAGGGATCCCGAGCCAGAGGTAGACCACCGACTAGATGGTTAAATGACGCTGAACAAAGACTTTGAAAGTTAAAAATTGGAAAGGACTCGTCGCAGATAGAAGACGCTCGAGGGGTTTGACGCAGCCAGGACCTGTAGGTGCTTGCGAAGAAGAAGAAGAAACAGTTACTTTATATCTAAAAAGTGCAACTGGTTAATGCAGACACACAAGAAAGCAACGCGAAAATAACTGATAAACTCATTTTTTTAGTAGCCTAACTGTGGACACGCACACACGCACGCACGCATGCACGCACTCTGTCACTTTGTCTGTACGTCGGTCTAAAAGTCCCTCTGTCTGTATGTCTGCTTGCCAGTCTGCCTGCCTGCCTGACTGCCGGTCGGCCTGTCTGCCTGCCTGCCTGCCTGTCTGTCTGTCATCTGTCGGTCTGTCTGTCAGTCTGTTTGTCTGTCTGGTTGCCTTGGATCTGTCTGATTATTTAGCTATCAGCAGGGGAATCGTTTCTCTCATAATTGCTAGTTTGAATGGGGGAGTTGAGACGTTATTGCTATTTGAATTATTTAGGTTTTCAGTTCTATTTTTGTTGCTTTTTGCGATTTGAGCGAATGATATATTGGATCTATCTGCCTGTCTGTCGGTCTCGTTAGACCAGACAAAACCAGACCCCCCCCCCAAAAAAAACTGCGTTCGATACGACCCCCTATAGGAGGGAAGGGGACCACGATCCCCTGAAGGGAAGGATCCGAGTAGGAAGTGAATTTTTAACTACAATGGCAGTTCCTCTCATGGTGTCAATTGGGTTAATGTAGTCATTTCTATATGTGGTGTAATTTTACACGTTAAATTTATCCACGGGTCTGCGATGTGTTTCCTGAATTAGAATAAGATCGGGATTATGCTCATGGACAAACTCCTTGAGCTCACGGATTCTAGCAATCATAAATTTGGCGTTCCATGCAAAAACAGACAGCGAAAGGGGAGGGCATTATCTGGCTTTCTGAACACAATTATTGAGTCCGTAGAAGAAGCTAAAAGCTTTTTTCCTCGCAGACCCATTTTTCCTAAAATTTTCTCATGCTGTTCCCAGATTATTTAGTATGTTTTTGTGAAATCAGAGATTCCTAATTCTGCCGTTATTTCGTCTAAGAATTATGTTATATTTACTGGAATTGTTTTAGGAGACTGAAGCTGACTGAAGGGGAATTCTTTGTCTCATAATTGCTAGATTGACTGTGGAGTTTGATTGGTTATTAGAATTTGAATTATTTAGGTTTTCAGTTCTATTATTGTTGGCTTTTGCTGTTTTGGCTAGTGATATATTGGATGTAATAGATTGGGATTCCTTTTTTTAGCTTCCTTTTCTGTTAGTTTTTTAAGCTGAAATATTATGAGTGAAATTGAACCTGCAGTTTGAAGAAGGGAACAAGCGCCAAAAAATTGAAATTCGTTTTCTTTTTTGCACCATACTGTTATTTACATGTAGACGCTCTTTGTAAGCTGTAAAAGTCACTGGAATAGCGGTTGAATGTAAAGAATCTTATTCAAAAGTTTAGTGAAGTAAAAATAATACAGAAGAAAGTTTTTTTAAAATTTCCCTACAAAACAGTATTTGGATTCGTTCCCTTCTTCAAACTGCCGATTCAATTAGGGCATCCCCTCCAGTTAGAAGGACGATCGCCCTGGCGGTTGCAACATTTGGTAACTTCAGCTTTTTTGCTATCTGGCTTTACATGTGGACATTCGTTGCCAAGATGGTCGCCAGCGAACTTAACACAACTCGGGTTCACAAAGCTTACTGTGATGGTGGAAATGTTGACATTTGAATCATTTCGCGGTTTTCTAAAGGGAATTATAATATTCGATGTTAATTTTAATATAACATAGGGAGGTTAGCTCAGAAATCAGGGATTGCTGTATAGAAAGTGTCAAGTCCAAAGTCGTCGTTTTGAGATAAACGGGATTGAAAAAAAAACGGCGTTTGAAAAGTCAGTTTATTTAAGTCTAATTTCTAATTTTTAAAGAATAAATTTTTCTAATTTTATTTTTGTTGAGTAAAGAGTGCTACGTCCTTGATTGGGACATAACCACTTTAACAATAACATGTTTTTGTTTTGTTTCACCTATCTCAAATTTTCTCTGAAGAATAAAAATATTTAGGAGTGGGATTGGACTGAGTTTTCTGTACCCTGCAGTAGCCCTTGATTTTCCAAACATGTCTGGCTGGATAACACATTTTAGCCCCTTTTGGACTTAACGCCCTTTGCACTGCAAACACAGTTGTAGTTTTGACTTTATCAGTGGCAGTTAGTTGTACTTGGAATAGGGGGGGAGGAAAGAGACAACTTTTCTAGTTAGCTGGGAAACTTAAATGACAGGGAAGTCAAGCGCATCCAGTTTTTCTTTAATGTCCTCCGGAGGGAACTCCTCTGGTAATCCACGGAAAAACTATTTTAATAGCACGTAAGGGGAGAATGAAACCTTTTACTCTGTGGTCGTGCAAGCATTTGGTTATTTCTCGATGATCATCCTCGGTGATGAGGTCAATTCTGATAATTTCGCCGCCGATTTTAATGTGGAACCTTCTTTCACCAGAACAGACCAGATCAGACATGACACGGCACGACATGACATGACCGTGCATGGCATGAGACGACATGGTGCGACACGCCAGTATCGGGGCATGACATGATATGACATGACATGACATGACGTGACACGGCAAAACAAGACACGACGATACGAGACGAGCCGACTCGAGACGTGACGTGACGTGACGTGACGGGACAGGATCAGACGAGACGAGACGAGAAGAGACGTGACAAGACGGGACGTGACGAGCCGTGACGGTACAGGACGGGATGAGACGAGACGACACGAGACGGGACGTGGTGAGACGAGACGAGACACGACGTGACAAGACGGGACGTGACGAGCCATCACGGAACAGGACGGCATGAGACGAGACGAGATAGAACGTGGCGGGACGAGACGATACGTGAAGTGACGTGACGGGACAGGATGAAACGAGACGAGAAGAGACATGACGAGGCGAATCGAGACATGACGAGGCGAGTCGAGACGGGACGCGGCGAGCCGTGACGGGACAGGACGGGAGAAGACGAGATGAGACAATGAGTTTATCAGTTATTTTCGCGTTGCTTTCTTTTACATAAACGTAAATGAAATCAATCTTTGCATAATTGCAAAAACTGAACCTTATGTCCATCATCTCATGCTACAGCAGGATGCTTGTAATTAATAAGTTTTTGTCTACACAAAGAGTGGAACAAAGAGTTGCCCCAACGGAAATCCCCATCATCTCAGATGCTACAGCAGCGATGCTTGTAATTAATAAGTTTTTGTCTACACAAAGAGTGGAAGAATGCGTGTTGGAGTCATCTGATGTATTGGACAAAGAAATTCATAAATGTTTTCTTGAAATCGGCATCACGTCAGCAGAGAATTACCGATTATTTCTACATCAAAGCAGTGAGCAACAATTGAAGGTAAAATGAATTTATTTCCATTTGTCTTCATTTTTAGTTAATTTAATTAGTATTCTGTCAGTTTAATGTAATCGATTTTAGTTAATTTAATGTATTCATGGTAACTTTTGATAGATTTTTTCAGTTTTTTTCATACATCATTATTGAATACACATTGCAAATAATATGTTATACATTTTGTGAACTCTAGCATTTTTCTTAACGGTTCGGATATAGCGAACCACTGAGTATAGCAAACAAAACATTTGTCCCCTTGAAGTTCGTTACAACGGGGTTTGGCTGTATATATATACAGTGGACACTCGTTAATTTGAACTCAAAGGTTCTCAGAAAAAAGTTTGAATTATCCGAAGTTTGAATTATTCGATGTTAGGAGAAAATATATAACTTTATATGTGTATCACTGAAGAAGAAAAATCTCCTAGTATGTATAACACCAGTAAATATATTATACTATGTTATCTAAAATTAAACATATTAAAAAGCAATGCAGTCTTAACTTAATCATAATATGAAGCAAAAGATATGCAGTAGAAAGTAAACTTGAATTTTCCTTTCGGAAAAAACTGTAAAATGAATGTTTGATTCTGCTTGTGATGCCTACATTCTTCAGCCAGCTTCTCGATTTGAAGTAAACATTTCAGTTCATTTTCGGAGGCAGGTTCCATCTGAATAAATACTTTCAGAGTTTTAATAGAGTCCATTATGGCTTTATCCATTATGGCCGCATTAAAAATATCTTTCGACAGGGAAGTAGAGAAAAGCCGTGTCAGTTTCCTACCGAAATTAAAACATACATCTTCGTTAATATCAGAGCTTTGGCCACATACAGTTTGATAAGAAATATTGTGCCTTGACTTAAATCGAGGAAACCATTCATCACTGCATTTAAAATCTTCAATACCCAGTCGACTTGCCAATCCTTCAGCCTTCGTCAGCTCTAGGGGTCCATTTATCGGAAAATTTCGAAATCTAACATCCGGGACCCATAGCAGTAGAACTTTTTCTAGATCTTCTGGGGACGCATTTCTCATGCGTTTCCTTCCTCTAGGATTTTTGATTTTTTCCATGAATCTTTGTTTTACATTCGCCATTCTCTACTTCTTTAAAATCTCTACCTTTGTCATCAAAGTTAGGGTTTTGTACTTTCCACGTGTAGACGTCCTGAATTTATACATGTTCACGCCACACAATGAGGAAGAAAAACTAGACCACATTAACTTGTCTGCACTGCAGGTATAACTGACGCAGCTACGTAGATTCTGTAGTAAAGACTGCTTTTTCTGAAATTCTAAGAAAATCGATTTAAATAAAGGAAAATTGCTTTTCCGTTTAGCACTAATTAGAAGGACAATAGCTTCTAACGTTTAGCGGACATGCAATAGTCTAGGAATGCAGACATGTGCCACTTTAAACAGAAAAGAAATACAGACGATTTTGACACACAAAATAATAAATACAGTGTGTATTTTCTCCATTAAACGAGGAAAAAGAATTTTTTTTGTCAAATTTTTTGCTCGAATTAACCGAAGTAATAAAAATTTAGTTCGAATTAATGAGATATCTTTAACATTAATTTCAATACAAGATTTTGGGGGCCTTTGGATTCGTTCGAATTAACCGAAAGTTGGATTTAACCGAGTTCGAATTAACGAGCGTCCACTGTATATATACATATATATATATATACTGGATATAAAAAATTAAGGAAAAGTCACAAAAAGAGCGGTTACTCAAAAAGTTTTGCGTAGGATTTAATGAAACTTATACACATTATACAACACATAGGTAGGTACAAAATAGCATAAAAAGAAATCGCCAGACAATTATGGTGTTATAGAAACTAGCATATGTATACAATGAACAAATCGGATGTGTTACTTTGGTATAGGAAAAGTACATTTAAAATGGCGTATGATCCCCCCGAAAAGCAATACAGCACATACAGTGATGTGTGATGCTGTCAATTATGCGGTCTATGATTTCGGTAGGAAGTGAGAGCCATTGCTTTTGCAAAGCAGTTCAAATTGTGGATAAGGTATAGGAGGAGGATTGAGAGCAGCTATACGTTGTCCTAAAGCGTACCAAACATGCTCGATAGGTTTCAGGTCCGGTTATCGAGATGGCCACGCCATGCGCTGAATTGTTTCCTGCTCAAGATAAGCATCCACGATGCGAGCCCTGTGCGGTCTTGCGTTATCGTCCTGTAGCACGAAAGGATCACCTATTGCCCGGGCATAAGTGCGCACATAAGCATCAAGGATGTTATCTCTATAGGTGTGAGCATTCACATTTCCACAGGGAAAGACATGGAGGTTTGTGCGTCCAACCAAAGAGACACTATCCCAAACACAGACACTGCCTGATCCGTATGCATCTATTTCGCGGATGCGGGATGGACGAAAACGAGATCCAGGTATTCCAAATCAAAATACGCCTACTATCGCTTTGGAGGCTAAACCTGGACTCATCCGTAAAGAGAACAGCCCTCCATTGGTCACGCGTCCAGTGAACATGTTGACGTGCCCAAAGCAAATGTTCCCGCCTATGACGTGATGTGAGCGGAACGCAAATGGCTGGTCAACTCGCAAAAATACCACCTTCGTGAAGTCTTCTACGCACGGTTGACGTTGATACCAACCTTCCGGAGTTTGCTGCAAGTGGGGGTTAACTCTTTCTGATATCAGACGGAGTGGCGGTTCTATTCCTTCGTGCGAATAATGACAAATATCGGTCATCGGCACTTGTCGAAGCATATGGACGTCCTTGGCTGAATCTTTTGCATGCCGAATTCG
The DNA here is from genome assembly GCA_907164885.2 of Dolomedes plantarius. NCBI lineage: Eukaryota > Metazoa > Arthropoda > Arachnida > Araneae > Dolomedidae > Dolomedes > Dolomedes plantarius. Next base: position 2,818,136 of record OU015497.1, on the reverse strand, counting down.
TGGTTAGAAATTGTTGCCAAAGTCTATGAATCACAGACGGAGTCACATTTAGCCATCTGGCCACTTCTGTCTGACTATGTCCTGCTTCTAGTCTCCCAGTAGCTCGCTAACGTAGTTCTTCGGTCAAATGATGCCTGCAGTTCATTGTTACAATTTGGCTATGCCAGATGTCGAATCTCAGCCTCGAAACGACAATTGCCGCCTTGCTCTGAAATATGTACTTTTATGCTCCTCGCAAATGACGTATTCCGAATGCAGCGCCACTATTTTTTATAAAGTAGTATTTTTTATAACCTTTTACTTAACAACATATTCAAATTTTAAACAGATTGGCCTAGTTCTGAAAGTGTTATCCCTATTTTTGTGATTTTTCCTTAAATTTTGAAAACTTTAACATATAGATATATATATAAATAAATAAATAAATAAATAAATGTATATATATATATATAAATATATGTATATGTCCTAGCTGAAAACGCGCATTCGATACGGAGTACATTCTATTTAAATACAACGGTCAATGTATGCAATTAATGTCAAAAATATAAATATATATATTTATATGTATTTATAATAAATATGTCGATCAATGTATACAATTGATGTAAAATATATATATATATATATATATATATGTCTTTTATATATATATATATATATATATATATATATATATATATTTGTCTTTTATTTATATATTTATATATATATATATATATATATATATATATATAGAGAGAGAGAGAGAGAGAGAATCTATGCTCACTTCTACCCTCAAACTTGGGTGTATATAATTTGAAGTGGCACTCTGTTTGAATTATATACAAACACAGTTTATACATGAAATAATGTTTATTGAATTCGCTGCACATATAATTGGCTTTTACAGCAATAAGCATGCGTACTACTTGTACGGAATGTAAATACAGCTTTTTAAGAACAATATATTTTTATACTCACGAACAGTAAGTCAAACCAGCAGTACTGCCACGTAAACTTCTGGCCCGTAAAGCACTAGCGCAGGATAACACCTTTTTCAACCTTAACAACCTCCCCCTTTTCATTAATGACGCTGCGTGGTATTTATACTAAGCGCGTATGCCAAAATTAGCATATCTGAAGCAGCTTCTTTAATTCACTCAAAAGTTCGATTCTTGTGAATCGAATCTTGTGTATACCTTACACTGGCCTCCCTCGAAAAAAAAAATTAGGTAACTGAGGTCTGAACGGCTTCAGTTAACTAATTGAAAACGCGTGCTGGTCTGACTTTTTACATAATGGGTGGCAAAGCCAAAAAACCTTCCACACGTTGTGTGGGGGAAAAACGCCACTACCATTTTACAAAACTAACCCCGAAGGGTCCAGGTGACACCATTACACAGTGGATTTGCAGAGTTGCGGATACTGGGCTGGCCAACTGCGCCCTAAAATATCTATTTTAATTAAAATTGACAATTCAATTGCACAGCATGACATTTCTTGACTGTATCTGCTCTCCCCCAATTTATAATGTACATGTGTTATGATTTGCGAAGTTAGTATGTTAGTTGTTTGTTATCTGTAGTTAGTATGTATTTTTTTTCACTACATGTCCCCTTCAAAAATTTATAAAACAACAGTATACCGTTTATTTTCAGTGCCTCACCACTTCCCCTCAAAATGTTTACACAGTATATACAATGGGGAACTTCAAACCAATTTGGTTCGATTTTATTAAAGGGTGGGAGTTAGAATAAGAAAGTTGATACAAGACTTGTTCCTCATGAATGCAGCAACTTCACTGCACCAGTTTGTCCAATCCGTGGAACCTCTCTTGATGGTCGCAGTCCTAGTAAAGGGATTCGTTGACCGTGTGGGCATCCTTCGTGCAGCAGGTCGTTGGTCCTGAGGCGCTGGTCCGGCTTGACGATGGACAGGATGTCTCTTGGGAGGAGGCCAACCTTGCTGGGCGGCTGATATCTTGCGTTCCCTGTACTTATGCAAAGGAGCTTTAAAATTGTCATTCTTCCTTTTCATAACCTTGTGTACTCTATCAGCGACGCATTCCTCCTTTGATGGAGTTTTTGTAGTGCACACTTTACCTTTCTTCGTACTTTTGCTTGTATCGGTATTAAATTTTAATGCAGATTCTATTTTTTCAACAACCTGACTCTGCTTTTCGTATTTGTGCTTATACGACTTCTTTTTTACCTCCTTAATTACTTCAGTATTAGCAATTTTAATGCTGGAACCTGAAGGCGCTTTTTCACGTTTTTTATCCCCCTTAACTTTAGTTTTATCCTCTTTTGACGAAAAAGTTTCTTTGAAACTTGCGACATCAGAATCGTTATCATTTAAATTCTTTAACACTGCTTCAGTTTTAGGAAGATTAAGCTTTTCGTACTCGTGCGTTTTATTGCAAACTTTCTCTATAACTTCCGAAGCATCAGCTAAACTACCTACAGTATAACTCTGTGTCAACTTTTCATCCTGATTCTCAGTCTGGTTTTCATGTACTTTATTTAAAACCATATTATCAACCTGGCCTACACAATCCCCATTCGGCTGGAAACTTGAAATAATATCATCACCTAGCAAGTTCCTACTATCGTTTAAAGAATTTTTATTGTCGTCAACTAATAAGTATTCACTAACTTCCGTAACGCATACTTCGTCATCTACTAAATTTCCTTCATTAACAGATGTGTGAATATCATCTAAAATATCAGGTATAGCATCAATAATATCAGGTATAGCATTAATAATATCAGGTATAGCATTAATAGAAGTGTCCGATGATTTATTTTCTAAACCACTAGCATTAGTATCGGCCCTATTTTCAGAAATTTGTACTGGAATTACCTCATCATTCCAGCTAGACTCACTTTCTTTATAAGCCACAAAAATACCCTGACTTTCACTATTCTCAAAATAATGATTACTACTCGGACAAAATAATACATTTGACCACACAGTTTCAACAGGTTGAACCATATCATGTGAATCAACTTGCCAGTGCAAGTAAGGTGCTTCCCTATTATTTTCTTTAAGTGCACTAATTTCATTATAACGCCGTGCGCTTCTATTATTTTGCCTGCGGTACTGCTTACGCTGCTGGTTTGAAACTCGCGAAAAATTTTGGCGCGGCTGTATAAAACTTCTCGTACCTGAATGACGGTGAGGGGTAGCGAAGAAATGTCTATTGTCATATTTAGCTAAAGCTTGAAGGAGGGTAACCTTGCTTGTAATTGTTTGATTATCTAAAAAATCTTGAACACTTGGCTTCAAACGTTGGATAACTATTTTTAAGATTATCGCTTCCGTCATTCCCTCTAAATATTCCTCACACTTGGAAATCTTTTCCATAGCAAAATCTAATGCAGACTGACCTTCACGTTGCCTTAGCGAATAAATTTCCGCTTCAATTTCACTTTGATTAAAGGTCTTTGGAAAAACACTAAGAAACTGTTGCTTGAATGACAAATAGTCAAAAATCAGATTACTGCTTTTCATACACGTGTACCACTGATATGCACTACCTCTTAAAGCGGCTAGAGCAATTTTAAGTTTATCCCCCTCTGGGTTGCATTGTTGCTGAAAGTAATGCTCAATTTTCTTTAGGAATTGGCTTGAGGGGCCGCCATTGAAGGTGGCTTCGAATGGCGCAATTTGCTGAACCATAATTACCCGAGGAAAATTTCCAGCAGGATTTTGTTCTACAACACTCATTTTTTAAATAGTATATAAGTACTTGCAACAATTTTATCAATATACGTACACAGTACACAGTTTTTAATTTCAATTATGTTGTTCGTTACAAATGTAACGCTAACTACCAGGGTATATATATTTTTCGGGCGCCAGTATAGAGAATCTATGCTCACTTCTACCCTCAAACTTGGGTGTATATAATTTGAAGTGGCACTCTATTTGAATTATATACAAACACAGTTTATACATGAAATAATGTTTATTGAATTCGCTGCACATATAATTGGCTTTTACAGCAATAAGCATGCGTACTACTTGTACGGAATGTAAATACAGCTTTTTAAGAACAATATATTTTTATACTCACGAACAGTAAGTCAAACCAGCAGTACTGCCACGTAAACTTCTGGCCCGTAAAGCACTAGCGCAGGATAACACCTTTTTCAACCTTAACAACCTCCCCCTTTTCATTAATGACGCTGCGTGGTATTTATACTAAGCGCGTATGCCAAAATTAGCATATCTGAAGCAGCTTCTTTAATTCACTCAAAAGTTCGATTCTTGTGAATCGAATCTTGTGTATACCTTACATATATATTTGTCTTTTATTTATATATTTATATATATATATATATATATATATATATATATATATATATATATATATATATATATATATTTGTCTTTTATTTATATATTTATATATATATATATATATATATATATATATTTATAAAAAAATCATAAGGAAAATTTTTATAGACAAAATAATGTAGAAGAAAATATTTAAATTAAATGTAATAGGATATGCTAAAGAATATAGTACTGATAATATAGTACAGTTTGAAGAACATAAAATCTTTTATGGCATTTTAATATTTTATTGCATTTTATATGTCCAATCGTCTGCCGTATTAGCACGAAAAAAAATTTTTTTTTGTCTATTTAGTTGTTATGCACGTGACGATAAATTATTTTAAAGTACCAGAAAGAGAAATCACGTGATCAGCATTTAATAAATTAAATTCTGAAAATGAATCTTTAAAAATTCACCAAAAATCAGAAAAGAATTAAAGATTCCAAAAAGATTTCATTTTAAATGAATTTTTATGATCTTTTTCGTGGTATAAATTTTATGACTCTCAGAAAATTATTTTAAATGGAATCTTGAAAAAAGTTACTAAAGCAGCTTAAAAATTTAATTTTAAAAAAACTAAAAAGAATTTTTCAAAAATCTTTCTTACTGCAACCCCTACACTATAAAAAGAATCGCCATGCAGAATTTCCACCCTTTAGGTCCAGCGGTTTTGTCTGTGCGATGTATATTTGTCAGTCAGTCAGTCAGTGAGTCATTCAGATACTGAACTGTTTTATATATATAGATATGTGTGTGTGTCTTTTATTCATTTACTTTTCTATTTTACAGGCAACTTCGCTGGTTGATTTCGGTCTGCCATGCTTTACTGCATTCGGAAGAAAAAATTACTTCCGCAGCAATGGGCAACGTTTTCTTTCATTGGAGCTATTAATGGATCGATCACATCCATATCAAGATTTTTTCCTAAATATCACATCTAGACAGTAAATTTCTGAAAATACAAGTGAGATCTAATCTTATCAGTCGCAAAACTAAATCAAGAATTTATAAGACATTAATAATTCCTGCAAGTGAACCATGGAGCTTGAGCATAGACACGCAGTGCTCACTGGACATGTTTTAGAGAAAAATCCTCAGGACTATCTTTGGCCCAGTGCAGGAAGAGAGACGTTGGAGAACCATAATCTATTTGGAACTCCATTGTTGGAGTTCAAAATGGATTGCCCATAAAGCCATACCATTTTGAATTGTATAGACTTTATGGGTAATCACAAATAACACAAGTCATCTGTTGTAATAGATTGAGATGGCTTGGCCATGTTTCGAGAAGTTCGGAAGATGATCCCACTAAGATCTGGACATTTAAAAAACCCGAGGGATCCCGAGCCAGAGGTAGACCACCGACTAGATGGTTAAATGACGCTGAACAAAGACTTTGAAAGTTAAAAATTGGAAAGGACTCGTCGCAGATAGAAGACGCTCGAGGGGTTTGACGCAGCCAGGACCTGTAGGTGCTTGCGAAGAAGAAGAAGAAACAGTTAATTTATATCTAAAAAGTGCAACTGGTTAATGCAGACACACAGGAAAGCAACGCGAAAATAACTGATAAACTCATTTTTTTAGTAGCCTAACTGTGGACACGCACACACGCACGCACGCATGCACGCACTCTGTCACTTTGTCTGTACGTCGGTCTAAAAGTCCCTCTGTCTGTATGTCTGCTTGCCAGTCTGCCTGCCTGCCTGACTGCCGGTCGGCCTGCCTGCCTGCCTGCCTGCCTGTCTGTCTGTCATCTGTCGGTCTGTCTGTCAGTCTGTTTGTCTGTCTGGTTGCCTTGGATCTGTCTGATTATTTAGCTATCAGCAGGGGAATCGTTTCTCTCATAATTGCTAGTTTGAATGGGGGAGTTGAGACGTTATTGCTATTTGAATTATTTAGGTTTTCAGTTCTATTTTTGTTGCTTTTTGCGATTTGAGCGAATGATATATTGGATCTATCTGCCTGTCTGTCGGTCTCGTTAGACCAGACAAAACCAGACCCCCCCCCCCAAAAAACTGCGTTCGATACGACCCCCTATAGGAGGGAAGGGGACCACGATCCCCTGAAGGGAAGGATCCGAGTAGGAAGTGAATTTTTAACTACAATGGCAGTTCCTCTCATGGTGTCAATTGGGTTAATGTAGTCATTTCTATATGTGGTGTAATTTTACACGTTAAATTTATCCACGGGTCTGCGATGTGTTTCCTGAATTAGAATAAGATCGGGATTATGCTCATGGACAAACTCCTTGAGCTCACGGATTCTAGCAATCATAAATTTGGCGTTCCATGCAAAAACAGACAGCGAAAGGGGAGGGCATTATCTGGCTTTCTGAACACAATTATTGAGTCCGTAGAAGAAGCTAAAAGCTTTTTTCCTCGCAGACCCATTTTTCCTAAAATTTTCTCATGCTGTTCCCAGATTATTTAGTATGTTTTTGTGAAATCAGAGATTCCTAATTCTGCCGTTATTTCGTCTAAGAATGATGTTATATTTACTGGAATTGTTTTAGGAGACTGAAGCTGACTGAAGGGGAATTATTTGTCTCATAATTGCTAGATTGACTGTGGAGTTTGATTGGTTATTAGAATTTGAATTATTTAGGTTTTCAGTTCTATTATTGTTGGCTTTTGCTGTTTTGGCGAGTGATATATTGGATGTAATAGATTGGGATTCCTTTTTTTAGCTTCCTTTTCTGTTAGTTTTTTAAGCTGAAATATTATGAGTGAAATTGAACCTGCAGTTTGAAGAAGGGAACAAGCGCCAAAAAATTGAAATTCGTTTTCTTTTTTGCACCATACTGTTATTTACATGTAGACGCTCTTTGTAAGCTGTAAAAGTCACTGGAATAGCGATTGAATGTAAAGAATCTTATTCAAAAGTTTAGTGAAGTAAAAATAATACAGAAGAAAGTTTTTTTAAAATTTCCCTACAAAACAGTATTTGGATTCGTTCCCTTCTTCAAACTGCCGATTCAATTAGGGCATCCCCTCCAGTTAGAAGGACGATCGCCCTGGCGGTTGCAACATTTGGTAACTTCAGCTTTTTTGCTATCTGGCTTTACATGTGGACATTCGTTGCCAAGATGGTCGCCAGCGAACTTAACACAACTCGGGTTCACAAAGCTTACTGTGATGGTGGAAATGTTGACATTTGAATCATTTCGCGGTTTTCTAAAGGGAATTATAATATTCGATGTTAATTTTAATATAACATAGGGAGGTTAGCTCAGAAATCAGGGATTGCTGTATAGAAAGTGTCAAGTCCAAAGTCGTCGTTTTGAGATAAACGGGATTGAAAAAAAAACGGCGTTTGAAAAGTCAGTTTATTTAAGTCTAATTTCTAATTTTTAAAGAATAAATTTTTCTAATTTTATTTTTGTTGAGTAAAGAGTGCTACGTCCTTGACTGGGACATAACCACTTTAACAATAACATGTTTTTGTTTTGTTTCACCTATCTCAAATTTTCCCTGAAGAATAAAAATATTTAGGAGTGGGATTGGACTGAGCTTTCTGTACCCTGCAGTAGCCCTTGATTTTCCAAACATGTCTGGCTGGATAACACATTTTAGCCCCTTTTGGACTTAACGCCCTTTGCACTGCAAACACAGTTGTAGTTTTGACTTTATCAGTGGCAGTTAGTTGTACTTGGAATAGGGGGGGAGGAAAGAGACAACTTTTCTAGTTAGCTGGGAAACTTAAATGACAGGGAAGTCAAGCGCATCCAGTTTTTCTTTAATGTTCTCCGGAGGGAACTCCTCTGGTAATCCACGGAAAAACTATTTTAATGGCACGTAAGGAGAGACTGAAACTTTTTACTCTGTGGTCGTGCAAGCATTTGGTTATTTCTCGATGATCATCCTCGGTGATGAGGTCAATTCTGATAGTTTCGCCGCCGATTTTAATGTGGAACCTTCTTTCACCAGAACAGACCAGACCAGACATGACACGGCACGACATGACATGACCGTGCATGGCATGAGACGACATGGTGCGACACGCCAGTATCGGGGCATGACATGATATGACATGACATGACATGACATGACACGGCAAAACAAGACACGACGATACGAGACGAGCCGACTCGAGACGTGACGTGACGTGACGTGACGGGACAGGATCAGACGAGACGAGAAGAGACGTGACAAGACGGGACGTGACGAGACGTGACGGTACAGGACGGGATGAGACGAGACGACACGAGACTAGACGTGGTGAGACGAGACGAGACGAGACGAGACGAGACGAGACGTGACAAGACGGGACGTGACGAGCCATGACGGGACAGGACGGCATTAGAAGACACGAGATAGGACGTGGCGGGACGAGACGATACGTTAAGTGACGTGACGGACAGGATGAGACGAGACGAGAAGAGACATGACGAGGCGAGTCGAGACGGGACGTGGCGAGCTGTGACGGGACAGGACAGGAGAAGACGAAATGAGACAATGAGTTTATCAGTTATTTTCGCGTTGCTTTCTTTTACATAACTGTAAATGAAATCAATCTTTGCAAAATTGTAAAAACTGAACCTTAAATTTTTTCTGAATCATTTTATTTTATATTTTAAAAATATTTTTTAATTGTTCAAACTCAAACCAGTAAATATGTCGAAATGAAATACACTGCTCAGAACAATTAGGGGAGCACATGGTTTTAACGAAATTTCGCAAATACTTATACCGATAAGTAACATAAAATAAATCATCCATAATTTAAAGCCTAGCAGGAAACAGAAGAAGAAAACTTCAGATGCAAATTAAAGTTCATAACGTTAAAAACCAGAAGAGGAACATAAGGGCGGAAATCGGGATGTTGCAGAAACGTCTGTTTCACTGCCTTAACTGTGAATTTCGATTGTTCAGTTATTCTTTTTGAGAAAAGGTGACTTGAAATTCTCTCAACAACGTGATTTATCGGAATCCATGGCATGGCGTATTATAGGTAGACTTGAATCCGGGCAAACACAACGTAGTGTCGCGAACGCTGTTGGAGTCGCCAGAAGTGTTGCTGCAAGTCTGTGGAATCGATTCCAAGAAATAGTGAATGTCGACCAGGGCAAGATCGGCCACGCGCCACTACAGCAACTGATGACCGGTATATACTGCTAACAGCTCGTCGAAACAGAACAGACAATGCTACTCAGCTGCAAAGACAGTTGCTCTTGGCAACAGGACGAAGGGTGTCCAGCCAAACAGTACGCAATAGGCTTCATCAATGAGGTCGCTATGCACGTAGGCCAATGCTTTACATTCCGTTGACCTCACGCCACCGTGCGGCCCGAAGAAGATGGGCTGCTGAACATCGAGATTGGGAGCAACATGATTGGAGCCAAGTGCTGTTTACAGATGAGTCCCGATTCAGTCTGGAGTGTGACACCCGACGTGTTTTGGTATGGAGGGAAAGGGACACTGATATCCCCACATTCGTTCGTGAAAGGTCACAATAGAGACCAGCTGGTTTTATGGTATGGGGTGGAATAAACATAGTTGGACGTACGGACCTGCATATCTTTCGGAATGGTAGTTTGACGGCCCGAAGGTATGCAGACGAGATTCTGAGACCTCATGTCATACCTTACGCTGCAGCCATTGGCGATTCCTTTGTTTTCCAGCATGTTAATACCAGACCGCACACAGTTCGTCTTGTGGAGAACATGCTTGAAGCTGAAACAATACAGCGTATGGAATGGCCAGCGTGCTCTCCTGACCTGAATCCAATCGAGCATGTTTTGGACATGCTCGGACGACGCATTGCTGCGAGACCAAGGCCTACTTTTACTTTTAGAGACTTGGAGATTGCACTTCTTAAGGAGTGCAACAGTATTCCCTAAAGTCTTAACATCGATAACATCATCGCATCCATGGAAAACAGGTTTGCAGCAGTCTTAGCTGTTCGAGGATACCACACGCCATATTAAAAATCTTGCATTATTTCTAAACAATACTTTTTTTTATCGTTTACATGTAACCAAATTGTTGCCCTAAATCATCTTTCAATGTTTTTTCCATATTTTCAAAGAATTAAAGCTTAATTACAAATTTTTTTTCCGTCTTTTTTTCTGTATTGCGCATTGATACGCGTGTACTATCCATTTTATGCCAATATGTGGCTGTCTCGCAAGGTTTTCTTAACTTCTTTGCTTGCTCCCCAAATTTTTTTGAGCAGTGTATATATGATGGGAACCGCTTTCATAATCACCGGCATATATATATAATATGCCGGTGATGTAACACATAAGTATACACATAAGTATGTATGTGTGCGCTTGTGTATATTATAAAATGAACAGCCAGCTGTACTGTAGCAATTAAAGCCTATGTGTGGCATTTTAAGGGGATAATGGACATTACAAAGCGATTTTTGAAATTTTTACCTCAGAGATATGAAATTTTGCATATATATATATCCATTAATGTATAAATTTATTAAACTTATAAAATTTTATATAAATTAAAAATTTTATAATTTAAAAATTGAAATTAATTTTTTAATGCTCCTTGCGATCATATTTTTAACTTCCCCCTCAATTTTGCATTTATATTGCTTGTAAGTACATTTTGAAAGAGTTATGTATTATTTTGTGCTTTCGTCGAATAGTTAATTTTTAGGAAATATTTTTATGCTTGTACTGGGAATTTTCCAGAAATTTTTGTAGTTTTCTACACTAAAGTTAAAGTTTTATTATGTGAATGATCTCGAAACCTAAAATGCATACACAACTTTATTTTGATGTATTAAAGGAGTCTTTTTTTATAAATTTAATAAAATTTTGTCAAAAATTATGACGCATGGAGCATTTCAAAGACTTATACTCATTTTGAAAAATACTCAGTAGGGAAATACTCATTCTGAGAAACAGGCCATTTAAAAGATGTTTTTCCCCTAACTTTAATGCTTACATTTCTAGCCACCAAGTTTTCATTTTACTTTTCACTACACATTTTAAATGCTTTTTATTCCAATATTTATATCTTTTATAAATACAAATGTATTATAATTTGAAAAAATCAGTTCATATATTTTCAGTTCTTGATTATTTATGCATTGCTGTATTGGATTAAATAATTTCTTCAAAAAGTTCGAAATCTGCCAGCACCATAACTTCTGGTTGCCACCGCGCACGTTAAATATCGATTTTAGAATTAAACGAAATGTAAAACAAAGTTTCACAGATCTTTGTTTGCATATTTCTTATTTACATTTTCATGGCCATTTAAAGATTTCTTTAATCTTTTTAATTGCTTGAAGTATTTTATAAGCTAAGTTATTTACATGTGGCTTTTTGTAAATGATTCTGCGAAAAGGGTAAAATATTAATACACCAAAAAAAATTTTCAATCTTTGTTCGTTTTTGGTAATTTGAAATTCCATCATCCCCTTAAAAGTTAAAGAAAAAAATGCTAGTCAATTTATTATATTGTTGAACACAAACATTTTTCTGATGCCTAAGCAGCTTTTTTGCTATTCTACCGAGATACGTATGTCATATTTTTTTATATTACAGTGGTACCTCGCTTTACGAACGACTCGGTTTGCGAACGTTTCGGTTTGCGAACGTTTCGGTTTACGAACAAGCACAGGAGATGCTGCTATCTGTGGATAGGCGATGGAAGCATACGTCACACTTATTCGGTTCACGAACAGTTGACATGTCAAGATCAGATGGGATTTCTCTATCACAGCTCAAACGTTCGTTGGTCGTGAATTTCGCTGATTATTTTTGTATATATTTTTGTTTAAATTAGCCCTCAATATGCATCCCAAGAAAAAGGCAAGAGCAAGTGATATTGTTAACAGGGAACCTAACCTACCTATTGAGAAAATGATGGAAGAAACAGGTAATAAAGTCAGCTGCTGTGACTAAAGGAGTGATTCTTTTAATGAAGCAAAGGCCTCAAATTATAGAAAAAGTAAAAAAATTCTTGCTTGTGTGGATACGTGAAAAAGAGATTTTTGGGGATTGTAATAGAGACTTTAATATGCGAAAAAGAAGAAGTTGCAGAGTGATTTGGTAGCTAAAATAGAGTAGAAAGGGTGTTGAATGTGAATATTTTAAAGCTAGTAGAGGCCGGTTTAAGAAATTCTGCAAATGGAATTCATAGTGTTTTTAGGCATGCGAAGATCACTAGTTCAAATAAAAGGACTCCAGATGAATATGCTGATGAATTCAAAAAGTTTGTGAAGAGTGAAAGCTACATGCGAAATCAAGATTTTTAACTCTGATTAAATAGGATTGTTTAATTCAAAAATGCCAAGAAGAACCTATATTACCAAAGAGGAGATGGCACTACCCGAGCTCAAGTCTATGAAGGACAGGCTTACACATTTTATTGTGTGCTAATGCAAGTGGTGATTGTAAAATCAAGCTACTTTTGTTTACCACTCTGAAAATCATCCTTCATTCCAGAAAAATAATGTGACGAAGGCAAAACTGCTTGTAATGTGGAGAGTAAATGCTAACGCCTGGTTACAAGACTCTTTTAATGGAGTGTAATATCTCGAGGAGAATGGTTTGAACTTGGAGAATATTCTCGTCATATATAAAGCTCGTGCTTTTCTTCCAAATTTCGAAAAAAAACCGGACATGAAACCTAAATTCATTAACGTCAAATTTCTACAATCCAACACAACTCCATAGCTTTAACTTATGGACCACCAGGCAATTTCTAATTTTAAAAAATTGTTTATCATAGCACTCTTTTTTACTTAGTTTACGAACCAAGTCTCAGAAAGAATTAAGTTTGTAAACCGAGGTGCCACTGTACTTGATTTTATATTATTATATTATTATATATTATAAAATATGATTATATATTTTGTGCTAATGATCCTTTCAAGCTGTTTTTATATAAATTTGGAATGTATTTGAAGAAAAATTATTCGTGTAAATTCTGAATCAAAATGTAATAAATTTTATTTTATTTTGTTTCTAATTCCTGTGCTTATTGTCTAAAAAACTTTTTCAAGAGAAATAGATACACGTATACTGAAAAAATTCGTACTGATGTGAAAAACAGGTTACTTCCTTCTCGATGTATTTCTCTTCATATCTTGACCCAGTGCAGAAAGACAATAGTTCTATAATTAAAAATAAAACACGGCGCTTCTTAAAAATTGACTGAAGACAGACGGTGTGATTAATGGGGAGAATGCTGTGCTGGAGAGATTAATGTTATTAAATAGGTTTGAATGGGATGCTTGCTTCACGCTGCATTTACTGAATGGGAAAGCCTTTGGAGGATACTTGACCTCAGGGGACACTTATGTTAATGGAAGCTAGGAGACATACTATACACATTAATATACATAGTATATACACTGTTAGCCACCCAAATTGCAACACCAAGAAAGACAAGAGATATCACAACAAAATTTATTTTGTAGATAACATGTTGACCAAGTATCAAATGATTAAATTTATAGACTTCTGTGAAGCGTGGTTCCTGCCAAAATCAGTAGCCAGAGTAGCCGCCATTGTTGGAGATCACCGCTGCCACACGACTCGGGATTGATTCAAAGAGACTTTGGATGAGTTCTTGGGGTACAGCAGACCAAGCAGCTTCCACACGTTGCCAAAGTTGATCTGCTGTGGCAGCTGGGGATGGAATCTGGGTCAGTCGTAGAGCAACCATGGACCACATGTTTTCTATCGGCGAAAGATCCGGAGAGCGAGGCGGCCAGGGAAGCAATTCAATCTGGCGATTGACGAAGAACCGTTGGACAATGCGTGCCACGTGTGGTCGCGAATTATCCTGTTGAAATATGGCTGTAGGCAAGCCCTGAAGGTAACCATATATATATATATATATATATATATATATATATATATATATACCGGGTGCGTCATAAATTCGTGCAAAGTTAAAAAATTCGTAATAAAAGAAATAGTGCTCTGAAAAATTTTCTGTTTGCGCGAATAGAATCAGAGGGCATTGGATTTTATTTCCATGTAAAAAAAACAAAGAAAAAATATTGTTTCCAAAAGTAACCGAAAGAGGGCGCTTTTAAGTGACCACGTTATGTCTGCATGGCAGGAAAGACATGCGTTACCTGTTGTCAACTTCATGCAGGATGATGCCCCGCCCCACATTTCACGTGATATCAAGACGTTCCTGTTGAAATCTTTCACTGAAAGACAAGTGAAAAATTCCAATTTTTATTTCTATAAATCACGATTGTAAGGTTCAGTGGCCCTCAAGGTCATCAGACAGGACCCTGGCAAATTTTTAGTTGGGGGGATAGTTAAAGTCTCTCATGTGTACCGGGGCTCCCCAACCACTTTCGTGGAACTGAAAAATGCCATTTGATAGACAGTTGCTACCAGCGGTGCTACATTCCGCTGTAATGGGCTTAGTGACGCGCCTCACTTGCCTGTTACCTTGTGTTGGTAGTAATGTTGAACATCCCTTACTTTAAAGTAAATGCACAGTCTCATGTCATTGTGATCTGTTTGATTTTCTGTTTCAGTTTGCCTGATTTGCATAAAATGTGTCAGTATGACGTGTGAGCACACTCTTTCAGTTACTTTTAGATTTTTTTTTTTTTTTACATGGAAAAATTTTTTTACATGGCGTGACTCGTCAGTAAAGGCAATTTCATTCCACTCTGCCGTCCACATCCTTCTGTCATCGCACCATTGGCGGCGGAGACGTCTGTGGTTCTGCGCCAAGGCCAGACAAAGCAATGGACGTCTTGCGGACAGACCACTCTGTAAACGGCGTCGAATGGTACGCGCAGACACTGGATGATGCGTTACTGACTGCATGTGATGTGCTATGGTTCTTGATGTGACTGAGCGATCCGTCACTGCCATGCGCACAATTTGCCTGTCATCACGTGAAGTGTTGCGCTGAAGTGGATACGATCGAACACGCCGGTCCGTCGTACCCTCCTGCATCCAACGATCACATATCAGCATTACAGTTGTTTGGTTTCGTCCAACACGACTACCGATTTCCCTGAAAGATAATCCACAATCTCGGTAGGCCACTATCCTTCCTCTGTCGAACTCGGATACTTGATCAAAAGATGATCGCTGCTTTCGACGAGGCATAATTGATCGTTTTTTTTGAAAAAACCACAAGAAAAACACAATTGCCGAACTTGAAATCGTCGAAATCTCTAAGCCTTAAATAGCGCTTTGAAGTGGCGCCACAGGCGCGCGTGATGTGCGTCTGCGCTGAAATTCTAGTCATTTGCATATCTCACCTCCGCTAATGCATCTTGTAAATTTCATGTTATTTGCATGTTTCCTTCAGGGTGTTGCATTTACAGTGGCCAGCAGAGTATTTGTGACATTAAAAATGAAAATAGCTATAAAATAATATAACATAAACCTAATGAACCGCTTTTTCTAATTTTTTGTTCAAATTCTTAGTCAAACTGTCATCTTTAAGAGTTTTATGTGGAATTATTAGTATTATAATTATGTTGCATGCTGCGTATTATAGAGAAAAATGTGAAGCTGTAGATGAAGAAAATCATTCCTTTAAAAGGGGTCGATGGAGAAAAATGGTTGGGAGCCCCTGGTATATATTGACCTTGTAAAACAGCAAATTTGAACCCTCTAAAATATTCAAATTCTTAACAGTATTTCAGTGGGTCTAAAGGCACTTTAGTAGTATAGAGCAATTTTTTTAAAGTAAAATAACATTTTTTGTCTTCATATATGCCATCTGTGTGCTTCATTATTAAAAACACATTAATAATGCCGTGACGTTTATCCAATACCAATGATGGACACTTATAATTTGTACGAGACATTTTTGAAGGAAAACCTCTGTAAAACAAACAATGGACAGTGCATGTATAGAACACCACAAAGTGGCTAAACAAAGTTGCTCGGGAACTTTAGGAGCCGATCTGATCGCAACGAATGAAAAGGATTTTATTTTAAACTAGCGGCCCGTCCCGACTTTGTCCGGGTTGAACAAAATATTAGACCATTAAATTTCCAGTTGATATCCAATAAATTGTAAATCTTTTTTTACCTTAAATGTCCAATAAAAAGCGTAGTTCCAAATGTAGTTTTCTTCAATAAACCCTTTAACGTTGCCAGTTTCAAAAATCCTTTTTGTATTTATCAATACCTCCTCTACTTGAATCTTAAAAATATTAAACCTTTTCCTTACGGGGTGGGATAGCATATATCCGAAGCACATACTCTCGAAAATTACGGTGTGATGTCGGCAGAGATATAGTCTCGAATTCCACTTCGTTGTGACTTTCCTAACGTCTTTGCCTCCAAAGAACAATTGGGTGACATTCTGGGTCAATCTTGCCGAAAAGGACTGAATAATAATCTTTTGTCGTTCTAGCTAGAGGCTATTTCTTTTCAGGCGAGAGACATCAGAAGGGCGGTTTACCCGTGGTTCATCCATTTTCAGCGTTTTGAGAGATGAAAGAGGCACGGAGTGCCGATGAACTACTATTGAAATTCTTCTTCAATAGTAAGAAAGCAATAAGAAAGAAATTAACCACTCTTTTCCCTACCCCTCACGCTGAATGTCCCCCACGTAAAATGGGGATAGGAAGTAGATAACATTTTCCCTTTGTAAAGAGCGATTTCGAAAAACGGACCCCGTAAGCTAAAGGGTGTTGCTATGGTTACTTGACTGCGGTTGACAAAGGAAAAGATGTAAGGTACATTTTAATGTACAAAAGTTGTACATTACCCTCCAATTACAAAATCTGCTCTCTCTCTCTTTGTATATTATTATAAAAGTATAGATACACATTGATATCCCAAAATTAGAATAAGAGATGAAATAAAAATACAAAAATAAAAAAGGATTTTAAGTAAAGAATTGTTATTTAATTATTTTATTCACCGAAAATAATATTTAAATTAATATTACGTTATTTATTAATTAAAGTTAATTTTTTAAAAGAAAGAGATGTGCTTGAGACCGTAGTTTTATTCAAAAATAAAAAAGAATTTTAAGTAAAGAATGTATTTTTAATTATTTTAAGCACCTAAAATAGTATTCAAATTAATATTACGTTAGATATTAATTAAAGTTAATTTTTTTTTAAAGAGAGAGGTTAAGAGATGAAATAAAAATACAAAAATAAAAAAAGGATTTAAAGTACAGAATGTTTTTTTTTTAAATATTAAATTTTTTTTTCAAATAATATTCCTAAAATAATATTAAAATTAATATTACGTTAGTAAATAATTAAAGTTAATTTTTTAAAAGAAAAAGGCGTGCCGGAGAACGGCTAGGTTCGAACCACTATCGTCAGAACAGAAGCCCACCGCGATAGCACCACGCTAAGGATCGTTGAAGACTTCGGCACAAAAAGCGGTAGAGGACAGTAGCGGTAACAATGGAGATTGTTAGGATTAAGACCCTAACTTTATTTCTACTGATCCGATATACATAATATATAGCCTGTCCATCTGGAATAATGTACCTTTCAAACAGTGAAAGAATTTTTCAAGTAGGTGCAGTGGTTCCGGAGATTACCCTCCACGTACAAAATCGCTCTCTCTTTATATATAAGTATAGATAATCATTTACATAAGGTAACTTTCGACAGCATTTAATACCTGTCAAATACTGAAAATATTGATAAATATTTTTGATATTTGTTTTATATGGAAATGATTATTATTTAAAGTATTCTTCTTGAATTTATTGCACAAGAATTAATTTTCCATGTGTGACCGTCTGACTTAGAATTATGTTTCAGATGATATTTAAAGAATCGCAATCTCCAGTAGAAGACGATATCCTTTCTGCTGCGAGAGAAGAACTAACCTCTGTTCCACACGTCCAGTAAGCTTTCATATTATATCTGCAGTGTATATATGCTACATACATGTACATGAAATTGACCGAATGCAAAAGGAACTAAACATATTCGGATTAAACACATGGGGATAAAATAAGTTTAATTAGTAAATACTTTTCTTCGGTAATACAGCCCTGCATGACTGGAAAGGATTTTAAAATTAGGTATGAATTTCTTCATCACTCTAAAGTTACTCCCAATACTTTTATTTCTCTCGCAAATATAAAAATAGAGTATGCCAAAGCGGTGGACTTCTCATAACTATGAATCAATCGGACAAAATGCTTCGTGTTCCAATAAAGCCGTATTTGTCATCTGTCAGCTTATATTGCAGATTGTTAGAGAGTAAATCGTTAGTCTCTTATAACGAAACTACCGCAGGGTTATTAACGTAGGATTACTTATCGTTGCTTATCGTTACTTATCGTCTTTTTTTTTACTCATTTTGGTACTTTCTTGTTTAACTATTTTACTGCTACTGGGTTTGGCACGCTGCCAAAATTATAACTCGCGACAACCCTGATATTTTGCTTTCTGGAGGACCGTTATTGAGGAACGTAATCCTACGTTAAAAGAAATCTAATATGAACAAACGGAAAACCTTCATGAATCTATGCCTAAAAGCTTCATTTATATTTTTGAAGGCGGTGGTAATTCAACTTGTTATTACTTAAGTTGTAAGACACGCGTTTTTGGAATTTTTTATTTGACTAAACAATTTGCTTTCAGTCAGTTTTTCATCAACTTTTAAACCCAAAATAAGTATTGTACCATGAATCTGTGAGATGTTATTTTATTGAAAATGGCATGAAAGTTTGAATGATGCATAAAACCGAGCGGAAGATGCAAAAACGCATTTAACGTATATTTTTATTCTTTCCAATTACAAAATCTTTATCAGAAGCGCACGTATTCACAAGGTGTGACGCTCCTAAGCTGACGTCACTTGAAAATATTATCCGATGTGGGTTCTTTAAGAAACAGCTCGATTCACAGCCACAATATTTATTTACAGCAAACAAGGACAGACATATTTTCAGTAACATCATTGTCTGATCTATCAGTCAGAACTCGCCAATTAATTCTGCTCACTTCAAACTTCAGAGGCGCCCCTCTTTTCCCAAAATTCTCATTGGCCGCAACACAAGGCATGTAATCGTGCAGAAATGGATAACTGTACAATAAAACTAAATTTTTGGACTTTCTTCTTGTTTGTAATCATTGTTGCATATTTATTTTGCGGGTCACGCGTTGTTGGAAAAGAAGCAGATGAACAGTTTGAGGCATTGTTGGTTTGTTGGTTTGTTTTCTTATTTGCTATTGTTGTGAAACAATACTTGAAGAAAAATCTTCGCCGCCATCTTTAGTCTGGTAATTGACCCTCTCAAAGTGCTGTTCGCTATGCAGAGCTTTGGGCGTTTTGTTTGTTGTCGGCGGTTGTATTGCCAGCGGTTATGTTCTTTACAAAGTTGCAAAGGAATGGTGGAACCTCAGAGTAAGTGAAGCTTTCAAGTTGGGTCAATTTTTACCAAATTTGTATTTAAAATTCACAGATCTGCCATTAGAAAAATACTCTTC
This sequence comes from Dolomedes plantarius, assembly GCA_907164885.2. Classification (NCBI taxonomy): domain Eukaryota; kingdom Metazoa; phylum Arthropoda; class Arachnida; order Araneae; family Dolomedidae; genus Dolomedes; species Dolomedes plantarius. The sequence continues at coordinate 2,798,422 of OU015497.1, read as the reverse complement.
GCTAAACAGTTATAAATGCACACCAAACAGCGTAATCTCGGCGAAAATTCTTTTATGTGGTTCCAATGAGCTAAACTTCTATGAGGACGACTATCTTACAAACCAACAGTTTAATGACAATTATAGAATGCGAAAGGAGCAAATGCATATGATATACATTCAGTATGCGAAACACAATCCAAACATTCACGTGCTAATCATGTTTTGTCAATGGATACTTATTCACATCCTTGAAATCAAAATACTTCGCTTTAAAAAAATTCCCGAATCAGCTTTCTTTTACGTACTTTGAAAGAACTTTCTCGTGCGTTGAATTCAGTATATCCATAAAATGTATGAATTGAATAATTGCATTTAATACTTCAAGAAAAACCAGTTATTATTATTCTATGCATGGGAAATCCCTTAAAGTGCGTACACAGAATTCTGAGAAATCTTCATTGTATTAACCCTTCAGCGGGCGCTCTCGTGTACAAGTGCAACATTTTCGTAATTTTCAATGGTTTGTTTTTACATGTAGGGTTTGAATATTCTAAGCAGATTCTATTTATAGCTACACCCTTTCTAATGCAGGTCCGATTTTCTGACCCTTATATTCCTTTCCTTTTATTGTTAGTCGTTATTCAACCGTGGTAAACCAACGATTATACTGGATTACAATACGGAAAAACCAAGAGTTGATATAGTGGTCTAAATGTGCAACTATTACACGGTATCTCGCATACCATGAAGAGGGACAATCTCACTGTATTTTAGATTATTGGACATAATAGGAATCCATTCGCAAGTTGTCCTTAGATCCAATTAATCGGACAGTTTATGAATAAGGCGATTGTATCTTCATTCTTTGGCCTTTAATTATAAATATAACTCAATATTATCAACATTTTATATCTTGTTATAAAACGCAGAATTATTATTTTCAATTTGAAAAGAAAAAAGGTTATTACGAAAGGGATAATCGTGGTTGAAAGAGACGTTACACTTTGTGCCACGCGCGCCTTCTGGTGTTCTAAAAATCAGTGCGCCCGCTGAAGGGTTAAACTGCGGTCAGATTTTGACTCGTATATTTTGCAGAAAGAAAAATGTCGTATAGCTTCTCCAAAAGATATCTTTCTTAGTGCAATGTCAGATAATTCACGATTCATGCAAGAAATGGATTTCAGCGTGCCAATTGCTGAAGCTGATAAAAACTTAGCAGAAAGTTTCATAAAAGACCTTAATTAATTTTTTTAATGTTGTAAAGACCAAGCTGATAGTCAAGGGAAAAGCATCTTTCTACTCTCTAAATTAATATTATACAGATATGCTTTGAATTTTTCGAAACGAAATAGGCCAGTGTAATGATTATCATTGACTAAAGCAGTAAAGTCAAGTCTTCGAAAATCGAAACAAAATTTAAACAAATATGCATTCCTGTAATATTCCTGCATCACGTATGTCTAAAATTTTGATACTTAATATATATACATACATGCATACATATATATCTATATCTACCTATCTATCTATCTATCTATCTATATATCTATCTATATATATATATATATATATATATGTATATATTTAAATACTAGCGGACCCGACAGACGTTGTGCTGTTCAAACGTTGTAAATCCAAAAATCATAAAATTATTTTAATAAACTATAAATTGTTTGGACCATTTTGATGAAAAAATATGTAAAAAAAAAAATTATTTTTAAGTAACTTTACACCACCATGCGTACAGTTCTCACAACTCGACCTGTCTTAAAATTAGCAAGAATGTGGACGAAATTTCTTTAATATGGCTATTAGTATGACTAATCAATGAGCTGTTCAATACTTCAAAAGATGCATAGAATCAAATGACAATTGACAATTTAAATTTGCAGGTTCAGTTAATTGTTATTCAATGCACGTAAATGCAGTATTAAAATTCATGAAAATAAAAAGAAATTCTGAAACGCGATTGCAGCGTTGTCTACCGGATCCAATTATTGAATGCACGTGTATACATCATTAAAATTCATGAAAATAAAAAAAAATTCTGAAATGCTATTGCAGCGCTACCTACCGAATCCAATTGTGTACCTAAACTAATCAAAGATCAACAACCACACATAAATAAATAAAATAATTAAAAAAACATTTTCTATCGGATCAAATTGTGAATCTAAACCATTCTCGAATCATCTTAATCACACGCACAAAATTTCATTAAAATCAGTCCAGCCGTTTAGGATGAGTTCAGTGACATACACACAAACAGAAGAAATATATATATATATAAACTGATTAGTTATTGCATAAGTATGCTTTCATTCCTATTACAAAAGAAGAATTTTCATTGATTGTGTTTTATTAAGTAATTTATTAAGAAATATTTCAAAACTTCGTGTTTACAGGTTATTTTACAAAAGAAATTAATGTTTTACTTTTTATTTCAGAATTCTGCGCCATCTTCCGTAGAAGTAAGTAAGTAATAAACAATACAATTGTAGTGTTTTTGGAAAGTTTGTTAAATGTAAAACTTTTTACGCTATTTCGATTCAGGAAATGCACACATACAGTATTTACTTTTTGTATTTAGTTAATGACATGCATTAAACGGAAAACATTCCTATTTTCAAAGTCATATATTTTCTAATTACCGTAATTTCGCACGTATGCGCCGCAGGGACTGAAATTTCCTTTTAGAAAAACGAAATCGGGGTAAGCGCCGCACATAATTTTTTCTTAGTTACCGTACCGCAACCAAATATTGAGACACATTTTAGGTTATTTCCGTAACAAACTAATACATTTTAATGTAATAAATTCAATATAATTCTAATTTTGAATATTTCTCTTATTAAATTGCACTTTAACACTAGAAGCGGCGAATGACACGTTGTTAGCCCAAACACATATGCAAATCTTGTCACTTACGTGTTCGAATGAAACCTCGGCTCATCGCTCTGCCGGCGTGCGGCATATGCGTAGTAGCCGTACGGGCGAGTCGCCCATTTCCGGCTTTCACGATAAATACTCGCCGGTGTGTTATTCGTTCTCACTCGCTCGCTCGGTTTGTATGCGTTGATATTATTTTCTGTTACTGCCCTCGCATATATTTTATTTCTTTTGTGTTTCGTTGCTGTATACTAGAGCTAGTATCGATAACTTTTAATAAAAAAATGAATTCTCAAACCCTACATTTACTTCTTTTTTTAAAACCTCTGCCTAACACATCCCATACCTATAAGCGCGGTAGGTAGTCATTTTGGCCGCTAAGATTTAATTTACTTAAAACTGTCTCTTTTTTAAGGAAATGTTACGTATTACTACACGTCTACCGTAGTACAATGCAAAAAAAAAAAAAAAAAGGAATGAAACCTGAAACTGTACAAACGTATTTTTATTTCACAGTAACACATGATGAATTATTAAAAAAGAAATAAAGAAACGGAATCATGGAACATCAAACTGGCAAACCACATAAAGCATACAAATATGAATAATTGTAATAAAGAAGTTAGGTAATGCTAAACACCGTCAAAATGAAAATCGAAGATATACGGGTAAGAATTACTGATCAATCAAAACCATCAAAGTCCTCTTCTTCGGTATCAGAATTGAAAAGTGACAAAATTTCTGGATGAATTTTTGTATCTGGATCATCTGCATCTTCCTCGTTGGAAGAATTGTCATCTTCGCTGGCATTGGGAACAATTATTTCCGCCTTTCTAAAAAAGGAAATTATTGTCTTAATGGAGACACCTTTCCATGCTTCAGAGACCCACTTCGCGACTTCTACGAAAGTTGCCTTTCGCATAGTTCCGCTTTTTGTGTAGGAATGTAGACCTTCAGTTATCCACGATTCCCAAAGACTTCTCATTCGGCATTTGAATACTTTGTTTATAGCCAAATCAAGTGGTTGAATTCATTTTGTCAAACCTCCTGGAATGATCGCTAAATTTTACAGACACAGTCTTCGCTGCAACTTTAACAGGCTCTGACAAGTAGGCTTTCATCGAGTACATTATAAGTAGCCCTTTTGGATTGAAAAAAAGCCCCTTTCCTTTTCCGCCAGACTTCGTTCAACAAATCTTGCATTACCATTTCATTCATCCAAACTTTCTCGTTCGCGGGGATCACAACGTCATTAGGAAATTCTTCTTTGGGGAGAGTTTTTCTTTTAAAAATCAACAGAGGTTTCAGTTTTTCACCGCTTACTGTGCAAGACAAGACACAAGTAAATGACGTTTTCTCGTGACCGGTAGTAACAACTCACTGAACTTTAACAACCTTGTTGACAGTCCTGCTTTGAGGACAATCGAAAGTCAAAGGTACCTCGTCCATGTTGATCACCTGATCGGTGCAAAACTTGTTGTCCTTTAATTGGTCCCCTATAAACTTCAGGAAAGAAGATTTCTTTAAGTCCCAATCAACAGGCAATTTTTGCCCCACGGTTGTTCGGGCCTGAACGGAGAGGTTTTTCCGTTTCAGGAATCGGTAGCACCAGTTGGATCCAGCTTTGAAATCGTCTAATTCCATCTTCCCCGCTATAACTCTGGCTTGTAAACGTATCTTTACTGTTGATATTGGAATGCTCTTACTTCTCTGTGATAAAATTAATTTCTCAAGACTAGTTTCCAGTTGGGGCCAAGCAGCTTTCCCTCTTCTGCGTGCTCTCTTACTTTTCAGCATCTTTAGTAGAACTTTCTTTACGGAGCGCCATCGCCGAACACAACGTTCATCAACACTGAACTCTCTGCCTGCTGCTCTATTTCCGATTTCTTCTGCTTTGGCAATAACATTCAACTTAAAATTCGAATAGTAGCTTTTGTTTCTGCATTTTGAAGCCATTTTGTTAAATAGTTTCACGGTACGGGGGGGGCTATTTTCGCAGAGAGAGAACGACAGCAATGCACGTGCGCCGTCGCCAAAGTGTGTATGACATCATCGTCATTCTTTTCTAAAATTAGTCAAGATCTTCGCGCATGCGCAGTGATAAACGCCGGTTCGAGTAATGCGTTAGGCTCAATTTTAATAGAAAAGTGCAAGCTGAAAAAACTTTAAAATCCGAAATCGGCATAAAGGCCGCACCAGCATAAGCGCCGCTGCGCTTACGTGCAAAATTACGGTAATTGTTTCTACTGAACACTTTTGTTTCTGCATTTTGAAGCCATTTTGTTAAATAGTTTCACGGTACGGGGGGGGCTATTTTCGCAATATACATAGTCTGTTCACACATTTTTTAGACTATGTATATTGTATTCACAAAACTAAATTACATAAAATTCTTGTGTTTTAAATGTTCTATTTGACATCCCTTATTCTGAACTATCTTTCGACACCGCAATTTCCAGGATAATAATGCCTTTTGAAGTGTCAGAAGAGGTATTCTATCCCATTCCTCCTGAACAGCTTTCCAGAGTCCTGTAAGGACTTTGGGATGACGTTTGGATAATGCAGATTTCAAAAGTCCGAAAGCTCAAAAATCCATAGGTGATACATCGGGAGATTTAGTAGGGATATCAGTGAAGGGTATGGCCTTGATACCAGTTTTTTGTTCCATTTCTTTTAGAAAATTTACAGTGGATTTTGATGTGTGACTGCTAGCTTTGTCCTGATGGAGTCTCATAGATTGATGGCACTGTGGGTAAAGCGATAGTATTTCATTCAGAAAAATTGGCGATAAAATATGTGAGTGAGTTAGTCAGTTACGGAACTGTTATATATATATACACTGCTGGCCACCCAAATTGCAACACCAAGAAAGACAAGAGATATCACAACAAAATTTATTTTGTAGATAACATGTTGACCAAGTATCAAATGATTAAATTTATAGACTTCTGTGAAGCGTGGTTCCTGCCAAAATCAGTAGCCAGAGTAGCCGCCATTGTTGGAGATCACGGCTGCCACACGACTCGGGATTGATTCAAAGAGACTTTGGATGAGTTCTTGGGGTACAGCAGACCAAGCAGCTTCCACACGTTGCCAAAGTTGATCTGCTGTGGCAGCTGGGGATGGAATCTGGGTCAATCGTAGAGCAACCATGGACCACATGTTTTCTATCGGCGAAAGATCCGGAGAGCGAGGCGACCTTGGAAGCAATTCAATCTGGCGATTGACGAAGAACCGTTGGACAATGCGTGCCACGTGTGGTCGCGCATTATCCTCTTGAAATATGGCTGTGGGCAAGCCCTGAAGGTAAGAAAGGACCACTGGCTCCAACACCTCGGAGATGTAGCGCTGGCTGTTTAAAGCACCGGCAATGCGTACTAGAGGTGTGCGTGAGTGATATCCAATACCGCCCCATACCATAATACCCGGTGCAGGACCAGTGTGGCGGTGCATAACGCAGCTGTTCAGCATCCTCTCTTCACGGTGTCTCCAGACTCGAATGCGACCATCGTGGTGTTGCAGACAGAAGCGTGACTCGTCAGTAAAGACAATTTCATTCCATTCTGCCATCCACATCCTTCTGTCATCGCACCATTGGCGGCGGAGACGTCTGTGGTTCTGCGTCAAGGCCAGACAAAGCAATGGACGTCTTGCGGACAGACCACTCTGCTGTAAACGGCGTCGAATGGTACGCGCAGACACTGGATGATGCGTTACAGACTGCATGTGCTGTGCTATGGTTCGTGATGTGACTGAGCGATCCGTCACTGCCATGCGCACAATTTTCCTGTCATCACGTGAAGTGGTGCGCTGAGGTGGATGCGATCGAACACGCCGGTCCGTCGTACCCTCCTGCATCCTACGATCACATATCCGCATTACAGTTGTTTGGTTTCGTCCAACACGTCTACCGATTTCGCTGAAAGATAATCCACAATCTCGGTAGGCCACTATCCTTCCTCTGTCGAACTCGGATACTTGATCAAAAGATGATCGCTGTTTTGGACGAGGCATAATTGATCGTTTTTTTTTTAAAAAAACAGAAGAAAAGCACAATTGCCGAACTTGAAATCGTCGAAATCTCCAAGCCTTAAATAGCGCTTTGAAGTGGCGCCACAGGCGCGCGTGATGTGCGTCTGCGCTGAAATTCTAGTCATTTGCATATCTCACCTCCGCTAATGCATCTTGTAAATTTCATGTTATTTGCATGTTTCCTTCAGGGTGTTGCATTTACAGTGGCCAGCAGTGTATATTACATAGATAGCATTCTCATTTATATCGATTTAGCCAAGTGATATCTGTCGAAGACAGACGTGAAGACAAATCGATTTTTCAACCAATGTCACAATTTGATTTGAAAATATTTCAAGAAATGTAGCGCTCTGAGTTGCAGCGTAAAAATTTCTTTTGAGACTAGTTTAAAAGAAATGAATCTAATGTAACAGCAATATATAAATAAAATGCCGATGAAAAATTATAAATATCAAAATCCAATTTTTCTAAAAATATCCTTACTACCGTAAGAGTACACTTGGTGACAGATTTTAAGTTTTTTCCTGTGCCAGCCGATAAGTTTTAAAAGCAACACAAAGAGAACAATTGCAAAACATCAGTACATCCTTTCCTTACGTTGTAATGTATTGCGCTAACACGGATCTTTTATTACCGTATAGAGGAGTACATTCAAATTAAATACAACGGGAAATGTATGCAATTAATGCCAAAAATAAATAAATTAATATATATATATATATATATAATAAATGCGACGATCAATGTATACAATTCATGTAAAAAAAACAAAAAATATAACTATAAAAAAATAGTAAGGGGTATATTTATAGGGAGATATAGCTGGTGCATTTGACTTTTACGATGAAGAAAGTCAAAACTAAAAACTTTTCCTTCATCGAAGTATAATGTTGAATTACCCGAAAGTGACGAATACGTCTCGGCGGTAAATGACACCCATACGGGCACAGATATGTCGTAAGTATTAAAAACTCAAAAAAATACAAAAAAGCGAGAAAATATTTTTGAAAGAAACTTCTTGTCATATTTTTAAAGATTTACCAGCAAATATCCATAAGTAAGAAAGGAATGTCTTATATCAGTATTCAATGCTCTTGTATTTTTATTTAAGAGTTTAAAATATCGAATGAAGACAACATCGTTATTGTAGATCTGCAAGTCATTGCAATCACGTTCAGATAACTACAGTATCACACATTTTCCGCTATCATATCTGTATTCAATATTTTTTAACGACAAGCATGCCTGTAGAATGCCATCGGAGATGGCTATCAAGAGAAGAAAATTAAGCAAATGAGAGTTTAGTGCGCATTCTGTGATCACGGATGTCGACTCGAGTAAAACACCCTTTTTCATTCTCGTCCGATTTTCAATTACTTTCTTTAAAATATTTGAAATTTTTTTACCTTAGTCTACTCACTGTATTCTATGTCGAAAAACGTGTTTGAGACTGGAAAATTACATTAAAAATAAAACAGAAGTGATAAAACGATTCTAAAAGAGAAACACTGAAAGTATATTGAAACTTTTGTAAGACATAAAAAACAAAACTCGCAGATAACGAATTTTTTTAGGCGAGAATTCTTTCTATGGGAGACTATTTTTCTAATGACTAATGTTGACAATTTTCTGACACAAAATTTTTCAGTATTATTCACAAACATGTACACACACACACACACACACACACACATATATATATATATATATATATATATATATATATATATATATATAAAAGTCATTCAAGCCACGATATATATATATATATCGTAACTTGAATGACTCGTATGTCAAATACATTTTCTCCATAGAAAGGAATTGAAATGCCATTCATCCGTTCCGTACGCCCCTCCCCCACAAAGCAAATAATAAAAAGAAAAAACGCAATTTTTGTTACATGTTTTTAAACAAGGAAAATGTGTTTATAAAAACATATATTGTATAAAAACACAATACGATAGACTGTACTGCAATAAACTGGTTTTATTGAGTATAATGTACAACATTTACTGTGGAGAGCAGACGATCTTGAAGATGCTGACGGAGAAAGGATGAACTGAATAATTGAATCTTATTCCCTGATTTGTGCCCTCTTCGCAAATATCTCCTCCCTTCCTCTGCAGGGGATTTCGATAAAAAAAAAAAAGTTGTCTCTTTCAGCCCCCCTTTCAGAATGTTTTCGAAAGCAGAGGTTGGACGCTGTTCGGTTTCGGAGGGGGACTCGAGTGTGGGCGGAGCAAGCTGCCCCGCGTCATAATTGTGTGCAGTTAATATCTCGCTTTAAGAATGGAGAGTAGTCTCAGAATAATATTTATATAATTGTACAATAATTGCACGTAAAGGATGTAAATATTTCACGTTTCTCGTTATCTGATTTGACGACAACGTTAAACGGCGTTCGCTGCGCAAACTATAGGTGGGGTGTCTGAAGCTGGCTCGTAACCCGAATTTTAACTCGTAACTCAAGGCACAAAACAAAACAAATATAGCCGAGAGACTCACCGTATTTAAAAAATCTGGTAAGGTGGGACACTATTAAGTGAAGGAACCACTGTACAAGACAATTGCTAAAAACTTTTCGAGTTAGCTCCACTCAGCGGGTTAAAAAAACTTGCAACCCAGTGCCAAATAATCGGAACTGACTCTTGACATTTTTAAATATTTAATTACAAAACGGGCAAAGAATACTTAACTAGCCACCACATCCATTTTTTAACTGCTAATCCAACGGCTGATCATATTTCTATGCGTAGGTTTTCGGACCCAGACTGTAACGACAAGCTGGCGGTTGCAGTGTTAAGGTTGAAGGGTGTGTTCACGTAGAATATGTCAGCGTTACTCGCATTGAAATATACACTATCTACCAATAAGTATTTGGACACCCATCCAAATGACGATATCTGCGGTCCTGATATACATCACTCCCACCGCCCTTAAGGAAACAACATTGGCACGAGTCGCATGCAAGATGCCACGAAGTGCAGAGTTGTCTGATTTCGAGAAAGGTGTAATCGTCGGGTACAACGGAAATGGCCGATCCTTCCTTAAGGGACACATCTAGAGAGCTGAATTACCCAAAATGGACAGTGGCCAAAGTGATTCAGAAGTGGAAGGTGGCTGTCGGAATGTGCCCCGAATCGGCAGACCAACGAAACTGGGATATAGAGACCGACGGTTGCTGTCCAAAGAAATTCTGATGAACAGCAACCAACTGATGGACCATATACTCCAGGAGTTTCAACAGTCATCCGGGAGTGTTGTTTCGACGAGTAAGGAAGCACATCTGCTTTGTTTTCATGGTCGTGCAGCCGCCCATAAGCATTCACGAGTTTGATTACAAAGTCCAACCGCGCTGTTCGGTTAATGTGGTGCAAAGCCCGCGAAAGTGGACCGTAGATCAGAGGAAACGGGTTCTATGGAGTGACGAATCGAGGTACACCCTCTACTGGTCTTATGGTAGGGTCTGGGTCTGATGTCTACCTGGAGAACGCCTCTTGCCAGAATGCATAGTGCCCACAGTAAAGAAATTCGGAGGTGGAAGTATGGTTTGGGGGTGCTTCTCCAGATATGGACTGGGACTGTTGGTCCCGATTCATGGTAAGCTCAACGCCGACGCCTACTGCACTATTTTGGATGGTATTGGGCTTCCTACGTTGTGGCAGTTTTATGGATTGGGCACATGTTACTTCCAGGACGACAACGCAAGCTGTCATGTTGCGAGGTCCACCATGGATTGGTATGGCGATAATGGGGTTAACCGAATGGACTGGCTTGCTCAGACCTGAACCCTATCGAGAACCTCTGGGACGAGTGGGATCGCCGAATTAAGGGGTGCAACAACCGTCCCAATTCGAGGAAGGAACTTACAAGTCTTCTCTAACCCGAGTGGAAGAAAATACCACTAGCCGTCATACAAGGACCTGTGGTAAGTATGCCCCGGCGGGTTGAGGCCGTAATTACCTCTCGTGGAGGCTCTACCAGCTATTGAATAAATTTTGTTTTTATTTTCTGTCACAGGTGTCCAAATACTTATTGTTAGATAGTGTATTTAACCAATTACAAACCGCCAAACGATTAGCAACGACATGTTGAGGTATGAGACTGGTTTAAAATATGTCAATACGAGTAACGCTGACACTGACGCATTATATGAGAACTTGCCCTAAGAGAGCATCTGGCATACCTTACATTTTTGTGATAAAAGAAAATAATGAATTTTCAAACATAAAAAAAAAATTGCAAAGCACTTTCAGAAGCCTCAACCAAAATTCCGTTCTATCACAGTCAAAACCGTAAAAATCACAGAAAAGTAACATTTTTGTCTACACCCACGATCATAACCCGGAATAATGAAGCAAACTAAAGGATCCCAAGTACGAGTATTTCAGAAAACCACGAAGAGTTGGAATATACGAACATTCCGTCCCCTTCCTCCAGGTAGAGGAAACTGCGGTGGATTCGGTAACGAACTTTAACCTACTTTAAGTAACTAAAAGAGACCTTTCTTGGCTCCACTACGTTCCCTTTGAGCGATTTTCTGGGTGAAACTCCTCACGCTGCTCTTTTTCGTTTTTTAAAGTGTGCTGGGATTTTTCCTATTTTTTTATTATTCCTTTTAGTGCTTGACAATTACCTGGTTGGAGAAACCCCATCTAGAATTTTTCTGTTGTTTTTACCCTCACTTTTCTTTCCAGCCTTGCTCTTGACCTTTCATCACATTTATATATCACTGAGTTCACCATACTTATATCTGAACGTTCTTTATCGCTGTTTTTAAATCACTTTTATATAATCGCTGTTTTACAACTCTTATACGTGGTTGTTTTTAACACCCTTTATACAGGCTTGCTTTTCTTATCATCTTTATACAGAGGCTGTTCGCACATTTCTTAGACGATTTTGGTAAGCGGTAATAAAAAATCGTTTGCTGCAAAACAAATAATTGCAATTGTACTATGTTTTTAAAAGTCAAAATTATCGTCTGCGGCTTGAAAGTTTTGTTTTTATTCAAAATGGCGTTTTTAACAAAGCAATGGTTCGAAGGCTACATTTATGCTCTTTCCGAAGAGAAATATGCATACTCCGTTATCCAAAAACGATGTGAGAGTCGTGGTTTTGTGATATCTAAAGTGTCGATAGGTAATATCGTCAACAAGAAAGGAAAAAAACGTCAAATTGGAGCCTCAAGTGGGACAAAAATTCCAAACAAGTATCCAAGGAAAAAAAGGATATCTTCGACTATTGCAAAGATACGTTGTTTAATGTTAAAAAAAATCCCCCTAGTCAAAGGACAGTTGCAAAATCGTTAAAATGCTCGGTGTCCACTGTAAACAAAATGATAAACGTTGATTTAAATATTAAGACAGTTAAAAAACGCAATGTGCATCGTCTTCTTCCAAATCATATCGCTGAACGCAGGACACGCTGCAGAATTCTATATGAGAAACACTTATCCAAAGAAAAATGGAAAACAATTGTCACAATAGATGAATCATGGGTGTATTTAAATGATTGCAACAAAAAAAGTGCCATTTATTATCATAAAAGGGGAGAAAAAAATGTAAGTACATGGTTCAAAGAATCGAAAGAAAGTTTTTCTAAGGGATTCATGATTGTTGCTGGTTTTTCTTATAATGGCAAGTTGAAAATAAAGAGAGTGGAAAAAATGTCAAGATTAACTCCAAATACTATCAGGAACATATTTTATCGCCAATTTTTCTGAATGAAATACCATCGCTTTACCCACAGTGCCATCAATCTGTGAGACTCCATCAGGACAAAGCTAGCAGTCACACATCAAAATCCACTGTAAATTTCCTAAACGAAATGGAAAAAAACTGGTATCAAGGCCATACCCTTCACTGATAACCCTACTAAATTTCCCGGTGTATCACCTATGGATTTTTGTTCTTTCGGACTTTTAAAATCTGCATTATCCAAACGTCGTCCCAAAACCCTTACAGGACTCTGGAAAGCTGTTCAGGAGGAATGGGATAGAATACCTCTTCTGACACTTCAAAAGGCATTATTATCCTGGCTATTGCGGTGTCGAAATATAGTTCAGAATAAGGGATGTGAAATAGAACATTTAAAACACATGAATTATATGTAATTTAGTTTTGTGAATACAATATACATCGTCTAAAAAATGTGTGAACAGCCTCTTTATATGATTGTGTGTAATCTTCCATACCATTGTTACTCGTTATGTCTAATTTTATGTGGGCGTATTTCTTTTGCTGTTGTCTTGTGTCTGGCGAAGGTTGATCTTTTAGGACCTTGTGCTGAAAAACCTCACTCAACCAACCAACCATCTAGAAATGGAAAGTTGCCTCAAAGTGGCGAGGGGTTGACACCGGGGGAAGTACGTAGGGAGTTTGTTTTCTTCTGGTAGGGCCACAAAAAGCGTGACGGCCAGCCAATTTTCCCCAACTAAATACTGACAGGTGAGACATTCCAGAGGTTATGTCAGACTCCAGTCTTTGCGGTTTCCCTTTAAAATGAAGCCTTTCCCTGTACCATAAATCAATCGCTGTAGTCTTAAGGGATTGTTTGTTATATCTGAGATCTGTTTAGGACTAAAAACAAACAAACTGATGCGGCTGTCATCTGGAGTCGACATTTGCAAATGTCACAGGACGAAACGCAGCAGTATGCTCCATAAACATGTGCGAGAAAGGAAAATGCCGTTTATGAAAAATTCCATGAAGGAAACCTATATTTAACTGCATTTTGAGCATGATGATTTTCAAGTTTTGTACTCCAAACGCCTCTCTCGACAGGGGAATATCTCTTGCCACACTTTGCACGTATTCCTGTTGCAAAACATTTCATTTATAAAACTGTACCCCAGACACAAACATCGATCAACAAGCCTACTTATAGAAACTTTCAGAATCAATTTTTAAATTTTTGCCTGTTGAAAAATAATTTTGGGATATTTATTTCTTGTTATATGTGGATAACACAGCAAGTAAATCTTGTCCAAATTTAAGGTTTTGTAGTTAAATTAGTACTGAGTTACGTTATACACGCTGTAAATACTTCATTATACGTCTCACTAGCCGATTGGGGATTCGGTCTAAATTGCCCGGTCTAAGGTGGCACCAAGTGTTGATGTTGGTTCAGCAATATCGTGTTCACATTAAAAGTAACAACAATTGCCCGTTGCTGAACGGGCGGATGTCGAAAGACTAAAGTGACTGCCGCATTGGGGAAAAAAGTACTCGTTTACTCTATTAAAAGTACTGTTTACATTTAGTGAACTGTGTACAGTATTTTCTCTCGTTTAGAGAGAGTAACTAAACATTTAGAGAAGTGACTAAACTGGGCGATAGAATTTATCAGATGTAGTCGTTGCCATATTGGTGAGATGAACTCTTTTTAAGCTCATTTTTAAAAATATTAATTGTACTTTTGCTGCAATTTTAAGTCTCTTTAAAGCCTTTTTAACTTGGATCTATAAACCGAAGGGTTTAGTCAAGTTATAGAAATAGAATCTTCAATATCCTATCATAAAAAAACTGTTTAATGAAAATTGCAAAGAGAAATATAGTATGTGATGATTATGATCTTCCGTCGCAAGGTAACAATATATTAAGACTAACTATAATTAAAAATAATTGAACGATTAATTGATCATTATTTCATTTCGATGATTTAATGTAAAGATTACATTCATTATAACTATAGTCAGGTGCATTGAAATTTGAAGTGCGGAAAGTCCCTCCGCCTTTTGTCTGTAGGGGTGGGAGGGGAATGCGGGCCTCCCTAGATTCCTCCCCCGAGCGTGTTCGGTCTGAACAGAGGTTGGTTTGCGCGAGCGGTTCTTCCATTTCGCGGTACACTGAGCGAATGTCGACAGACAAAGTGCATTAGGAAAAAAATCTACAAGGTGACGGGGCAAATGCCGAATAGTTTGAGAAAGGCCCATTTGGTTTTTTGCAATCCTTCCAGTATCAAGAACCTTTTAGGCACATAATTAGCTTAATTCTTCGATTTAATAGGCTCTGGAAAGTCGTGATAAAAGAACGAAATGTTGGACGTTGAAACTGAATAGTGTTGTGCTGTGTTGTTTTTGTTGCTAATGCCCCCTGGTTGGAGGTTCCATTCACCAGGTCCTAATAGGGCAGAAAGGGGTGGATCCTGTTTTGAATTAGCACCACGAGGGTCAGAGTCCGACTTGGCCGGTCCCGTCATTTTGAACCGAATCAAGTGACGAGATTGGAACACTTGACGCCGCACCTCCACAGGTAAATTTGAGAAATTGGAGGACATTGCATCCTAGACTTATTTCACGTGCCCCGGCCACCATTAGTGAACACGGCGGTGGATTTGCAGCGACGACCATCGAACCAGGGAAGTTCAGATCACTGGAACACTGCTCTTGCAAACTGGGCCACCACGCTCACGAATAGTGTTCTTGTTTTTGCTAACGCGGAGCAGTAATCGATGAAGACATTCGCACTTAATCCGTGATAATGGTTTGCTTTCTTCAATGGGGGCACTTATAAGTGAACGAACACCACCCTCTGGTGCCACCTCAATTTTGTCCGAGCACCCCCGCTAGGGAACGTACCTTCTCCCACCCTCTATGAGTTCATATATTGATTTTCCGGTCTACAGATTTAACGTGCCCATACGTGGTCTAGACGCGTTCATCGGGTTTCCAAGGGTGAACCCGACGCGCTACCACCTAGGCAACCTCTGGCCCTCACACTGTAAAGTTTAACAACGTGTGTAACAGGCGATTATAATGCTCTCGTCTCAGATAACTATGATTGTTGGAAAATATTACTTTTTGCACACTTCCCATTGTTAAAATTCACGAAATTAACCATTTAGATGACAATGTAGATCCGCTTTCTTAATGCATCATTGTTGTGAAACAATACTTCGGAAATATTTTCCGGCGCCATCTTCATTCCAATACTGACCCTCTCAAAGTGCTGTCGCTATGCAAAGCTCTTTCATGGCGGTGTCATTACCGGTGATTATGTTTTTTGCATACTTTCGGAGGAATGGTGGAAACCCAGAGTAAGTATTTGAAACACATTCGGCGATTTCTTTTGTCTCCAAATTCCACTTTAAAAAGCTTACAGACTTGCTCACACACAAACAGCTGTCAGTAGTCTTACTTACCAATGGCTTTCCTTCAGCTGTTGTGATTGACTCTTAACTCCTTTCGGGGCGTTGTGGTGAAATTTTTGGTCTTTATCCATTGGTGAAATTATGACGCGTTGTCAATCAAAAGTGTTACAGATGCTGCTGCTATTCAGCATTGGCATCCTTAAAGGGCGAACCTTCTTTAAATCCATTTCAATGTAATAGGTATCAGATTCAAGTATATTTAAAATAAATAAGTTTTAATGGATAGAACTGAATAAATGCCTTAAGATTTAAATAATTGCAGCGGGAGATACTTAATTTAGATCACTCTTTAATAATCGGCATTTCAGCTGACTGTAAAGTCATCCATTGCACGTGATACATTATGTCTCATAGGTTGTCTGTATGTATGTATATATATATATATATATATATATATATATATATATATATATATATATATATACCGTGGAATCTCGATCTATCGTTATTCAAGGGACCGATTGAAATGTACGATAAATGCGAGAAAACGATAGATGCGGAAACATAACAAAGCAATATGATCGTTGGGACTGGATAAAATGAACGGTACATACGGAAAAACGATGGATCCCAAAGCGATCGATATATATATTTAAATATTTATATATATATATATATATATATATATATATATATATATATATATATATATATATATATATATATATATAGAGAGAGAGAGAGAGAGAGAGAGAGAGAGAAATAGATAGATAGATAGATAGATAGATATATTCAGACAACCTGAGTTTCTCTTTGTCGTCTCGTAGTGCTACAAGACATGCTTATAATCTCGATTTGGTTATTTTCCTTTATCGCATAAAGTACGGTTAAGACACAAAGCGAAAAAAAACTCTCTTGTTACGTGTTTTCATTAGCAAAGTTATGCTAACGTTAATGGAAAAACTAAGAGATATCCTAATTTATCTCCAAAAAGGTGAAATTGTTAAATATTAGCGATAAATTCCTAACAAACCAACGAATAACTGAACTAACACTCCTGTAACTGACTAATTCTCTCCTTGAAAATGAAGAAAATGTAGAAGAATGTATTGATACACGAAGACTAAATTTTTTGCATTGTACTCAAATGGTACGTAGAATTTATATATATATATATATATATATATATATATACAGGGGGTTATCAAAATAATGTAAACACCTATCAATATTAGTGGTGCTTATGAATGTGCTTCGTATTCCTTAAGAAACTAGTCTGGCCACCGGTATTTTTTTATATAATACTAGCTGAAAACCCGCGCTTCGCTACGGAGTACATTCAAATTAAATACAACGGTCAACGTATGCAATTTATGCCAAAAAATAAATATATATATTTATAATAAATGCGATGATCAATGTATACAATTGATGTAAAATATATATCTATATATATATATATATATATATATATATATATATATATATTTATAAAAAAATCGTAAGGGATATGATTTTTTTTTGGATAATATCCAATCGTCTGCTGCATTAGAAAGAGAAAAAAATATTTTTTTTGTCTATTTAGTTGTTACGCACGTGACGATAAATTTATTGAAAGTACCAGAAAAAGAAATCACGTGATCAGCATTTAATAAATTAAATTCTAAAAATTAATCTTTAAAAATTCACCAAAAATCAGAAAATGGAGGCAAAGATTCGAAAAAGATTTCGTTTTAAAGGAATCTTTATGATCTTTCTCGTGATATAAATTTTATAACCCTCAATGTATTGTTTTAAATGCAAACGTAAAAAAAGTTAAAAAAACAGCTTAAAAATTTAATTTAAAAAAATCTAAGAAGAATTTTTGAAAAATCTTTCTTAGTGCACCCCTACACTGTTAGAAGAATCGCCATGCAAAATTTCAGCCCTTTAGGTCCAGCGGTTTGGTCTGTGCATTGTATGTCAGACAGTCAGTCAGTCAGTGAATGAATGAGTCAGTTACGGAACTGTTTTATATATATAGATTATAGAAGTATAGATACACATTGGTATCTCAAAATTAGAGTAAGAGGTGAAATAAAAATACAAAAATAAAAAAAGGATTTTAAGTAAAGAATGTTTTTTTAATTATTTTAAGCACCTAAAATAATATTCAAATTAATATTACGTTACTTAATAATTGTGTGCACGGCCGCCATCTTGGATTTTTTTGCGCCAACTTGGCGATTTTACCGTGTTTTGAGGAGTGGAAAATTTCTCGCCAATGTGTTTTAAGCGGTGTTTTCGAAACGCTGGACTTTGAATTTTCTTAGCTTTTTTAATAAAAACCACCTGTTTAAATTATGAAACTTAGAAAAATTTTTGAAAAATCATTTAAACGTTGGACTTAGATTTATTTTTGGGTTTTTGATAAAAACCACTTTTTTGAAAAAATCATTCTCAAATATTGGAAATTTTGGGTTTTTCTTTTAGCTTTTTTAATAAAAACGACCTTTTTAAATTGTGAAACTTAGAAATATTTTTGAAAAATCATTTAATCGTTGGACTCAGATTTTTTTTTTTGTCATTTTTAATTAAAAACTACCTTTTCAAATTATGATCCATATGAAAAATTTGGTCAAATGAATTTTACTTACAGATAAAATTTCAATGCCATCTATTCAGTTTGCCCTAACTCTTTGACTAATAGCAATGAATCACCAAAATATTATGCCAATATATTGTTAATTAGAAAAAAAATACAGCATTTTCGTACCACCTAAATAACTTGCAATTTAAAAATTATCTAAAATTCAGCTTTGAAAAATGTAAAATAATTATGAACCCATAAATTTATAGTGAGTAACCAGATCCTCTTTTTTTTTTCTTTTTTTTTTGGTTAGGGCATTGTGGTAATGAAATTTTACTTCAGATTTGACCTTAACCAAATATTTGGTGCATACAATAAAATCGGGACAAGGATTATTTG
This sequence comes from Dolomedes plantarius, assembly GCA_907164885.2. NCBI lineage: Eukaryota > Metazoa > Arthropoda > Arachnida > Araneae > Dolomedidae > Dolomedes > Dolomedes plantarius. The sequence continues at coordinate 2,779,458 of OU015497.1, read as the reverse complement.
ACCATTTATCCTGCTGTATTGGAAATAAGAAAAAAAAACCCTTTTCCTAAACCAATAACTTAACCTTAACTAACTTTTTAACTTAGGTTCCTGGGGAGAGAGAAGTTGAACTTCAGTTATTTAAATTTATTTGTAATCCACTACAACTTGGAATTATAAAATATTTAAAAATATATTGTATTTAAAATGTATACTGTATTTTACATTTTACGAAAAAATGATGGCAGATAATTTTTACTTCAAATAAATGAAATGGTGTATCATTATAGTATACTAATTGACAATCGATAAACAAAATTAAAAGCAACTTAAATTTAATAAGTTAACGAAAAACTGATAATGGATTCAAAAATTTTCAACAAAAAGACTCTTAGTTTTAAAAATAATTTACTCTTTTAAGTATTGTCAATTTGACTCAGATTTCCAGGTCAAGGCCAAGATCTGGCCAAAAATTATTATACTGTAATTAAAAGATCACATCAGAAATAACTGTTTTATCTTAAAATTAGAGAATTTGACATTGGGTTATTTTTACCAGAACGCAATAATTATCGCCATGCGAAATGCGCCAAACACTGGCGGAAAAATCCAAGATGGCTGCCGTGCACACAAATCTAGAGTATCCCCCCTAACTTTATTTCTACTGATCAGATATACATAATATATAGCCTATGTCCATCTGGAATAATGTACCTTTCAAACAGTGAAAGAATTTTTCAAATAGGTGCAGTGGTTCCGGAGATTACTCTCCACGTACAAAATCTCTCTCTCTCTTTATATATAAGTATAGATAGTGTATGTATCTATCAGGTAGGAATAATGAAGCTAAGGGCATCGTGCTTTTGGGGGGAACAGCGTAAAATGTCAAATCTTGCAGACGTTTAGAAAAGGGCAAATTGTTGAAGCGCGTTTCAATTGGAGTATCTCCTACTGCAACACCCAGGCTAATGGGCGTTTTTCGAGCTATGGTATCGAAAGACATGATAGCATACAGAGTGTATGGAAAAACATCCTTTGCCAAACTGAACCGTGGACGAAAGGGAGAGCTGAGAGAAAGAGACGGCCGTGGTTTTGAAGCGGATTGCGACATGAAGAAAGAAAAGAATTGCAACCAAAATGACCGAAGAGCCCAATCTGCATCTGCATGTTCCGGTATCAGTCATTAGAGATAGATGGGAACTTGACAAACAAAGCATTTACGGAAGAGTAGCTATTCCCAAGCCACTTGTAATAGTAGATGCCAATGAAAAATATCGTCCACAATGGTGCCACGAGCACAAATTATTGTCGAGTAATATGTCGAAAAACGGCATTCGTCCGACGAATCATTGTTCACATTATTTCTCGCAACAGGACGTGCGTTTGTCTGGAGAACACCTACAAAAGTGTAAGATTCTGTCTGTCACATCTCAATCGTCAATCATGGAGGTAGATCTATCAGGATTTGGGATGGAATTTCATGGATTTCTTCAGGTCCTATTGTAACCCTAAAAGGGAGATTGAATCGGAAGGCCTATGTCCAAATTTTAGCCCGCTAGTCCATCCTATGGTGCAAACATTTTTTCTTGCAGGAGATGGCATTTCCAGAATGATAATCCCCATATACATACAGCTAATTCTAACAAGTATTGGATTGCAGAGCATGAAAAAGAAGTCAAATATCTTATCTTTCCCTGTACAATCCCCCCTACTATATATCATCCAAACACTGTGATCTGTATAAGCGGATAGAGCAAGGTACCGATAGCCACCACAGCATCTCAACAGGAACTTTCATTATTTTTCCCTGAAGAATAGTATAATATACTCTTAAGCACTATTCATGACTTGTATCATCCAATTCCAAGGTGAATCAGGTGGTATTATATAACAAGGACCTGGGCCGTATTAATAATGGATTTCATGATGTTTCTTAGTGTTTCCAGTATTTTGATAACCACTTCTTATTTCTTTCCTTTTCTATTTTACAGGCAACTTCTCTCTTCGATTTCGGTCTGCCATGCTTTATTGCATTCGCAAGAAATAATTACCTCCGCATCAATGGGCAGCATTTATTTTTCACTTGAGCTATTAATGGATCGATCACATGCATCAAGATTTTAACTTAAATAAGTCATCTAAACAGTTTCTATCTGGGAAGACAACTTAGATCTAATCTTGTCAGTCGCAAAACTGAATTAAGAATTTACAAAACACTAATTCTTCCTGTCTTACTTTACGGAAGTGAAAATTTACGCAAGTGGACCTTGAGCAAAGACACGCAGCGCTCACTCGACATGTTTGAGAAAAAAATCCTCAGGGCTCTCTTTGGCCCAGTGCAGGAGGAGGGATGTTGGAGAACCAGATATAATTTTGGACTGTGTAGTCTTCCTGGGCAATCCTATATAGCACAAGTCAACCGTAGTAACAGATTAAGATGGCTTGGCCATGTTTGGAGTAGTCCGGAAGATGATCCCACTAAGATCTCGACATTTAAAAAACTCGAGGGATCCCGAGATAGAGATAGACCACCGACTAGATGGTTAAATGACGCTGAACAAAGACTTTGAAAGTTAAAAATTGGAAAGGACTCGTCGCAGATAGAAGACGCTCGAGGGGTTTGACGCAGCCAGGACCTGTACGGGGCTGTTGTGCTTGTGAAGAAGAAGAAGAAACGGTTATTTTATATCTTCGTTAAAAAGACTGTGTCGTCTATAATATGCGGAAATAGTATAAGAATTTAAACCCCAAGAACATTAGATGAGGTCATCCGATGAAGGAAACGTTTATAGCGAACCCGATGTATAACGAACTCACGGATATAACGAACGAAGTCCTGCCGTTTTCCTGTAGTATTTAATGCTAATTTCTCCTTTTATAGCGATCCTCCGAAATCTTAAGAATCGGATATAACAAACATTTTTCTCAGTCGAATACAGTATTTTTCTTTTTTTTTTAAACTTTTTAAGTTTGTTAAAGATGCAATGAATGTTGAAGAAACAAAGGATGTTGGAGAAGATGATGAAGATTTACCTATCACGATGTGGATAGAAAAGCACAAAATTTCATCATTCTCAGATTGTGACATGAAATTCATCGAAACATGTGAGGAAGAAGTCATTACATGTGAAAATCCGACTGATGAAAATATTGTGGAAGTAATTAAAATGCATCATTCTGAAATCGAAGATTCTGCTTCTGATGCTGATAAAGAGGAGCACATAAATGGCCCCATTATCATAAATCCCCATCATCTCAGATGCTACAGCAGCGATGCTTGTAAATAATACGTTTTTGTCTACACAAAGAGTGGAAGAATGAGTGTTGGAGTCATCTGATGAATTGGACAAAGAAATTCATAAATGTTTTCTTGAAATCGGCATCACGTCAGAAGAGAATTACCGATTATTTCTACATCAAAGCAGTGAGCAACAATTGAAGGTAAAATGAATTTATTTCCATTTGTCTTCATTTTTAGTTAATTTAATTAGTATTCTGTCAGTTTAATGTAATCGATTTTAGTTAATTTAATGCATTCATGATAACTTTTGATAGATTTTATCAGTTTTTTTCATACATCATTATTGAATACACATTGCAAATAATATGTTATACATTTTGTGAACTCTAGTATTTTTCTTAAAGGTTCGGATATAGCGAACCACTGAGTATAGCAAACAAAACATTTGTCCCCTTGAAGTTCGTTACAACGGGGTTTGGCTGTATATATATACAGTGGACGCTCGTTAATTTGAACTCAAAGGTTCTCAGAAAAAAGTTCGAATTATCCGAAGTTTGAATTATTCGATGTTAGGAGAAAATATATAACTTTATATGTGTATCACTGAAGAAGAAAAATCTCCTAGTATGTATAACACCAGTAAATATATTATACTATGTTATCTGAAATTAAACATATTAAAAAGCAATACATTCTTAACTTAATCATAATATGAAGCAAAAGATATGCAGTAGAAAGTAAACTTGAATTTTCCTTTCGGAAAAAACTGTAAAATGAACGTTTGATTCTGCTTGTGATGCCTACATTCTTCAGCTAGCTTCTCGATTTGAAGTAAACATTTCAGTTCATTTTCGGAGGCAGGTTCCATCTGAATAAATACTTTCAGAGTTTTAATAGAGTCCATTATGGCTTTATCCATTATGGCCGCATTAAAAATAATCTTTCGACAGGGAAGTAGAGAAAAGCCGTGGCAGTTTCCTACCGAAATTAAAACATACATCTTCGTTAATATCAGAGCTTTGGCCACATACAGTTTGATAAGAAATATTGTGCCTTGACTTAAATCGAGGAAACCATTCATCACTGCATTTAAAATCTTCAATACCCAGTCGACTTGCCAATCCTTCAGTCTTCGTCAGCTCTAGGGGTCCATTTATCGGAAAATTTCGAAATCTAACATCCGGGACCCATAGCAGTAGAAATTTTTCTAGATCTTCTTGGGACGCATTTCTCATGCGTTTCCTTCCTCTAGCATTTTTGATTTTTTCCATGAATCTTTGTTTTACATTCGCCATTCTCTACTTCTTTAAAATTTCTACCTTTGTCTTCAAAGGTAGGGTTTTGTACTTTCCACGTGTAGACGTCCTCAATTTATACATGTTCACGCCACACAATGAGGAAGAAAAACTAGACCACATTAACTTGTCTGCACTGCAGGTATAACTGACGCAGCTACCTAGATTCTGTAGTAAAGACTGCTTTTTCTGAAATTCTAAGAAAATCGATTTAAATAAAGGAAAATTGCTTTTCCGTTTAGCACTAATAAGAAGGACAATAGCTTCTAACGTTTAGCGGACATGCAATAGTCTAGGAATGCAGACATGTGCCACTTTAAACAGAAAAGAAATACAGAGGATTTTGACACACAAAATAATAAATACAGTGTGTATTTTCTCCATTAAACGAGGAAAAAGAATTTTTTTTGTCAAATCTTTTGCTCGAATTAACCGAAGTAATAAAAATTTAGTTCGAATTAATGAGATATCTTTAACATTAATTCCAATACATGTTTTTGGGGGCCTTTGGATTCGTTCGAATTAACCGAAAGTTGGATTTAACCGAGTTCGAATTAACGAGCGTCCACTGTATATATACATATATATATATACTGGATATAAAAAATTAAGGAAAAGTCACAAAAAGAGCGGTTACTCAAAAAGTTTTGCGTAGGATTTAATGAAACTTATACACATTATACAACACATAGGTAGGTACAAAATAGCATAAAAAGAAATCGCCAGACAATTATGGTGTTATAGAAACTAGCATATGTATACAATAAACAAATCGGATGTGTTACTTTGGTATAGGAAAAGTACATTTAAAATGGCGTATGATCCCCCCGAAAAGCAATACAGCACATACAGTGATGTGTGATGCTGTCAATTATGCGGTCTATGATTTCGGTAGGAAGTGAGAGCCATTGCTTTTGCAAAGCAGTTCAAATTGTGGATAAGGTATAGGAGGAGGATTGAGAGCAGCTATACGTTGTCCTAAAGCGTCCCAAACATGCTCGATAGGTTTCAGGTCCGGTTATCGAGATGGCCACGCCATGCACTGAATTGTTTCCTGCTCAAGATAAGCATCCACGATGCGAGCCCTGTGCGGTCTTGCGTTATCGTCCTGTAGCACGAAAGGAACACCTATTGCCCGGGCATAAGTGCGCACATAAGCATCAAGGATGTTATCTCTATAGGTGTGAGCATTCACATTTCCACAGGGAAAGACATGGAGGTTTGTGCGTCCACCCAAAGAGACACTATCCCAAACACAGACACTGCCTGATCCGTATGCATCTCTTTCACGGATGTGGAATGGACGAAAACGAGATCCAGGTATTCCAAATCAAAATACGCCTACTATCGCTTTGGAGGCTAAACCTGGACTCATCCGTAAAGAGAACAGCCCTCCATTGGTCACGCGTCCAGTGAACATGTTGACGTGCCCAAAGCAAATGTTCCCGCCTATGACGTGATGTGAGCGGAACGCAAATGGCTGGTGAACTCGCAAAAAGACCACCTTCGTGAAGTCTTCTACGCACGGTTGACGTTGATACCAACCTTCCGGAGTTTGCGGCAAGTGGGGGTTAACTCTTTCTGATATCAGACGGAGTGGCGGTTCTATTCCTTCGTGCGCATAATGACAAATATCGGTCATCGGCACTTGTCGAAGCATATGGACGTCCTTGGCTGAATCTTTTGCATGCCGAATTTGTGGTTCGAAATTGTCGCCAAAGTCTATGAATCACAGACGGACTCAAATTTAGCCATCTGGCCACTTCTGTCTGACTATGTCCTGCTTCTAGTCTCCCAGTAGCTCGCTAACGTAGTTCTTCGGTCAAATGATGCCTGCAGTTCATTGTTACAATTTGGCTATGCCAGATGTCTAATCCCAGCCTCGAAACGACAATTGCCGCCTTGCTCTGAAATATGTACTTTTATGCTCCTCGCAAATGACGTATTCCGAATGCAGCGCCACTATTTTTTATAAAATAGTATTTTTCATAACCTTTTACTTAACAACATATTCAAATTTTAAACAGATTGGCCTAGTTCTGAAAGTGTTATCCCTATTTTTGTGATTTTTCCTTAAATTTTGAAAACTTTAACATATAGATATATATATAAATAAATAAATAAATAAATAAAAGTATATATATATAAATAAATATATGTATATGTCCTAGCTGAAAACGCGCAATTCGATACCGAGTACATTCAATTTAAATACAACGGTCAATGTATGCAATTAATGCCAAAAATATAAATATATATATTTATATGTATTTATAATAAATATGTCGATCAATGTATACAATTGATGTAAAATATATATATATATATATATATATATATATATATATATATATATATATAAAACAATCATAAGGAAAATTTTTATAGACAAAATAATGTAGAAGAAAATATTTAAATTAAATGTAATAGGATATGCTAAAGAATATAGTACTGATAATATAGTACAGTTTGAGGAACATAAAATCTTTTATGGCATTTTAATATTTTATTGCATTTTATATGTCCAATCGTCTGCCGTATTAGCACGAAAAAAATTTTTTTTTTGTCTATTTAGTTGTTATGCACGTGACGATAAATTATTTTAAAGTACCAGAAAAAGAAATCACGTGATCAGCATTTAATAAATTAAATTCTGAAAATGAATCTTTAAAAATTCACCAAAAATCAGAAAAGAATTAAAGATTCCAAAAAGATTTCATTTTAAATGACTTTTTATGATCTTTTTCGTGGTATAAATTTTATGACTCTCAGAAAATTATTTTAAATGGAATCTTGAAAAAAGTTACTAAAGCAGCTTAAAAATTTAATTTTAAAAAAACTAAAAAGAATTTTTCAAAAATCTTTCTTAGTGCACCCCTACACTATAAAAAGAATCGCCATGCAGAATTTCCACCCTTTAGGTCCAGCGGTTTTGTCTGTGCGATGTATATTTGTCAGTCAGTCAGTCAGTGAGTCATTCAGATACTGAACTGTTTTATATATATAGATATGTGTGTGTGCCTTTTATTTATTTACTTTTCTATTTTACAGGCAACTTCGCTGGTTGATTTCGGTCTGCCATGCTTTACTGCATTCGGAAGAAAAAATTACTTCCGCAGCAATGGGCAACGTTTTCTTTCATTGGAGCTATTAATGGATCGATCACATCCATATCAAGATTTTTTCCTAAATATCACATCTAGACAGTAAATTTCTGAAAATACAATTGAGATCGAATCTTATCAGTCGCAAAACTAAATCAAGAATTTATAAGACATTAATAATTCCTGCAAGTGAACCATGGAGCTTGAGCATAGACACGCAGTGCTCACTGGACATGTTTTAGAGAAAAATCCTCAGGACTATCTTTGGCCCAGTGCAGGAAGAGAGACGTTGGAGAACCATAATCTATTTGGAACTCCATTGTTGGAGTTCAAAATGGATTGCCCATAAAGCCATACCATTTTGAACTGTATAGACTTTATGGGTAATCACAAATAACACAAGTCATCTGTTGTAATAGATTGAGATGGCTTGGCCATGTTTCGAGAAGTTCGGAAGATGATCCCACTAAGATTTGGACATTTAAAAAACCCGAGGGATCCCGAGCCAGAGGTAGACCACCGACTAGATGGTTAAATGACGCTGAACAAAGACTTTGAAAGTTAAAAATTGGAAAGGACTCGTCGCAGATAGAAGACGCTCGAGGGGTTTGACGCAGCCAGGACCTGGAGGTGCTTACGAAGAAGAAGAAGAAACAGTTACTTTATATCTAAAAAGTGCAACTGGTTAATGCAGACACACAAGAAAGCAACGCGAAAATAACTGATAAACTCATTTTTTTAGTAGCCTAACTGTGGACACGCACACACGCACGCACGCACGCACGCACTCTGTCACTTTGTCTGTACGTCGGTCTAAAAGTCCCTCTGTCTGTATGTCTGCTTGCCAGTCAGCCTGCCTGCCTGACTGCCGGTCGGCCTGTCTGCCTGCCTGCCTGCCTGTCTGTCTGTCATCTGTCGGTCTGTCTGTCAGTCTGTTTGTCTGTCTGGTTGCCTTGGATCTGTCTGATTATTTAGCTATCAGCAGGGGAATCGTTTCTCTCATAATTGCTAGTTTGAATGGGGGTGTTGAGACGTTATTGCTATTTGAATTATTTAGGTTTTCAGTTCTATTTTTGTTGCTTTTTGCCATTTGAGCGAATGATATATTGGATCTATCTGCCTGTCTGTCGGTCTCGTTAGACCAGACAAAACCAGACCCCCCCCCCAAAAAAAACTGCGTTCGATACGACCCCCTATAGGAGGGAAGGGGACCACGATCCCCTGAAGGGAAGGATCCGAGTAGGAAGTGAATTTTTAACTACAATGGCAGTTCCTCTCATGGTGTCAATTGGGTTGATGTAGTCATTTCTGTATGTGGTGTAATTTTACACGTTAAATTTATCCGCTGGTCTGCGATGTGTTTCCTGAATTAGAATAAGATCGGGGTTATGCTCATGGACAAACTCCTTGAGCTCACGGATTCTAGCAATCATAAATTTGGCGTTCCATGCAAAAACAGACAGCGAAAGGGGAGGGCATTATCTGGCTTTCTGAACACAATTATTGAGTCCGTAGAAGAAGCAAAAGCTTTTTTCCTCGCAGACCCATTTTTCCTAAAATTTTCTCATGCTGTTCCCAGATTATTTAGTATGTTTTTGTGAAATCAGAGATTCCTAATTCTGCCGTTATTTCGTCTAAAAATTATGTCATATTTCCTGGAATTGCTTTAGGAGACTGAAGCTGACTGAAGGGGAATTATTTGTCTCATAATTGCTAGATTGACTGTGTCGTTTGATTGGTTATTAGAATTTGAATTATTTAGGTTTTCAGTTCTATTATTGTTGGCTTTTGCTGTTTTGGCGAATGATATATTGGATGTAATAGATTGGGATTCCTTTTTTTAGCTTCCTTTTCTGTTAGATTTTTAAGCTGAAATATTATGAGTGAAATTGAACCTGCAGTTTGAAGAAGGGTACAAGCGCCAAAAAATTGAAATTCGTTTTCTTTTTTGCACCATACTGTTATTTACATATAAACGCTCCTTGTAAGCTGTAAAAGTCACTGGAATAGCGGTTGAATGTAAAAAATCTTATACAAAAGTTTAGTGAAGAAAAAATAATACAGAAGAAAGTTTTTTTAAAATTTCCCTCGAAAACAGTATTTGGATTCGTTCCCCTCTTCAAACTGCCGATTCAATTAGGGCATCCCCTCCAGTTAGAAGGACGATCGCCCTGGCGGTTGCAACATTTGGTAACTTCAGCTTTTTTGCTATCTGGCTTTACATGTGGACATTCGTTGCCAAGATGGTCGCCAGCGCACTTAACACAACTCGGGTTCAGAAAGCTTACTGTGATGGTGGAAATGTTGACATTTGAATCATTGCGCGGTTTTCTAAAGGGTATTATAATATTCGATGTTAATTTTAGGATAAAATAGGGAGGTTAGCTCAGAAATCAGGGATTGCTGTATAGAAAGTGTCAAGTCCAAAGTCGTCGTTTTGAGATAAACGGGAGTGAAAAAAAACGGCGTTTGAAAAGTCAGTTTATTTAAGTCTAATTTCTAATTTTTTAAAAATAAATTTTTCTAATTTTATTTTTGTTGAGTAAAGAGTGCTAATTCCTTGATTGGGACATAACCCCTTTAACAATAACATGTTTTGTTCTTTTTCACCTATCTCAAATTTTCCCTGAAGAATAAAAATATTTATGAGTGGGATTGGACGGAGCTTACTATACCCTGCAGTCGCCCTTGATTATCCAAACATGTCTGGCTGGATAACTCATTTTAGCCCCTTTAGGACTTAACGCCCTTTGCACTGCAAACACAGTTGTAGTTTTGACTTTATCAGTGGCAGTTAGTTGTACTTGGAATAGGGGGGGGGGAGGAAAAAAACAACTTTTCTAGTTAGCTGGGAAACTTAAATGACAGGGAAGTCAAGCACATCCAGTTTTTCTTTAATGTCCTCCGGAGGGAACTCCTCTGGTAAACCACGGAAAAACTATTTTAATAGCACGTAAGGGGAGAATGAAACCTTTTACTCTGTGGTCGTGCAAGCATTTGGTTATTTCTCGATGATCATCCTCGGTGATGAGGTCAATTCTGATAAATTCGCCGCCGATTTTAATGTGGAACCTTCTTTCACCAGAACAGACCAGACCAGACATGACACGGCACGACATGACATGACCGTGCATGGCATGAGACGACATGGTGCGACACGCCAGTATCGGGGCATGACATGATATGACATGACATGACATGACATGACACGGCAAAACAAGACACGACGATACGAGACGAGCCGACTCGAGACGTGACGTGACGTGACGTGACGGGACAGGATCAGACGAGACGAGACGAGAAGAGACGTGACAAGACGGGACGTGACGAGCCGTGACGGTACAGGACGGGATGAGACGAGACGACACGAGACGGGACGTGGTGAGACGAGACGAGACGAGACACGACGTTACAAGACGGGACGTGACGAGCCATGTCGGAACAGGACGGCATGAGACGAGACGAGATAGAACGTGGCGGGACGAGACGATACGTGAAGTGACGTGACGGGACAGGATGAAACGAGACGAGAAGAGACATGACGAGGCGAATCGAGACATGGCGAGGCGAGTCGAGACATCACGAGGCGAGTTGAGACGGGACGCGGCGAGCCGTGACGGGACAGGACGGGAGAAGACGAGATGAGACAATGAGTTTATCAGTTATTTTCGCGTTGCTTTCTTTTACATAACCGTAAATGGAATCAATCTTTGCAAAATTGTAAAAACTGAACCTTATCTCCATCATCTCATGCTACAGCAGGATGCTTGTAATTAATAAGTTTTTGTCTACACAAAGAGTGGAAGAATGCGTGTTGGAGTCATCTGATGAATTGGACAAAGAAATTCATAAATTTTTTCTTGAAATCGGCATCACGTCAGCAGAGAATTACCGATTATTTCTACATCAAAGCAGTGAGCAACAATTGAAGGTAAAATGAATTTATTTCCATTTGTCTTCATTTTTAGTTAATTTAATTAGTATTCTGTCAGTTTAATGTAATCGATTTTAGTTAATTTAATGCATTCATGATAACTTTTGATAGATTTTATCAGTTTTTTTCATACATCATTATTGAATACACATTGCAAATAATATGTTATACATTTTGTGAACTCTAGAATTTTTCTTAACGGTTCGGATATAGCGAACCACTGAGTATAGCAAACAAAACATTTGTCACCTTGAAGTTCGTTACAACGGGGTTTCGCTGTATATATATACAGTGGACACTCGTTAATTTGAACTCAAAGGTTCTCAGAAAAAAGTTCGAATTATCCGAAGTTTGAATTATTCGATATTAGGAGAAAATATATAACTTTATATGTGTATCACTGAAGAAGAAAAATCTCCTAGTATGTATAACACCAGTAAATATATTATACTATGTTACCTAAAATTAAACATATTAAAAAGCAATACAGTCTTAACTTAATCATAATATGAAGCAAAAGATATGCAGTAGAAAGTAAACTTGAATTTTCCTTTCGGAAAAAACTGTAAAATGAACGTTTGATTCTGCTTGTGATGCCTACATTCTTCAGCTAGCTTCTCGATTTGAAGTAAACATTTCAGTTCATTTTCGGAGGCAGGTTCCATCTGAATAAATACTTTCAGAGTTTTAATAGAGTCCATTATGGCTTTATCCATTATGGCCGCATTAAAAATATCTTTCGACAGGGAAGTAGAGAAAAGCCGTGGCAGTTTCCTACCGAAATTAAAACATACATCTTCGTTAATATCAGAGATTTGGCCACATACAGTTTGATAAGAAATATTGTGCCTTGACTTAAATCGAGGAAACCATTCATCACTGCATTTAAAATCTTCAATACCCACTCGACTTGCCAATCCTTCAGCCTTCGTCAGCTCTAGGGGTCCATTTATCGGAAAATTTCGAAATCTAACATCCGGGACCCATAGCAGTAGAACTTTTTCTAGATCTTCTTGGGACGCATTTCTCATGCGTTTCTCTTCCTCTAGCATTTTTGATTTTTTCCATGAATCTTTGTTTTACATTCGCCATTCTCTACTTCTTTAAAATTTCTACCTTTGTCTTCAAAGTTAGGGTTTTGTACTTTCCACGTGTAGACGTCCTCAATTTATACATGTTCACGCCACACAATGAGGAAGAAAAACTAGACCACATTAACTTGTCTGCACTGCAGGTATAACTGACGCAGCTACCTAGATTCTGTAGTAAAGACTGCTTTTTCTGAAATTCTAAGAAAATCGATTTAAATAAAGGAAAATTGCTTTTCCGTTTAGCACTAATAAGAAGGACAATAGCTTCTAACGTTTAGCGGACATGCAATAGTCTAGGAATGCAGACATGTGCCACTTTAAACAGAAAAGAAATACAGACGATTTTGACACACAAAATAATAAATACAGTGTGTATTTTCTCCATTAAACGAGGAAAAAGAATTTTTTTTGTCAAATTTTTTGCTCGAATTAACCGAAGTAATAAAAATTTAGTTCGAATTAATGAGATATCTTTAACATTAATTCCAATACAAGTTTTTGGGGGCCTTTGGATTCGTTCGAATTAACCGAAAGTTGGATTTAACCGTGTTCGAATTAACGAGCGTCCACTGTATATATACATATATATATATATATACTGGATATAAAAAATTAAGGAAAAGTCACAAAAAGAGCGGTTACTCAAAAAGTTTTGCGTAGGATTTAATGAAACTTATACACATTATACAACACATAGGTAGGTACAAAATAGCATAAAAAGAAATCGCCAGACAATTATGGTGTTATAGAAACTAGGATATGTATACAATGAACAAATCGGATGTGTTACTTTGGTATAGGAAAAGTACATTTAAAATGGCGGATGATCCCCCCGAAAAGCAATACAGCACATACAGTGATGTGTGATGCTGTCAATTATGCGGTCTATGATTTCGGTAGGAAGTGAGAGCCATTGCTTTTGCAAAGCAGTTCAAATTGTGGATAAGGTATAGGAGGAGGATTGAGAGCAGCTATACGTTGTCCTAAAGCGTCCCAAACATGCTCGATAGGTTTCAGGTCCGGTTATCGAGATGGCCACGCCATGCGCTGAATTGTTTCCTGCTCAAGATAAGCATCCACGATGCGAGCCCTGTGCGGTCTTGCGTTATCGTCCTGTAGCACGAAAGGATCACCTATTGCCCGGGCATAAGTGCGCACATAAGCATCAAGGATGTTATCTCTATAGGTGTGAGCATTCACATTTCCACAGGGAAAGACATGGAGATTTGTGCGTCCACCCAAAGAGACACTATCCCAAACACAGACACTGCCTGATCCGTATGCATCTCTTTCACGGATGTGGAATGGACGAAAACGAGATCCAGGTATTCCAAATCAAAATACGCCTACTATCGCTTTGGAGGCTAAACCTGGACTCATCCGTAAAGAGAACAGCCCTTCAATGGTCACGCGTCCAGTGAACATGTTGACGTGCCCAAAGCAAATGTTCCCGCCTATGACGTGATGTGAGCGGAACGCAAATGGCTGGTCAACTCGCAAAAAGACCACCTTCGTGAAGTCTTCTACGCACGGTTGACGTTGATACCAACCTTCCGGAGTTTGCTGCAAGTGGAGGTTAACTCTTTCTGATATCAGACGGAGTGGCGGTTCTATTCCTTCGTGCGCATAATGACAAATATCGGTCATCGGCACTTGTCGAAGCATATGGACGTCCTTGGCTGAATCTTTTGCATGCCGAATTCGTGGTTAGAAATTGTTGCCAAAGTCTATGAATCACAGACGGAGTCACATTTAGCCATCTGGCCACTTCTGTCTGACTATGTCCTGCTTCTAGTCTCCCAGTAGCTCGCTCACGTAGTTCTTCGGTCAAATGATGCCTGCAGTTCATTGTTACAATTTGGCTATGCCAGATGTCGAATCTCAGCCTCGAAACGACAATTGCCGCCTTGCTCTGAAATATGTACTTTTATGCTCCTCGCAAATGACGTATTCCGAATGCAGCGCCACTATTTTTTATAAAGTAGTATTTTTCATAACCTTTTACTTAACAACATATTCAAATTTTAAACAGATTGGCCTAGTTCTGAAAGTGTTATCCCTATTTTTGTGATTTTTCCTTAAATTTTGAAAACTTTAACATATAGATATATATATAAATAAATAAATAAATAAATAAATGTATATATATATATAAATATATGTATATGTCCTAGCTGAAAACGCGCAATTCGATACGGAGTACATTCAATTTAAATACAACGGTCAATGTATGCAATTAATGCCAAAAATATAAATATATATATTTATATGTATTTATAATAAATATGTCGATCAATGTATACAATTGATGTAAAATATATATATATATATATATATATATATATATATATATATATATATTTATAAAACAATCATAAGGAAAATTTTTATAGACAAAATAATGTAGAAGAAAATATTTAATTTAAATGTAATAGGATATGCTAAAGAATATAGTACTGATAATATAGTACAGTTTGAGGAACATAAAATCTTTTATGGCATTTTAATATTTTATTGCATTTTATATGTCCAATCGTCTGCCGTATTAGCACGAAAAAAAATTTTTTTTTGTCTATTTAGTTGTTATGCACGTGACGATAAATTATTTTAAAGTACCAGAAAAAGAAATCACGTGATCAGCATTTAATAAATTAAATTCTGAAAATGAATCTTTAAAAATTCACCAAAAATCAGAAAAGAATTAAAGATTCCAAAAAGATTTCATTTTAAATGACTTTTTATGATCTTTTTCGTGGTATAAATTTTATGACTCTCAGAAAATTATTTTAAATGGAATCTTGAAAAAAGTTACTAAAGCAGCTTAAAAATTTAATTTTAAAAAAACTAAAAAGAATTTTTCAAAAATCTTTCTTAGTGCACCCCTACACTATAAAAAGAATCGCCATGCAGAATTTCCACCCTTTAGGTCCAGCGGTTTTGTCTGTGCGATGTATATTTGTCAGTCAGTCAGTCAGTGAGTCATTCAGATACTGAACTGTTTTATATATATAGATATGTGTGTGTGCCTTTTATTTATTTACTTTTCTATTTTACAGGCAACTTCGCTGGTTGATTTCGGTCTGCCATGCTTTACTGCATTCGGAAGAAAAAATTACTTCCGCAGCAATGGGCAACGTTTTCTTTCATTGGAGCTATTAATGGATCGATCACATCCATATCAAGATTTTTTCCTAAATATCACATCTAGACAGTAAATTTCTGAAAATACAATTGAGATCGAATCTTATCAGTCGCAAAACTAAATCAAGAATTTATAAGACATTAATAATTCCTGCAAGTGAACCATGGAGCTTGAGCATAGACACGCAGTGCTCACTGGACATGTTTTAGAGAAAAATCCTCAGGACTATCTTTGGCCCAGTGCAGGAAGAGAGACGTTGGAGAACCATAATCTATTTGGAACTCCATTGTTGGAGTTCAAAATGGATTGCCCATAAAGCCATACCATTTTGAACTGTATAGACTTTATGGGTAATCACAAATAACACAAGTCATCTGTTGTAATAGATTGAGATGGCTTGGCCATGTTTCGAGAAGTTCGGAAGATGATCCCACTAAGATTTGGACATTTAAAAAACCCGAGGGATCCCGAGCCAGAGGTAGACCACCGACTAGATGGTTAAATGACGCTGAACAAAGACTTTGAAAGTTAAAAATTGGAAAGGACTCGTCGCAGATAGAAGACGCTCGAGGGGTTTGACGCAGCCAGGACCTGGAGGTGCTTACGAAGAAGAAGAAGAAACAGTTACTTTATATCTAAAAAGTGCAACTGGTTAATGCAGACACACAAGAAAGCAACGCGAAAATAACTGATAAACTCATTTTTTAGTAGCCTAACTGTGGACACGCACACACGCACGCACGCACGCACGCACTCTGTCACTTTGTCTGTACGTCGGTCTAAAAGTCCCTCTGTCTGTATGTCTGCTTGCCAGTCAGCCTGCCTGCCTGACTGCCGGTCGGCCTGTCTGCCTGCCTGCCTGCCTGTCTGTCTGTCATCTGTCGGTCTGTCTGTCAGTCTGTTTGTCTGTCTGGTTGCCTTGGATCTGTCTGATTATTTAGCTATCAGCAGGGGAATCGTTTCTCTCATAATTGCTAGTTTGAATGGGGGTGTTGAGACGTTATTGCTATTTGAATTATTTAGGTTTTCAGTTCTATTTTTGTTGCTTTTTGCCATTTGAGCGAATGATATATTGGATCTATCTGCCTGTCTGTCGGTCTCGTTAGACCAGACAAAACCAGACCCCCCCCCCAAAAAAAACTGCGTTCGATACGACCCCCTATAGGAGGGAAGGGGACCACGATCCCCTGAAGGGAAGGATCCGAGTAGGAAGTGAATTTTTAACTACAATGGCAGTTCCTCTCATGGTGTCAATTGGGTTGATGTAGTCATTTCTGTATGTGGTGTAATTTTACACGTTAAATTTATCCGCTGGTCTGCGATGTGTTTCCTGAATTAGAATAAGATCGGGGTTATGCTCATGGACAAACTCCTTGAGCTCACGGATTCTAGCAATCATAAATTTGGCGTTCCATGCAAAAACAGACAGCGAAAGGGGAGGGCATTATCTGGCTTTCTGAACACAATTATTGAGTCCGTAGAAGAAGCAAAAGCTTTTTTCCTCGCAGACCCATTTTTCCTAAAATTTTCTCATGCTGTTCCCAGATTATTTAGTATGTTTTTGTGAAATCAGAGATTCCTAATTCTGCCGTTATTTCGTCTAAAAATTATGTCATATTTCCTGGAATTGCTTTAGGAGACTGAAGCTGACTGAAGGGGAATTATTTGTCTCATAATTGCTAGATTGACTGTGTCGTTTGATTGGTTATTAGAATTTGAATTATTTAGGTTTTCAGTTCTATTATTGTTGGCTTTTGCTGTTTTGGCGAATGATATATTGGATGTAATAGATTGGGATTCCTTTTTTTAGCTTCCTTTTCTGTTAGATTTTTAAGCTGAAATATTATGAGTGAAATTGAACCTGCAGTTTGAAGAAGGGTACAAGCGCCAAAAAATTGAAATTCGTTTTCTTTTTTGCACCATACTGTTATTTACATATAAACGCTCCTTGTAAGCTGTAAAAGTCACTGGAATAGCGGTTGAATGTAAAAATCTTATACAAAAGTTTAGTGAAGAAAAAATAATACAGAAGAAAGTTTTTTAAAATTTCCCTCGAAAACAGTATTTGGATTCGTTCCCCTCTTCAAACTGCCGATTCAATTAGGGCATCCCCTCCAGTTAGAAGGACGATCGCCCTGGCGGTTGCAACATTTGGTAACTTCAGCTTTTTTGCTATCTGGCTTTACATGTGGACATTCGTTGCCAAGATGGTCGCCAGCGCACTTAACACAACTCGGGTTCAGAAAGCTTACTGTGATGGTGGAAATGTTGACATTTGAATCATTGCGCGGTTTTCTAAAGGGTATTATAATATTCGATGTTAATTTTAGGATAAAATAGGGAGGTTAGCTCAGAAATCAGGGATTGCTGTATAGAAAGTGTCAAGTCCAAAGTCGTCGTTTTGAGATAAACGGGAGTGAAAAAAAACGGCGTTTGAAAAGTCAGTTTATTTAAGTCTAATTTCTAATTTTTTAAAAATAAATTTTTCTAATTTTATTTTTGTTGAGTAAAGAGTGCTAATTCCTTGATTGGGACATAACCCCTTTAACAATAACATGTTTTGTTCTTTTTCACCTATCTCAAATTTTCCCTGAAGAATAAAAATATTTATGAGTGGGATTGGACGGAGCTTACTATACCCTGCAGTCGCCCTTGATTATCCAAACATGTCTGGCTGGATAACTCATTTTAGCCCCTTTAGGACTTAACGCCCTTTGCACTGCAAACACAGTTGTAGTTTTGACTTTATCAGTGGCAGTTAGTTGTACTTGGAATAGGGGGGGGGGGGAGGAAAAAAACAACTTTTCTAGTTAGCTGGGAAACTTAAATGACAGGGAAGTCAAGCACATCCAGTTTTTCTTTAATGTCCTCCGGAGGGAACTCCTCTGGTAAACCACGGAAAAACTATTTTAATAGCACGTAAGGGGAGAATGAAACCTTTTACTCTGTGGTCGTGCAAGCATTTGGTTATTTCTCGATGATCATCCTCGGTGATGAGGTCAATTCTGATAAATTCGCCGCCGATTTTAATGTGGAACCTTCTTTCACCAGAACAGACCAGACCAGACATGACACGGCACGACATGACATGACCGTGCATGGCATGAGACGACATGGTGCGACACGCCAGTATCGGGGCATGACATGATATGACATGACATGACATGACATGACACGGCAAAACAAGACACGACGATACGAGACGAGCCGACTCGAGACGTGACGTGACGTGACGTGACGGGACAGGATCAGACGAGACGAGACGAGAAGAGACGTGACAAGACGGGACGTGACGAGCCGTGACGGTACAGGACGGGATGAGACGAGACGACACGAGACGGGACGTGGTGAGACGAGACGAGACGAGACACGACGTTACAAGACGGGACGTGACGAGCCATGTCGGAACAGGACGGCATGAGACGAGACGAGATAGAACGTGGCGGGACGAGACGATACGTGAAGTGACGTGACGGGACAGGATGAAACGAGACGAGAAGAGTCATGACGAGGCGAATCGAGACATGGCGAGGCGAGTCGAGACATCACGAGGCGAGTCGAGACGGGACGCGGCGAGCCGTGACGGGACAGGACGGGAGAAGACGAGATGAGACAATGAGTTTATCAGTTATTTTCGCGTTGCTTTCTTTTACATAACCGTAAATGGAATCAATCTTTGCAAAATTGTAAAAACTGAACCTTAAATTTTTTCTGAATCATTTTATTTTATTTTAAAATATTTTTTAATTGTTCAAACTCAAACCAGTAAATATGTCGAAATGAAATACACTGCTCAGAACAATTAGGGGCACATGGTTTTAACGAAATTTCGCAAATACTTATACCGATAAGTAACATAAAATAAATCATCCATAATTTAAAGCCTAGCAGGAAACAGAAGAAGAAAACTTCAGATGCAAATTAAAGTTCATAACGTTAAAAACAGAAGAGGAACATAAGGGCGGAAATCGGGATGTTGCAGAAACGTCTGTTTCACTGCCTTAACTGTGAATTTCGATTGTTCAGTTATTCTTTTTGAGAAAGGTGACTTGAAATTCTCTCAACAACGTGATTTATCGGAATCCATGGCATGGCGTATTATAGGTAGACTTGAATCCGGGCAAACACAACGTAGTGTCGCGAACGCTGTTGGAGTCGCCAGAAGTGTTGCTGCAAATCTGTGGAATCGATTCCAAGAAATAGTGAATGTCGACCAGGGCAAGATCGGCCACGCGCCACTACAGCAACTGATGACCGGTATATACTGTTAACAGCTCTTCGAAACAGAACAGACTATGCTACTCAGCTGCAAAGACATTTGCTCTTGGCAACAGGACGAAGGGTGTCCAGCCAAACAGTACGCAATAGGCTTCATCAATGAGGTCGCTATGCACGTAGGCCAATGCTTTACATTCCGTTGACCTCACGCCACCGTGCGGCCCGAAGAAGATGGGCTGCTGAATATCGTGATTGGGAGCAACATGATTGGAGCCAAGTGCTGTTTACAGATGAGTCCCGATTCAGTCTGGAGTGTGACACCCGACGTGTTTTGGTATGGAGGGAAAGGGACACTGATATCAACACATTCGTTCGTGAAAGGTCACAATAGAGACCAGCTGGTTTTATGGTATGGGGTGGAATAAACATAGTTGGACGTACGGACCTGCATATCATTCGGAATGGTACTTTGACGGCCCGAAGGTATGCAGACGA
Organism: Dolomedes plantarius; assembly: GCA_907164885.2. NCBI lineage: Eukaryota > Metazoa > Arthropoda > Arachnida > Araneae > Dolomedidae > Dolomedes > Dolomedes plantarius. The sequence continues at coordinate 2,758,959 of OU015497.1, read as the reverse complement.
GATTCTGAGACCTCATATCATACCTTACGCTGCAGCCAATGGCGATTCCTTTGTTTTCCAGCATGTTAATACCAGACCGCACACAGTTCGTCTTGTGGAGAACATGCTTGAAGCTGAAACAATACAGCGTATGGAATGGCCAGCGTGCTCTCCTGACCTGAATCCAATCGAGCATGTTTGGGACATGCTCGGACGACGCATTGCTGCGAGACCAAGGCCTACTTTTACTTTTAGACTTGGAGATTGCACTTGTTAAGAGTGCAACAGTATTCCCTAAAGTCTTAACATCGATAACATCATCGCATCCATGGAAAACAAGTTTGCAGCAGTCTTAGCTGTTCGAGGAAACCACACGCCATATTAAAAATCTTGCATCATTTCTAAACAATACTTTTTTTTATCGTTTACATGTAACCAAATTGTTGCCCTAATCATCTTTCAATGTTTTTTCCATATTTTCAAAGAATTAAAGCTTAATTAGAAATTTTTTTACGTCTTTTTTTCTGTATTGCGCATTGATACGCGTGTACTATCCATTTTGCCAATATGTGGCTGTCTCGCAAGGTTTCTTAACTTCTTTGCTTGCTCCCCAAATTTTTTTGAGCAGTGATAGATGGAAACCGTTTCATAATCATTGACACATATATAGATAATATGTAATGTATGTGTGCGCTTGTGTATATTATAAAATGAACAGCCAGCTACTGTAGCAATTAAAGCCTATGTTTGGCATTTTAAGGGGATGATGGACATTACAAAGCGATTTTTGAAATTTTTACCTCAGAGATATGAAATTTTGCATATATATATATCCATTAATGTATAAATTATTAAACTTATAAAATTTTATATAAATTAAAAATTTTATAATTTAAAAATTGAAATTAATTTTTTAATGCTCTTGCGATTTATATTAACTTCCCCCTCAATTTTGCATTTATTGCTTGTAAGTACATTTTGAAAGAGTTATGTATTATTTTGTGCTTTCGTCGAATAGTTAATTTTTAGGAAATATTTTTATGCTTGTACTGGGAATTTTCCAGAAATTTTTGTACTTTTCTACACTAAAGTTAAAGTTTTATATGTGAATGATCTCGAAACCTAAAATGCATACACAACTTTATTTTGATGTATTAAAGGAGTCTTTTTTATAAATTTAATAAATTTCGTCAAAATTATGACGCATGGAGCATTTCAAAGACTTATACTCATTTTGAAAATACTCAGTCTGAGAAATACTCATTCTGAGAAACAGGCCATTTAAAAGATGTTTTTCCCCTAACTTTAATGCTGACATTTCTAGCCACCAAGTTTTCATTTTACTTTTCACTACACATTTTAAATGCTTTTTATTCCAATATATATCTTTTATAAATACAAATGTATTATAATTTGAAAAAATCAGTTCATATATTTTCAGTTCTTGCTTATTTATGCATTGCTGTATTGGATTAAAAATTTCTTCAAAAAGTTCGAAATCTGCCAGCACCATAACTTCTGGTTGCCACCGCGCACGTTAAATATCGATTTTAGAATTAAACGAAATGTAAAACAAAGTTTCACAGATCTTTGTTTGCATATTTCTTATTTCATTTCCATGGCCATTTAAAGATTTCTTTAATCTTTTTAATTGCTTGAAGTATTTTATAAGCTAAGTTATTTACATGTGGCTTTTTGTAAATGATTCTGCGAAAAGGGTAAAATATTAATACACCAAAAAAAATTTTCAATCTTTGTTCGTTTTTGGTAATTTGAAATTCCATCACCCCCTTAAAAGTTAAAGAAAAAATGCTAGTCAATTTATTATATTGTTGAACACAAACATTATTCTGATGCCTAAGCAGCTTTTTTGCTATTCTACCGAGATACGTATGTCATATTTTTTATATTACAGTGGTACCTCGCTTTACGAACGACTCGGTTTGCGAACGTTTCGGTTTACGAACAGCACAGGAGATGCTGCTATCTGTGGATAGGCGATGGAAGCATACGTCACACTTATTCGGTTCACGAACAGTTGACATGTCAAGATCAGATGGGATTTCTCTATCACAGCTCAAACGTTCGTTGGTCGTGTATTTCGCTGATTATTTTTGTATATATTTTTGTTTAAATTAGCCCTCAATATGCATCCCAAGAAAAGGCAAGAGCAAGTGATATTGCTAGCAGGAAACCTAACCTACCTATTGAGAAATGATGGAAGAAACAGTAATAAAGTCAGCTGCTGTGACTAAAGGAGTGATTCTTTTAATGAAGCAAAGGCCTCAAATTATAGAAAAAGTAAAAAATTCTTTCTTGTGGATACGTGAAAAAGATTTTGATGATAGTAATAGAGACTTTAATATGCGAAAAGAAGAAGTTGCAGAGTGATTTGGTAGCTAAATAGAGTAGAAAGGTGTTGAATGTGCATATTTTAAAGCTAGTAGAGGCCGGTTTAAGAAATTCTGCAAATGGAATTCATAGTGTTTTTAGGCATGCGAAGATCACTAGTTCAAATAAAAGGACTCCAGATGAATATGCTGATGAATTCAAAAAGTTTGTGAAGAGTGAAAGCTACATGCGAAATCAAGATTTTTAACTCTGATTAAATAGGATTGTTTAAGGAAAAAATGCCAAGAAGAACCTAATTACCAAAGAGGAGAAGGCACACCCGAGCTCAAGTCTATGAAGGACAGCTTACACATTTTATTGTGTGCTAATGCAAGTGGTGATTGTAAAATCAAGCTACTTTTAGTTTACCACTCTGAAAATCCTCGTACATTGAAGAAAAATAATGTTACGAAAGCTAAACTGCTTGTAATGTGGAGAGTAAATGCTAAGGCCTAGGTAACAGGATTCATTTTTATAGAGTGTATTGTTGTTCTCACTAGCGTTCAAGCAATATCTCGGGGAGAATGGTTTGGCTTTGAAGAATATTCTCGTCATAGATAACTCTCCTGCTCATGTTATAAGTTTCGAAAAAGACCTGAACATCTAATATAACTTCATTAACGTAAAATTTCTACAATCCAACATTGCTTCAACTTAGGACCAGCAGGTAATTTGTAATTTTAAAAAATTGTGTATCATAGCACTCTTTCCAAGGTGTTTTCAAGTCACAAATGGCACCTATTTGACCTGAGAGATTTTTGGAGGAGCACTTCGTCCTCCTCATATGCTTAACTGCATCAACATTATTGATAAGGCCTGGAA
>OU015497.1:2620394-2755267 GCA_907164885.2 Dolomedes plantarius | reverse complement strand
CGGGACCCATAGCAGTAGAACTTTTTCTAGATCTTCTTGGGACGCATTTCTCATGCGTTTCTCTTCCTCTAGCATTTTTGATTTTTTCCATGAATCTTTGTTTTACATTCGCCATTCTCTACTTCTTTAAAATTTCTACCTTTGTCTTCAAAGTTAGGGTTTTGTACTTTCCACGTGTAGACGTCCTCAATTTATACATGTTCACGCCACACAATGAGGAAGAAAAACTAGACCACATTAACTTGTCTGCACTGCAGGTATAACTGACGCAGCTACCTAGATTCTGTAGTAAAGACTGCTTTTTCTGAAATTCTAAGAAAATCGATTTAAATAAAGGAAAATTGCTTTTCCGTTTAGCACTAATAAGAAGGACAATAGCTTCTAACGTTTAGCGGACATGCAATAGTCTAGGAATGCAGACATGTGCCACTTTAAACAGAAAAGAAATACAGACGATTTTGACACACAAAATAATAAATACAGTGTGTATTTTCTCCATTAAACGAGGAAAAAGAATTTTTTTTGTCAAATTTTTTGCTCGAATTAACCGAAGTAATAAAAATTTAGTTCGAATTAATGAGATATCTTTAACATTAATTCCAATACAAGTTTTTGGGGGCCTTTGGATTCGTTCGAATTAACCGAAAGTTGGATTTAACCGTGTTCGAATTAACGAGCGTCCACTGTATATATACATATATATATATATATACTGGATATAAAAAATTAAGGAAAAGTCACAAAAAGAGCGGTTACTCAAAAAGTTTTGCGTAGGATTTAATGAAACTTATACACATTATACAACACATAGGTAGGTACAAAATAGCATAAAAAGAAATCGCCAGACAATTATGGTGTTATAGAAACTAGGATATGTATACAATGAACAAATCGGATGTGTTACTTTGGTATAGGAAAAGTACATTTAAAATGGCGGATGATCCCCCCGAAAAGCAATACAGCACATACAGTGATGTGTGATGCTGTCAATTATGCGGTCTATGATTTCGGTAGGAAGTGAGAGCCATTGCTTTTGCAAAGCAGTTCAAATTGTGGATAAGGTATAGGAGGAGGATTGAGAGCAGCTATACGTTGTCCTAAAGCGTCCCAAACATGCTCGATAGGTTTCAGGTCCGGTTATCGAGATGGCCACGCCATGCGCTGAATTGTTTCCTGCTCAAGATAAGCATCCACGATGCGAGCCCTGTGCGGTCTTGCGTTATCGTCCTGTAGCACGAAAGGATCACCTATTGCCCGGGCATAAGTGCGCACATAAGCATCAAGGATGTTATCTCTATAGGTGTGAGCATTCACATTTCCACAGGGAAAGACATGGAGATTTGTGCGTCCACCCAAAGAGACACTATCCCAAACACAGACACTGCCTGATCCGTATGCATCTCTTTCACGGATGTGGAATGGACGAAAACGAGATCCAGGTATTCCAAATCAAAATACGCCTACTATCGCTTTGGAGGCTAAACCTGGACTCATCCGTAAAGAGAACAGCCCTTCAATGGTCACGCGTCCAGTGAACATGTTGACGTGCCCAAAGCAAATGTTCCCGCCTATGACGTGATGTGAGCGGAACGCAAATGGCTGGTCAACTCGCAAAAAGACCACCTTCGTGAAGTCTTCTACGCACGGTTGACGTTGATACCAACCTTCCGGAGTTTGCTGCAAGTGGAGGTTAACTCTTTCTGATATCAGACGGAGTGGCGGTTCTATTCCTTCGTGCGCATAATGACAAATATCGGTCATCGGCACTTGTCGAAGCATATGGACGTCCTTGGCTGAATCTTTTGCATGCCGAATTCGTGGTTAGAAATTGTTGCCAAAGTCTATGAATCACAGACGGAGTCACATTTAGCCATCTGGCCACTTCTGTCTGACTATGTCCTGCTTCTAGTCTCCCAGTAGCTCGCTCACGTAGTTCTTCGGTCAAATGATGCCTGCAGTTCATTGTTACAATTTGGCTATGCCAGATGTCGAATCTCAGCCTCGAAACGACAATTGCCGCCTTGCTCTGAAATATGTACTTTTATGCTCCTCGCAAATGACGTATTCCGAATGCAGCGCCACTATTTTTTATAAAGTAGTATTTTTCATAACCTTTTACTTAACAACATATTCAAATTTTAAACAGATTGGCCTAGTTCTGAAAGTGTTATCCCTATTTTTGTGATTTTTCCTTAAATTTTGAAAACTTTAACATATAGATATATATATAAATAAATAAATAAATAAATAAATGTATATATATATATAAATATATGTATATGTCCTAGCTGAAAACGCGCAATTCGATACCGAGTACATTCAATTTAAATACAACGGTCAATGTATGCAATTAATGCCAAAAATATAAATATATATATTTATATGTATTTATAATAAATATGTCGATCAATGTATACAATTGATGTAAAATATATATATATATATATATATATATATATATATATATATATATTTATAAAACAATCATAAGGAAAATTTTTATAGACAAAATAATGTAGAAGAAAATATTTAAATTAAATGTAATAGGATATGCTAAAGAATATAGTACTGATAATATAGTACAGTTTGAGGAACATAAAATCTTTTATGGCATTTTAATATTTTATTGCATTTTATATGTCCAATCGTCTGCCGTATTAGCACGAAAAAAATTTTTTTTTTGTCTATTTAGTTGTTATGCACGTGACGATAAATTATTTTAAAGTACCAGAAAAAGAAATCACGTGATCAGCATTTAATAAATTAAATTCTGAAAATGAATCTTTAAAAATTCACCAAAAATCAGAAAAGAATTAAAGATTCCAAAAAGATTTCATTTTAAATGACTTTTTATGATCTTTTTCGTGGTATAAATTTTATGACTCTCAGAAAATTATTTTAAATGGAATCTTGAAAAAAGTTACTAAAGCAGCTTAAAAATTTAATTTTAAAAAAACTAAAAAGAATTTTTCAAAAATCTTTCTTAGTGCACCCCTACACTATAAAAAGAATCGCCATGCAGAATTTCCACCCTTTAGGTCCAGCGGTTTTGTCTGTGCGATGTATATTTGTCAGTCAGTCAGTCAGTGAGTCATTCAGATACTGAACTGTTTTATATATATAGATATGTGTGTGTGCCTTTTATTTATTTACTTTTCTATTTTACAGGCAACTTCGCTGGTTGATTTCGGTCTGCCATGCTTTACTGCATTCGGAAGAAAAAATTACTTCCGCAGCAATGGGCAACGTTTTCTTTCATTGGAGCTATTAATGGATCGATCACATCCATATCAAGATTTTTTCCTAAATATCACATCTAGACAGTAAATTTCTGAAAATACAATTGAGATCGAATCTTATCAGTCGCAAAACTAAATCAAGAATTTATAAGACATTAATAATTCCTGCAAGTGAACCATGGAGCTTGAGCATAGACACGCAGTGCTCACTGGACATGTTTTAGAGAAAAATCCTCAGGACTATCTTTGGCCCAGTGCAGGAAGAGAGACGTTGGAGAACCATAATCTATTTGGAACTCCATTGTTGGAGTTCAAAATGGATTGCCCATAAAGCCATACCATTTTGAACTGTATAGACTTTATGGGTAATCACAAATAACACAAGTCATCTGTTGTAATAGATTGAGATGGCTTGGCCATGTTTCGAGAAGTTCGGAAGATGATCCCACTAAGATTTGGACATTTAAAAAACCCGAGGGATCCCGAGCCAGAGGTAGACCACCGACTAGATGGTTAAATGACGCTGAACAAAGACTTTGAAAGTTAAAAATTGGAAAGGACTCGTCGCAGATAGAAGACGCTCGAGGGGTTTGACGCAGCCAGGACCTGGAGGTGCTTACGAAGAAGAAGAAGAAACAGTTACTTTATATCTAAAAAGTGCAACTGGTTAATGCAGACACACAAGAAAGCAACGCGAAAATAACTGATAAACTCATTTTTTTAGTAGCCTAACTGTGGACACGCACACACGCACGCACGCACGCACGCACTCTGTCACTTTGTCTGTACGTCGGTCTAAAAGTCCCTCTGTCTGTATGTCTGCTTGCCAGTCAGCCTGCCTGCCTGACTGCCGGTCGGCCTGTCTGCCTGCCTGCCTGCCTGTCTGTCTGTCATCTGTCGGTCTGTCTGTCAGTCTGTTTGTCTGTCTGGTTGCCTTGGATCTGTCTGATTATTTAGCTATCAGCAGGGGAATCGTTTCTCTCATAATTGCTAGTTTGAATGGGGGTGTTGAGACGTTATTGCTATTTGAATTATTTAGGTTTTCAGTTCTATTTTTGTTGCTTTTTGCCATTTGAGCGAATGATATATTGGATCTATCTGCCTGTCTGTCGGTCTCGTTAGACCAGACAAAACCAGACCCCCCCCAAAAAAAAACTGCGTTCGATACGACCCCCTATAGGAGGGAAGGGGACCACGATCCCCTGAAGGGAAGGATCCGAGTAGGAAGTGAATTTTTAACTACAATGGCAGTTCCTCTCATGGTGTCAATTGGGTTGATGTAGTCATTTCTGTATGTGGTGTAATTTTACACGTTAAATTTATCCGCTGGTCTGCGATGTGTTTCCTGAATTAGAATAAGATCGGGGTTATGCTCATGGACAAACTCCTTGAGCTCACGGATTCTAGCAATCATAAATTTGGCTTTCCATGCAAAAACAGACAGCGAAAGGGGAGGGCATTATCTGGCTTTCTGAACACAATTATTGAGTCCGTAGAAGAAGCAAAAGCTTTTTTCCTCGCAGACCCATTTTTCCTAAAATTTTCTCATGCTGTTCCCAGATTATTTAGTATGTTTTTGTGAAATCAGAGATTCCTAATTCTGCCGTTATTTCGTCTAAAAATTATGTCATATTTCCTGGAATTGCTTTAGGAGACTGAAGCTGACTGAAGGGGAATTATTTGTCTCATAATTGCTAGATTGACTGTGTCGTTTGATTGGTTATTAGAATTTGAATTATTTAGGTTTTCAGTTCTATTATTGTTGGCTTTTGCTGTTTTGGCGAATGATATATTGGATGTAATAGATTGGGATTCCTTTTTTTAGCTTCCTTTTCTGTTAGATTTTTAAGCTGAAATATTATGAGTGAAATTGAACCTGCAGTTTGAAGAAGGGTACAAGCGCCAAAAAATTGAAATTCGTTTTCTTTTTTGCACCATACTGTTATTTACATATAAACGCTCCTTGTAAGCTGTAAAAGTCACTGGAATAGCGGTTGAATGTAAAAAATCTTATACAAAAGTTTAGTGAAGAAAAAATAATACAGAAGAAAGTTTTTTTAAAATTTCCCTCGAAAACAGTATTTGGATTCGTTCCCCTCTTCAAACTGCCGATTCAATTAGGGCATCCCCTCCAGTTAGAAGGACGATCGCCCTGGCGGTTGCAACATTTGGTAACTTCAGCTTTTTTGCTATCTGGCTTTACATGTGGACATTCGTTGCCAAGATGGTCGCCAGCGCACTTAACACAACTCGGGTTCAGAAAGCTTACTGTGATGGTGGAAATGTTGACATTTGAATCATTGCGCGGTTTTCTAAAGGGTATTATAATATTCGATGTTAATTTTAGGATAAAATAGGGAGGTTAGCTCAGAAATCAGGGATTGCTGTATAGAAAGTGTCAAGTCCAAAGTCGTCGTTTTGAGATAAACGGGAGTGAAAAAAAACGGCGTTTGAAAAGTCAGTTTATTTAAGTCTAATTTCTAATTTTTTAAAAATAAATTTTTCTAATTTTATTTTTGTTGAGTAAAGAGTGCTAATTCCTTGATTGGGACATAACCCCTTTAACAATAACATGTTTTGTTCTTTTTCACCTATCTCAAATTTTCCCTGAAGAATAAAAATATTTATGAGTGGGATTGGACGGAGCTTACTATACCCTGCAGTCGCCCTTGATTATCCAAACATGTCTGGCTGGATAACTCATTTTAGCCCCTTTAGGACTTAACGCCCTTTGCACTGCAAACACAGTTGTAGTTTTGACTTTATCAGTGGCAGTTAGTTGTACTTGGAATAGGGGGGGGGGGAGGAAAAAAACAACTTTTCTAGTTAGCTGGGAAACTTAAATGACAGGGAAGTCAAGCACATCCAGTTTTTCTTTAATGTCCTCCGGAGGGAACTCCTCTGGTAAACCACGGAAAAACTATTTTAATAGCACGTAAGGGGAGAATGAAACCTTTTACTCTGTGGTCGTGCAAGCATTTGGTTATTTCTCGATGATCATCCTCGGTGATGAGGTCAATTCTGATAAATTCGCCGCCGATTTTAATGTGGAACCTTCTTTCACCAGAACAGACCAGACCAGACATGACACGGCACGACATGACATGACCGTGCATGGCATGAGACGACATGGTGCGACACGCCAGTATCGGGGCATGACATGATATGACATGACATGACATGACATGACACGGCAAAACAAGACACGACGATACGAGACGAGCCGACTCGAGACGTGACGTGACGTGACGTGACGGGACAGGATCAGACGAGACGAGACGAGAAGAGACGTGACAAGACGGGACGTGACGAGCCGTGACGGTACAGGACGGGATGAGACGAGACGACACGAGACGGGACGTGGTGAGACGAGACGAGACGAGACACGACGTTACAAGACGGGACGTGACGAGCCATGTCGGAACAGGACGGCATGAGACGAGACGAGATAGAACGTGGCGGGACGAGACGATACGTGAAGTGACGTGACGGGACAGGATGAAACGAGACGAGAAGAGACATGACGAGGCGAATCGAGACATGGCGAGGCGAGTCGAGACATCACGAGGCGAGTCGAGACGGGACGCGGCGAGCCGTGACGGGACAGGACGGGAGAAGACGAGATGAGACAATGAGTTTATCAGTTATTTTCGCGTTGCTTTCTTTTACATAACCGTAAATGGAATCAATCTTTGCAAAATTGTAAAAACTGAACCTTATCTCCATCATCTCATGCTACAGCAGGATGCTTGTAATTAATAAGTTTTTGTCTACACAAAGAGTGGAAGAATGCGTGTTGGAGTCATCTGATGAATTGGACAAAGAAATTCATAAATTTTTTCTTGAAATCGGCATCACGTCAGCAGAGAATTACCGATTATTTCTACATCAAAGCAGTGAGCAACAATTGAAGGTAAAATGAATTTATTTCCATTTGTCTTCATTTTTAGTTAATTTAATTAGTATTCTGTCAGTTTAATGTAATCGATTTTAGTTAATTTAATGCATTCATGATAACTTTTGATAGATTTTATCAGTTTTTTTCATACATCATTATTGAATACACATTGCAAATAATATGTTATACATTTTGTGAACTCTAGAATTTTTCTTAACGGTTCGGATATAGCGAACCACTGAGTATAGCAAACAAAACATTTGTCACCTTGAAGTTCGTTACAACGGGGTTTCGCTGTATATATATACAGTGGACACTCGTTAATTTGAACTCAAAGGTTCTCAGAAAAAAGTTCGAATTATCCGAAGTTTGAATTATTCGATGTTAGGAGAAAATATATAACTTTATATGTGTATCACTGAAGAAGAAAAATCTCCTAGTATGTATAACACCAGTAAATATATTATACTATGTTACCTAAAATTAAACATATTAAAAAGCAATACAGTCTTAACTTAATCATAATATGAAGCAAAAGATATGCAGTAGAAAGTAAACTTGAATTTTCCTTTCGGAAAAAACTGTAAAATGAACGTTTGATTCTGCTTGTGATGCCTACATTCTTCAGCTAGCTTCTCGATTTGAAGTAAACATTTCAGTTCATTTTCGGAGGCAGGTTCCATCTGAATAAATACTTTCAGAGTTTTAATAGAGTCCATTATGGCTTTATCCATTATGGCCGCATTAAAAATATCTTTCGACAGGGAAGTAGAGAAAAGCCGTGGCAGTTTCCTACCGAAATTAAAACATACATCTTCGTTAATATCAGAGATTTGGCCACATACAGTTTGATAAGAAATATTGTGCCTTGACTTAAATCGAGGAAACCATTCATCACTGCATTTAAAATCTTCAATACCCACTCGACTTGCCAATCCTTCAGCCTTCGTCAGCTCTAGGGGTCCATTTATCGGAAAATTTCGAAATCTAACATCCGGGACCCATAGCAGTAGAACTTTTTCTAGATCTTCTTGGGACGCATTTCTCATGCGTTTCTCTTCCTCTAGCATTTTTGATTTTTTCCATGAATCTTTGTTTTACATTCGCCATTCTCTACTTCTTTAAAATTTCTACCTTTGTCTTCAAAGTTAGGGTTTTGTACTTTCCACGTGTAGACGTCCTCAATTTATACATGTTCACGCCACACAATGAGGAAGAAAAACTAGACCACATTAACTTGTCTGCACTGCAGGTATAACTGACGCAGCTACCTAGATTCTGTAGTAAAGACTGCTTTTTCTGAAATTCTAAGAAAATCGATTTAAATAAAGGAAAATTGCTTTTCCGTTTAGCACTAATAAGAAGGACAATAGCTTCTAACGTTTAGCGGACATGCAATAGTCTAGGAATGCAGACATGTGCCACTTTAAACAGAAAAGAAATACAGACGATTTTGACACACAAAATAATAAATACAGTGTGTATTTTCTCCATTAAACGAGGAAAAAGAATTTTTTTTGTCAAATTTTTTGCTCGAATTAACCGAAGTAATAAAAATTTAGTTCGAATTAATGAGATATCTTTAACATTAATTCCAATACAAGTTTTTGGGGGCCTTTGGATTCGTTCGAATTAACCGAAAGTTGGATTTAACCGTGTTCGAATTAACGAGCGTCCACTGTATATATACATATATATATATATATACTGGATATAAAAAATTAAGGAAAAGTCACAAAAAGAGCGGTTACTCAAAAAGTTTTGCGTAGGATTTAATGAAACTTATACACATTATACAACACATAGGTAGGTACAAAATAGCATAAAAAGAAATCGCCAGACAATTATGGTGTTATAGAAACTAGGATATGTATACAATGAACAAATCGGATGTGTTACTTTGGTATAGGAAAAGTACATTTAAAATGGCGGATGATCCCCCCGAAAAGCAATACAGCACATACAGTGATGTGTGATGCTGTCAATTATGCGGTCTATGATTTCGGTAGGAAGTGAGAGCCATTGCTTTTGCAAAGCAGTTCAAATTGTGGATAAGGTATAGGAGGAGGATTGAGAGCAGCTATACGTTGTCCTAAAGCGTCCCAAACATGCTCGATAGGTTTCAGGTCCGGTTATCGAGATGGCCACGCCATGCGCTGAATTGTTTCCTGCTCAAGATAAGCATCCACGATGCGAGCCCTGTGCGGTCTTGCGTTATCGTCCTGTAGCACGAAAGGATCACCTATTGCCCGGGCATAAGTGCGCACATAAGCATCAAGGATGTTATCTCTATAGGTGTGAGCATTCACATTTCCACAGGGAAAGACATGGAGATTTGTGCGTCCACCCAAAGAGACACTATCCCAAACACAGACACTGCCTGATCCGTATGCATCTCTTTCACGGATGTGGAATGGACGAAAACGAGATCCAGGTATTCCAAATCAAAATACGCCTACTATCGCTTTGGAGGCTAAACCTGGACTCATCCGTAAAGAGAACAGCCCTTCAATGGTCACGCGTCCAGTGAACATGTTGACGTGCCCAAAGCAAATGTTCCCGCCTATGACGTGATGTGAGCGGAACGCAAATGGCTGGTCAACTCGCAAAAAGACCACCTTCGTGAAGTCTTCTACGCACGGTTGACGTTGATACCAACCTTCCGGAGTTTGCTGCAAGTGGAGGTTAACTCTTTCTGATATCAGACGGAGTGGCGGTTCTATTCCTTCGTGCGCATAATGACAAATATCGGTCATCGGCACTTGTCGAAGCATATGGACGTCCTTGGCTGAATCTTTTGCATGCCGAATTCGTGGTTAGAAATTGTTGCCAAAGTCTATGAATCACAGACGGAGTCACATTTAGCCATCTGGCCACTTCTGTCTGACTATGTCCTGCTTCTAGTCTCCCAGTAGCTCGCTCACGTAGTTCTTCGGTCAAATGATGCCTGCAGTTCATTGTTACAATTTGGCTATGCCAGATGTCGAATCTCAGCCTCGAAACGACAATTGCCGCCTTGCTCTGAAATATGTACTTTTATGCTCCTCGCAAATGACGTATTCCGAATGCAGCGCCACTATTTTTTATAAAGTAGTATTTTTCATAACCTTTTACTTAACAACATATTCAAATTTTAAACAGATTGGCCTAGTTCTGAAAGTGTTATCCCTATGTTTGTGATTTTTCCTTAAATTTTGAAAACTTTAACATATAGATATATATATAAATAAATAAATAAATAAATAAATGTATATATATATATAAATATATGTATATGTCCTAGCTGAAAACGCGCAATTCGATACGGAGTACATTCAATTTAAATACAACGGTCAATGTATGCAATTAATGCCAAAAATATAAATATATATATTTATATGTATTTATAATAAATATGTCGATCAATGTATACAATTGATGTAAAATATATATATATATATATATATATATATATATATATATATATATATTTATAAAACAATCATAAGGAAAATTTTTATAGACAAAATAATGTAGAAGAAAATATTTAAATTAAATGTAATAGGATATGCTAAAGAATATAGTACTGATAATATAGTACAGTTTGAGGAACATAAAATCTTTTATGGCATTTTAATATTTTATTGCATTTTATATGTCCAATCGTCTGCCGTATTAGCACGAAAAAAATTTTTTTTTTGTCTATTTAGTTGTTATGCACGTGACGATAAATTATTTTAAAGTACCAGAAAAAGAAATCACGTGATCAGCATTTAATAAATTAAATTCTGAAAATGAATCTTTAAAAATTCACCAAAAATCAGAAAAGAATTAAAGATTCCAAAAAGATTTCATTTTAAATGACTTTTTATGATCTTTTTCGTGGTATAAATTTTATGACTCTCAGAAAATTATTTTAAATGGAATCTTGAAAAAAGTTACTAAAGCAGCTTAAAAATTTAATTTTAAAAAAACTAAAAAGAATTTTTCAAAAATCTTTCTTAGTGCACCCCTACACTATAAAAAGAATCGCCATGCAGAATTTCCACCCTTTAGGTCCAGCGGTTTTGTCTGTGCGATGTATATTTGTCAGTCAGTCAGTCAGTGAGTCATTCAGATACTGAACTGTTTTATATATATAGATATGTGTGTGTGCCTTTTATTTATTTACTTTTCTATTTTACAGGCAACTTCGCTGGTTGATTTCGGTCTGCCATGCTTTACTGCATTCGGAAGAAAAAATTACTTCCGCAGCAATGGGCAACGTTTTCTTTCATTGGAGCTATTAATGGATCGATCACATCCATATCAAGATTTTTTCCTAAATATCACATCTAGACAGTAAATTTCTGAAAATACAATTGAGATCGAATCTTATCAGTCGCAAAACTAAATCAAGAATTTATAAGACATTAATAATTCCTGCAAGTGAACCATGGAGCTTGAGCATAGACACGCAGTGCTCACTGGACATGTTTTAGAGAAAAATCCTCAGGACTATCTTTGGCCCAGTGCAGGAAGAGAGACGTTGGAGAACCATAATCTATTTGGAACTCCATTGTTGGAGTTCAAAATGGATTGCCCATAAAGCCATACCATTTTGAACTGTATAGACTTTATGGGTAATCACAAATAACACAAGTCATCTGTTGTAATAGATTGAGATGGCTTGGCCATGTTTCGAGAAGTTCGGAAGATGATCCCACTAAGATTTGGACATTTAAAAAACCCGAGGGATCCCGAGCCAGAGGTAGACCACCGACTAGATGGTTAAATGACGCTGAACAAAGACTTTGAAAGTTAAAAATTGGAAAGGACTCGTCGCAGATAGAAGACGCTCGAGGGGTTTGACGCAGCCAGGACCTGGAGGTGCTTACGAAGAAGAAGAAGAAACAGTTACTTTATATCTAAAAAGTGCAACTGGTTAATGCAGACACACAAGAAAGCAACGCGAAAATAACTGATAAACTCATTTTTTTAGTAGCCTAACTGTGGACACGCACACACGCACGCACGCACGCACGCACTCTGTCACTTTGTCTGTACGTCGGTCTAAAAGTCCCTCTGTCTGTATGTCTGCTTGCCAGTCAGCCTGCCTGCCTGACTGCCGGTCGGCCTGTCTGCCTGCCTGCCTGCCTGTCTGTCTGTCATCTGTCGGTCTGTCTGTCAGTCTGTTTGTCTGTCTGGTTGCCTTGGATCTGTCTGATTATTTAGCTATCAGCAGGGGAATCGTTTCTCTCATAATTGCTAGTTTGAATGGGGGTGTTGAGACGTTATTGCTATTTGAATTATTTAGGTTTTCAGTTCTATTTTTGTTGCTTTTTGCCATTTGAGCGAATGATATATTGGATCTATCTGCCTGTCTGTCGGTCTCGTTAGACCAGACAAAACCAGACCCCCCCCAAAAAAAAACTGCGTTCGATACGACCCCCTATAGGAGGGAAGGGGACCACGATCCCCTGAAGGGAAGGATCCGAGTAGGAAGTGAATTTTTAACTACAATGGCAGTTCCTCTCATGGTGTCAATTGGGTTGATGTAGTCATTTCTGTATGTGGTGTAATTTTACACGTTAAATTTATCCGCTGGTCTGCGATGTGTTTCCTGAATTAGAATAAGATCGGGGTTATGCTCATGGACAAACTCCTTGAGCTCACGGATTCTAGCAATCATAAATTTGGCTTTCCATGCAAAAACAGACAGCGAAAGGGGAGGGCATTATCTGGCTTTCTGAACACAATTATTGAGTCCGTAGAAGAAGCAAAAGCTTTTTTCCTCGCAGACCCATTTTTCCTAAAATTTTCTCATGCTGTTCCCAGATTATTTAGTATGTTTTTGTGAAATCAGAGATTCCTAATTCTGCCGTTATTTCGTCTAAAAATTATGTCATATTTCCTGGAATTGCTTTAGGAGACTGAAGCTGACTGAAGGGGAATTATTTGTCTCATAATTGCTAGATTGACTGTGTCGTTTGATTGGTTATTAGAATTTGAATTATTTAGGTTTTCAGTTCTATTATTGTTGGCTTTTGCTGTTTTGGCGAATGATATATTGGATGTAATAGATTGGGATTCCTTTTTTTAGCTTCCTTTTCTGTTAGATTTTTAAGCTGAAATATTATGAGTGAAATTGAACCTGCAGTTTGAAGAAGGGTACAAGCGCCAAAAAATTGAAATTCGTTTTCTTTTTTGCACCATACTGTTATTTACATATAAACGCTCCTTGTAAGCTGTAAAAGTCACTGGAATAGCGGTTGAATGTAAAAAATCTTATACAAAAGTTTAGTGAAGAAAAAATAATACAGAAGAAAGTTTTTTTAAAATTTCCCTCGAAAACAGTATTTGGATTCGTTCCCCTCTTCAAACTGCCGATTCAATTAGGGCATCCCCTCCAGTTAGAAGGACGATCGCCCTGGCGGTTGCAACATTTGGTAACTTCAGCTTTTTTGCTATCTGGCTTTACATGTGGACATTCGTTGCCAAGATGGTCGCCAGCGCACTTAACACAACTCGGGTTCAGAAAGCTTACTGTGATGGTGGAAATGTTGACATTTGAATCATTGCGCGGTTTTCTAAAGGGTATTATAATATTCGATGTTAATTTTAGGATAAAATAGGGAGGTTAGCTCAGAAATCAGGGATTGCTGTATAGAAAGTGTCAAGTCCAAAGTCGTCGTTTTGAGATAAACGGGAGTGAAAAAAAACGGCGTTTGAAAAGTCAGTTTATTTAAGTCTAATTTCTAATTTTTTAAAATAAATTTTTCTAATTTTATTTTTGTTGAGTAAAGAGTGCTAATTCCTTGATTGGGACATAACCCCTTTAACAATAACATGTTTTGTTCTTTTTCACCTATCTCAAATTTTCCCTGAAGAATAAAAATATTTATGAGTGGGATTGGACGGAGCTTACTATACCCTGCAGTCGCCCTTGATTATCCAAACATGTCTGGCTGGATAACTCATTTTAGCCCCTTTAGGACTTAACGCCCTTTGCACTGCAAACACAGTTGTAGTTTTGACTTTATCAGTGGCAGTTAGTTGTACTTGGAATAGGGGGGGGGGAGGAAAAAAACAACTTTTCTAGTTAGCTGGGAAACTTAAATGACAGGGAAGTCAAGCACATCCAGTTTTTCTTTAATGTCCTCCGGAGGGAACTCCTCTGGTAAACCACGGAAAAACTATTTTAATAGCACGTAAGGGGAGAATGAAACCTTTTACTCTGTGGTCGTGCAAGCATTTGGTTATTTCTCGATGATCATCCTCGGTGATGAGGTCAATTCTGATAAATTCGCCGCCGATTTTAATGTGGAACCTTCTTTCACCAGAACAGACCAGACCAGACATGACACGGCACGACATGACATGACCGTGCATGGCATGAGACGACATGGTGCGACACGCCAGTATCGGGGCATGACATGATATGACATGACATGACATGACATGACACGGCAAAACAAGACACGACGATACGAGACGAGCCGACTCGAGACGTGACGTGACGTGACGTGACGGGACAGGATCAGACGAGACGAGACGAGAAGAGACGTGACAAGACGGGACGTGACGAGCCGTGACGGTACAGGACGGGATGAGACGAGACGACACGAGACGGGACGTGGTGAGACGAGACGAGACGAGACACGACGTTACAAGACGGGACGTGACGAGCCATGTCGGAACAGGACGGCATGAGACGAGACGAGATAGAACGTGGCGGGACGAGACGATACGTGAAGTGACGTGACGGGACAGGATGAAACGAGACGAGAAGAGACATGACGAGGCGAATCGAGACATGGCGAGGCGAGTCGAGACATCACGAGGCGAGTCGAGACGGGACGCGGCGAGCCGTGACGGGACAGGACGGGAGAAGACGAGATGAGACAATGAGTTTATCAGTTATTTTCGCGTTGCTTTCTTTTACATAACCGTAAATGGAATCAATCTTTGCAAAATTGTAAAAACTGAACCTTATCTCCATCATCTCATGCTACAGCAGGATGCTTGTAATTAATAAGTTTTTGTCTACACAAAGAGTGGAAGAATGCGTGTTGGAGTCATCTGATGAATTGGACAAAGAAATTCATAAATTTTTTCTTGAAATCGGCATCACGTCAGCAGAGAATTACCGATTATTTCTACATCAAAGCAGTGAGCAACAATTGAAGGTAAAATGAATTTATTTCCATTTGTCTTCATTTTTAGTTAATTTAATTAGTATTCTGTCAGTTTAATGTAATCGATTTTAGTTAATTTAATGCATTCATGATAACTTTTGATAGATTTTATCAGTTTTTTTCATACATCATTATTGAATACACATTGCAAATAATATGTTATACATTTTGTGAACTCTAGAATTTTTCTTAACGGTTCGGATATAGCGAACCACTGAGTATAGCAAACAAAACATTTGTCACCTTGAAGTTCGTTACAACGGGGTTTCGCTGTATATATATACAGTGGACACTCGTTAATTTGAACTCAAAGGTTCTCAGAAAAAAGTTCGAATTATCCGAAGTTTGAATTATTCGATGTTAGGAGAAAATATATAACTTTATATGTGTATCACTGAAGAAGAAAAATCTCCTAGTATGTATAACACCAGTAAATATATTATACTATGTTACCTAAAATTAAACATATTAAAAAGCAATACAGTCTTAACTTAATCATAATATGAAGCAAAAGATATGCAGTAGAAAGTAAACTTGAATTTTCCTTTCGGAAAAAACTGTAAAATGAACGTTTGATTCTGCTTGTGATGCCTACATTCTTCAGCTAGCTTCTCGATTTGAAGTAAACATTTCAGTTCATTTTCGGAGGCAGGTTCCATCTGAATAAATACTTTCAGAGTTTTAATAGAGTCCATTATGGCTTTATCCATTATGGCCGCATTAAAAATATCTTTCGACAGGGAAGTAGAGAAAAGCCGTGGCAGTTTCCTACCGAAATTAAAACATACATCTTCGTTAATATCAGAGATTTGGCCACATACAGTTTGATAAGAAATATTGTGCCTTGACTTAAATCGAGGAAACCATTCATCACTGCATTTAAAATCTTCAATACCCACTCGACTTGCCAATCCTTCAGCCTTCGTCAGCTCTAGGGGTCCATTTATCGGAAAATTTCGAAATCTAACATCCGGGACCCATAGCAGTAGAACTTTTTCTAGATCTTCTTGGGACGCATTTCTCATGCGTTTCTCTTCCTCTAGCATTTTTGATTTTTTCCATGAATCTTTGTTTTACATTCGCCATTCTCTACTTCTTTAAAATTTCTACCTTTGTCTTCAAAGTTAGGGTTTTGTACTTTCCACGTGTAGACGTCCTCAATTTATACATGTTCACGCCACACAATGAGGAAGAAAAACTAGACCACATTAACTTGTCTGCACTGCAGGTATAACTGACGCAGCTACCTAGATTCTGTAGTAAAGACTGCTTTTTCTGAAATTCTAAGAAAATCGATTTAAATAAAGGAAAATTGCTTTTCCGTTTAGCACTAATAAGAAGGACAATAGCTTCTAACGTTTAGCGGACATGCAATAGTCTAGGAATGCAGACATGTGCCACTTTAAACAGAAAAGAAATACAGACGATTTTGACACACAAAATAATAAATACAGTGTGTATTTTCTCCATTAAACGAGGAAAAAGAATTTTTTTTGTCAAATTTTTTGCTCGAATTAACCGAAGTAATAAAAATTTAGTTCGAATTAATGAGATATCTTTAACATTAATTCCAATACAAGTTTTTGGGGGCCTTTGGATTCGTTCGAATTAACCGAAAGTTGGATTTAACCGTGTTCGAATTAACGAGCGTCCACTGTATATATACATATATATATATATATACTGGATATAAAAAATTAAGGAAAAGTCACAAAAAGAGCGGTTACTCAAAAAGTTTTGCGTAGGATTTAATGAAACTTATACACATTATACAACACATAGGTAGGTACAAAATAGCATAAAAAGAAATCGCCAGACAATTATGGTGTTATAGAAACTAGGATATGTATACAATGAACAAATCGGATGTGTTACTTTGGTATAGGAAAAGTACATTTAAAATGGCGGATGATCCCCCCGAAAAGCAATACAGCACATACAGTGATGTGTGATGCTGTCAATTATGCGGTCTATGATTTCGGTAGGAAGTGAGAGCCATTGCTTTTGCAAAGCAGTTCAAATTGTGGATAAGGTATAGGAGGAGGATTGAGAGCAGCTATACGTTGTCCTAAAGCGTCCCAAACATGCTCGATAGGTTTCAGGTCCGGTTATCGAGATGGCCACGCCATGCGCTGAATTGTTTCCTGCTCAAGATAAGCATCCACGATGCGAGCCCTGTGCGGTCTTGCGTTATCGTCCTGTAGCACGAAAGGATCACCTATTGCCCGGGCATAAGTGCGCACATAAGCATCAAGGATGTTATCTCTATAGGTGTGAGCATTCACATTTCCACAGGGAAAGACATGGAGATTTGTGCGTCCACCCAAAGAGACACTATCCCAAACACAGACACTGCCTGATCCGTATGCATCTCTTTCACGGATGTGGAATGGACGAAAACGAGATCCAGGTATTCCAAATCAAAATACGCCTACTATCGCTTTGGAGGCTAAACCTGGACTCATCCGTAAAGAGAACAGCCCTTCAATGGTCACGCGTCCAGTGAACATGTTGACGTGCCCAAAGCAAATGTTCCCGCCTATGACGTGATGTGAGCGGAACGCAAATGGCTGGTCAACTCGCAAAAAGACCACCTTCGTGAAGTCTTCTACGCACGGTTGACGTTGATACCAACCTTCCGGAGTTTGCTGCAAGTGGAGGTTAACTCTTTCTGATATCAGACGGAGTGGCGGTTCTATTCCTTCGTGCGCATAATGACAAATATCGGTCATCGGCACTTGTCGAAGCATATGGACGTCCTTGGCTGAATCTTTTGCATGCCGAATTCGTGGTTAGAAATTGTTGCCAAAGTCTATGAATCACAGACGGAGTCACATTTAGCCATCTGGCCACTTCTGTCTGACTATGTCCTGCTTCTAGTCTCCCAGTAGCTCGCTCACGTAGTTCTTCGGTCAAATGATGCCTGCAGTTCATTGTTACAATTTGGCTATGCCAGATGTCGAATCTCAGCCTCGAAACGACAATTGCCGCCTTGCTCTGAAATATGTACTTTTATGCTCCTCGCAAATGACGTATTCCGAATGCAGCGCCACTATTTTTTATAAAGTAGTATTTTTCATAACCTTTTACTTAACAACATATTCAAATTTTAAACAGATTGGCCTAGTTCTGAAAGTGTTATCCCTATTTTTGTGATTTTTCCTTAAATTTTGAAAACTTTAACATATAGATATATATATAAATAAATAAATAAATAAATAAATGTATATATATATATAAATATATGTATATGTCCTAGCTGAAAACGCGCAATTCGATACGGAGTACATTCAATTTAAATACAACGGTCAATGTATGCAATTAATGCCAAAAATATAAATATATATATTTATATGTATTTATAATAAATATGTCGATCAATGTATACAATTGATGTAAAATATATATATATATATATATATATATATATATATATATATATATTTATAAAACAATCATAAGGAAAATTTTTATAGACAAAATAATGTAGAAGAAAATATTTAAATTAAATGTAATAGGATATGCTAAAGAATATAGTACTGATAATATAGTACAGTTTGAGGAACATAAAATCTTTTATGGCATTTTAATATTTTATTGCATTTTATATGTCCAATCGTCTGCCGTATTAGCACGAAAAAAAATTTTTTTTTGTCTATTTAGTTGTTATGCACGTGACGATAAATTATTTTAAAGTACCAGAAAAAGAAATCACGTGATCAGCATTTAATAAATTAAATTCTGAAAATGAATCTTTAAAAATTCACCAAAAATCAGAAAAGAATTAAAGATTCCAAAAAGATTTCATTTTAAATGACTTTTTATGATCTTTTTCGTGGTATAAATTTTATGACTCTCAGAAAATTATTTTAAATGGAATCTTGAAAAAAGTTACTAAAGCAGCTTAAAAATTTAATTTTAAAAAAACTAAAAAGAATTTTTCAAAAATCTTTCTTAGTGCACCCCTACACTATAAAAAGAATCGCCATGCAGAATTTCCACCCTTTAGGTCCAGCGGTTTTGTCTGTGCGATGTATATTTGTCAGTCAGTCAGTCAGTGAGTCATTCAGATACTGAACTGTTTTATATATATAGATATGTGTGTGTGCCTTTTATTTATTTACTTTTCTATTTTACAGGCAACTTCGCTGGTTGATTTCGGTCTGCCATGCTTTACTGCATTCGGAAGAAAAAATTACTTCCGCAGCAATGGGCAACGTTTTCTTTCATTGGAGCTATTAATGGATCGATCACATCCATATCAAGATTTTTTCCTAAATATCACATCTAGACAGTAAATTTCTGAAAATACAATTGAGATCGAATCTTATCAGTCGCAAAACTAAATCAAGAATTTATAAGACATTAATAATTCCTGCAAGTGAACCATGGAGCTTGAGCATAGACACGCAGTGCTCACTGGACATGTTTTAGAGAAAAATCCTCAGGACTATCTTTGGCCCAGTGCAGGAAGAGAGACGTTGGAGAACCATAATCTATTTGGAACTCCATTGTTGGAGTTCAAAATGGATTGCCCATAAAGCCATACCATTTTGAACTGTATAGACTTTATGGGTAATCACAAATAACACAAGTCATCTGTTGTAATAGATTGAGATGGCTTGGCCATGTTTCGAGAAGTTCGGAAGATGATCCCACTAAGATCTGGACATTTAAAAAACCCGAGGGATCCCGAGCCAGAGGTAGACCACCGACTAGATGGTTAAATGACGCTGAACAAAGACTTTGAAAGTTAAAAATTGGAAAGGACTCGTCGCAGATAGAAGACGCTCGAGGGGTTTGACGCAGCCAGGACCTGTAGGTGCTTACGAAGAAGAAGAAGAAACAGTTACTTTATATCTAAAAAGTGCAACTGGTTAATGCAGACACACAAGAAAGCAACGCGAAAATAACTGATAAACTCATTTTTTTAGTAGCCTAACTGTGGACACGCACACACGCACGCACGCACGCACGCACTCTGTCACTTTGTCTGTACGTCGGTCTAAAAGTCCCTCTGTCTGTATGTCTGCTTGCCAGTCTGCCTGCCTGCCTGACTGCCGGTCGGCCTGTCTGCCTGCCTGCCTGCCTGTCTGTCTGTCATCTGTCGGTCTGTCTGTCAGTCTGTTTGTCTGTCTGGTTGCCTTGGATCTGTCTGATTATTTAGCTATAAGCAGGGGAATCGTTTCTTTCATAATTGCTAGTTTGAATGGGGGTGTTGAGACGTTATTGCTATATGAATTATTTAGGTTTTCAGTTCTATTTTTGTTGCTTTTTGCCATTTGAGCGAATGATATATTGGATCTATCTGCCTGTCTGTCGGTCTCGTTAGACCAGACAAAACCAGACCCCCCCCCCAAAAAAAAACTGCGTTCGATACGACCCCCTATAGGAGGGAAGGGGACCACGATCCCCTGAAGGGAAGGATCCGAGTAGGAAGTGAATTTTTAACTACAATGGCAGTTCCTCTCATGGTGTCAATTGGGTTGATGTAGTCATTCCTGTATGTGGTGTAATTTTACACGTTAAATTTATCCACGGGTCTGCGATGTGTTTCCTGAATTAGAATAAGATCGGGGTTATGCTCATGGACAAACTCCTTGAGCTCACGGATTCTAGCAATCATAAATTTGGCGTTCCATGCAAAAACAGACAGCGAAAGGGGAGGGCATTATCTGGCTTTCTGAACACAATTATTGAGTCCGTAGAAGAAGCTAAAAGCTTTTTTCCTCGCAGACCCATTTTTCCTTAAATTTTATCATGCTGTTCCCAGATTATTTAGTATGTTTTTGTGAAATCAGAGATTCCTAATTCTGCCGTTATTTCGTCTAGAAATTATGTCATATTTCCTGGAATTGCTTTAGGAGACTGAAGCTGACGGAAGGGGAATTATTTGTCTCATAATTGCTAGATTGACTGTGTCGTTTAATTGGTTATTAGAATTTGAATTATTTAGGTTTTCAGTTCTATTATTGTTGGCTTTTGCTGTTTTGGCGAATGATATATTGGATGTAATAGATTGGGATTCTTTTTTTAGCTTCCTTTTCTGTTAGATTTTTAAGCTGAAATATTATGAGTGAAATTGAACCTGCAGTTTGAAGAAGGGAACAAGAGCCAAAAAATTGAAATTCGTTTTCTTTTTTGCACCATACTGTTATTTACATATAAACGCTCCTTGTAAGCTGTAAACGTCACTGGAATAGCGGGTGAATGTAAAGAATCTTATACAAAAGTTTAGTGAAGAAAAAATAATACAGAAGAAAGTTTTTTTAAAATTTCCCTCGAAAACATTATTTGGATTCGTTCCCTTCTTCAAACTGCCGATTCAATTAGGGCCTCCCCTCCAGTTAGAAGGACGATCGCCCTGGCGGTTGCAACATTTGGTAACTTCAGCTTTTTTGCTATCTGGCTTTACATGTGGACATTCGTTGCCAAGATGGTCGCCAGCGCACTTAACACAACTCGGGTTCAGAAAGCTTACTGTGATGGTGGAAATGTTGACATTTGAATCATTGCGCGGTTTTCTAAAGGGTATTATAATATTCGATGTTAATTTTAGGATAAAATAGGGAGGTTAGCTCAGAAATCAGGGATTGCTGTATAGAAAGTGTCAAGTCCAAAGTCGTCGTTTTGAGATAAACGGGATTGAAAAAAAACGGCGTTAGAAAAGTCAGTTTATTTAAGTCTAATTTCTAATTTTTTAAAAATAAATTTTTCTAATTTTATTTTTGTTGAGTAAAGAGTGCTAATTCCTTGATTGGGACATAACCCCTTTAACAATAACATGTTTTGTTCTTTTTCACCTATCTCAAATTTTCCCTGAAGGATAAAAATATTTAGGAGTGGGATTGGACGGAGCTTACTATACCCTGCAGTAGCCCTTGATTATCCAAACATGTCTGGCTGGATAACTCATTTTAGCCCCTTTTGGACTTAACGCCCTTTGCACTGCAAACACAGTTGTAGTTTTGACTTTATCAGTGGCAGTTAGTTGTACTTGGAATAGGGGGGAAGGAAAGAGACAATTTTTCTAGTTAGCTGGGAAACTTAAATGACAGGGAAGTCAAGCGCATCCAGTTTTTCTTTAATGTCCTCCGGAGGGAACTCCTCTGGTAATCCACGGAAAAACTATTTTAATTTCACGTAAGGAGAGAATGAAACTTTTTACTCTGTGGTCGTGCAAGCATTTGGTTATTTCTCGATGATCATCCTCGGTGATGAGGTCAATTCTGATAAATTCGCCGCCGATTTTAATGTGGAACCTTCTTTCACCAGAACAGACCAGACCAGACATGACACGGCACGACATGACATGACCGTGCATGGCACGAGACGACATGGTGCGACACGCCAGTATCGGGGCATGACATGATATAACATGACATGACATGACATGACACGGCAAAACAAGACACGACGATACGAGACGAGCCGACTCGAGACGTGACGTGACGTGACGTGACGGGACAGGATCAGACGAGACGAGAAGAGACGTGACAAGACGGGACGTGACCAGACTTGACGGTACAGTACGGGATGAGACGAGACGATACGAGACGGGACGTGGTAAGACGAGACGAGACGAGACGAGACGTGACAAGACGGGACGTGACGAGCCATGACGGGACAGGACGGCATTAGAAGACACGAGATAGGACGTGGCGGGACGAGACGATACGTTAAGTGACGTGACGGACAGGATGAGACGAAACGAGAAGAGACATGACGAGGCGAGTCGAGACGGGACGTGGCGAGCTGTGACGGGACAGGACGGGAGAAGACGAAATGAGACAATGAGTTTATCAGTTATTTTCGCGTTGCTTTCTTTTACATAACCGTAAATGAAATCAATCTTTGCAAAATTGTAAAAACTGAACCTTAAATTTTTTCTGAATCATTTTATTTTATATTTTAAAAATATTTTTTAATTGTTCAAACTCAAACCAGTAAATATGTCGAAATGAAATACACTGCTCAGAACAATTAGGGGAGCACATGGTTTTAACGAAATTTCGCAAATACTTATACCGATAAGTAACATAAAATAAATCATCCATAATTTAAAGCCTAGCAGGAAACAGAAGAAGAAAACTTCAGATGCAAATTAAAGTTCATAACGTTAAAAAGCAGAAGAGGAACATAAGGGCGGAAATCGGGATGTTGCAGAAACGTCTGTTTCACTGCCTTAACTGTGAATTTCGATTGTTCAGTTATTCTTTTTGAGAAAAGGTGACTTGAAATTCTCTCAACAACGTGATTTATCGGAATCCATGGCATGGCGTATTATAGGTAGACTTGAATCCGGGCAAACACAACGTAGTGTCGCGAACGCTGTTGGAGTCGCCAGAAGTGTTGCTGCAAATCTGTGGAATCGATTCCAAGAAATAGTGAATGTCGACCAGGGCAAGATCGGCCACGCGCCACTACAGCAACTGATGACCGGTATATACTGTTAACAGCTCTTCGAAACAGAACAGACAATGCTACTCAGCTGCAAAGACATTTGCTCTTGGCAACAGGACGAAGGGTGTCCAGCCAAACAGTACGCAATAGGCTTCATCAATGAGGTCGCTATGCACGTAGGCCAATGCTTTACATTCCGTTGACCTCACGCCACCGTGCGGCCCGAAGAAGATGGGCTGCTGAACATCGTGATTGGGAGCAACATGATTGGAGCCAAGTGCTGTTTACAGATGAGTCCCGATTCAGTCTGGAGTGTGACACCCGACGTGTTTTGGTATGGAGGGAAAGGGACACTGATATCAACACATTCGTTCGTGAAAGATCACAATAGAGACCAGCTGGTTTTATGGTATGGGGTGGAATAAACATAGTTGGACGTACGGACCTGCATATCATTCGGAATGGTACTTTGACGGCCCGAAGGTATGCAGACGAGATTCTGAGACCTCATATCATACCTTACGCTGCAGCCAATGGCGATTCCTTTGTTTTCCAGCATGTTAATACCAGACCGCACACAGTTCGTCTTGTGGAGAACATGCTTGAAGCTGAAACAATACAGCGTATGGAATGGCCAGCGTGCTCTCCTGACCTGAATCCAATCGAGCATGTTTGGGACATGCTCGGACGACGCATTGCTGCGAGACCAAGGCCTACTTTTACTTTTAGAGACTTGGAGATTGCACTTGTTAAGAAGTGCAACAGTATTCCCTAAAGTCTTAACATCGATAACATCATCGCATCCATGGAAAACAAGTTTGCAGCACTCTTAGCTGTTCGAGGAAACCACACGCCATATTAAAAATCTTGCATCATTTCTAAACAATACTTTTTTTTATCGTTTACATGTAACCAAATTGTTGCCCTAATCATCTTTCAATGTTTTTTCCATATTTTCAAAGAATTAAAGCTTAATTAGAAATTTTTTTACGTCTTTTTTTCTGTATTGCGCATTGATACACGTGTACTATCCATTTTTGCAAATATGTGGCTGTCTCGCAAGGTTTTCTTAACTTCTTTGCTTGCTCCCCAAATTTTTTTGAGCAGTGAATATATGATGGAAACCGCTTTCATAATCATTGACACATATATAGTATAATATGTAAGTATGTATGTGTGCGCTTGTGTATATTATAAAATGAACAGCCAGCTGTACTGTAGCAATTAAAGCCTATGTTTGGCATTTTAAGGGGATGATGGACATTACAAAGCGATTTTTGAAATTTTTACCTCAGAGATATGAAATTTTGCATATATATATATATCCATTAATGTATAAATTTATTAAAACTTATAAAATTTTATATAAATTAAAAATTTTATAATTTAAAAATTGAAATTAATTTTTTAATGCTCCTTGCGATTTTATTAACTTCCCCCTCAATTTTGCATTTATATTGCTTGTAAGTACATTTTGAAAGAGTTATGTATTATTTTGTGCTTTCGTCGAATAGTTAATTTTTAGGAAATATTTTTATGCTTGTACTGGGAATTTTCCAGAAATTTTTGTACTTTTCTACACTAAAGTTAAAGTTTTATTATGTGAATGATCTCGAAACCTAAAATGCATACACAACTTTATTTTGATGTATTAAAGGAGTCTTTTTTTATAAATTTAATAAAATTTCGTCAAAAATTATGACGCATGGAGCATTTCAAAGACTTATACTCATTTTGAAAAATACTCAGTCTGAGAAATACTCATTCTGAGAAACAGGCCATTTAAAAGATGTTTTTCCCCTAACTTTAATGCTGACATTTCTAGCCACCAAGTTTTCATTTTACTTTTCACTACACATTTTAAATGCTTTTTATTCCAATATTTATATCTTTTATAAATACAAATGTATTATAATTTGAAAAAATCAGTTCATATATTTTCAGTTCTTGCTTATTTATGCATTGCTGTATTGGATTAAATAATTTCTTCAAAAAGTTCGAAATCTGCCAGCATCATAACTTCTGGTTGCCACCGCGCACGTTAAATATCGATTTTAGAATTAAACGAAATGTAAAACAAAGTTTCACAGATCTTTGTTTGCATATTTCTTATTTACATTTCCATGGCCATTTAAAGATTTCTTTAATCTTTTTAATTGCTTGAAGTATTTTATAAGCTAAGTTATTTACATGTGGCTTTTTGTAAATGATTCTGCGAAAAGGGTAAAATATTAATACACCAAAAAAAATTTTCAATCTTTGTTCGTTTTTGGTAATTTGAAATTCCATCACCCCCTTAAAAGTTAAAGAAAAAATGCTAGTCAATTTATTATATTGTTGAACACAAACATTATTCTGATGCCTAAGCAGCTTTTTTGCTATTCTACCGAGATACGTATGTCATATTTTTTTATATTACAGTGGTACCTCGCTTTACGAACGACTCGGTTTGCGAACGTTTCGGTTTACGAACAAGCACAGGAGATGCTGCTATCTGTGGATAGGCGATGGAAGCATACGTCACACTTATTCGGTTCACGAACAGTTGACATGTCAAGATCAGATGGGATTTCTCTATCACAGCTCAAACGTTCGTTGGTCGTGAATTTCGCTGATTACTTTTTGTAGGTATTTTTTGTTTAAATAAGCTCTCAATATGGATCCCAAGAATATGGCAAGAGCAAGTGATATTGCTAGCAGGAAACCTAACCTACCTATTGAGAAAATGATGGAAGAAATAGGTAATAAAGTCAGCTGCTGTTACTAAAGGAGTGATTCTTTTAATGAAGCAAAGGCCTCAAATTATAGAAAAAGTAAAAAAATTCTTGCTTGTGTGGATACGTGAAAAAGAGATTTTTGATGATAGTAATAGAGACTTTAATATGCGAAAAAGAAGAAGTTGCAGAGTGATTTGGTAGCTAAAATAGAGTAGAAAGGGTGTTGAATGTGAATATTTTAAAGCTAGTAGAGGCCGGTTTAAGAAATTCTGCAAATGGAATTCATAGTGTTTTTAGGCATGCGAAGATCACTAGTTCAAATAAAAGGACTCCAGATGAATATGCTGATGAATTCAAAAAGTTTGTGAAGAGTGAAAGCTACATGCGAAATCAAGATTTTTAACTCTGATTAAATAGGATTGTTTAAGGAAAAATTGCCAAGAAGAACCTATATTACCAAAGAGGAGAAGGCACAACCCGAGCTCAAGTCTATGAAGGACAGGCTTACACATTTTATTGTGTGCTAATGCAAGTGGTGATTGTAAAATCAAGCTACTTTTAGTTTACCACTCTGAAAATCCTCGTACATTGAAGAAAAATAATGTTACGAAAGCTAAACTGCTTGTAATGTGGAGAGTAAATGCTAAGGCCTAGGTAACAGGATTCATTTTTATAGAGTGTATTGTTGTTCTCACTAGCGTTCAAGCAATATCTCGGGGAGAATGGTTTGGCTTTGAAGAATATTCTCGTCATAGATAACTCTCCTGCTCATGTTATAAGTTTCGAAAAAAGACCTGAACATCTAATATAACTTCATTAACGTAAAATTTCTACAATCCAACACAACTCCTTTGCTTCAACTTATGGACCAGCAGGTAATTTGTAATTTTAAAAAATTGTGTATCATAGCACTCTTTCCAAGGTGTTTTCAAGTCACAAATGGCACCTATTTGACCCTGAGAGATTTTTGGAGGAGCACTTCGTCCTCCTCATATGCTTAACTGCATCAACATTATTGATAAGGCCTGGAAGGGGGGGGTCTTATCGTACCTTGTAGTCTGCCTGGAAGAAAATTGGGGTCAACTTGTGTGCCTATCGAAGGCATAATGAAGAGGCGGAAGTGGGACATGTGGATGAGATAGTGTCCATGGAGAAAAGTATGGGCTTTGAAGGTCGACTGTAAAGATGTGGAGGAACTCGTGGAAGAACACAGCGAAGAACTCACCTCGGAAAAACTTGTTGAGCTGCAGAGTCAACAGGTGAACACTATCCAGGAAGAGTATTTATCAAAGAAAGACAGTGATAGGGATAAAGTTTCTATTGCGATGATAAAAGTAATTTGCAGCAAGTAGAGTGAAGTACAGGCATTAATTGAAGACCATCACAATAATAAATATGTGACCAACAGAACAATTAATATTCTAAATGACAATGTGATGTCCCACTAGTGAAATGCTTCGGAAAAGCAAAAGACAAATTTCTTTGGATCGGTATCTTTTGCCAAAATCAGCTAGTGAGACTGAAAGTAGACGAAGAGAAAAACACTAAAATGAGAATTGCTGTTTTATGTTACGGAAGATGACTTACATTCCAAGCAGTAGTATATGTAGTCCTCTATTCAATAATCCGCAATTCATTTTTTGTCACCATTTCGTTATAACTGAACGCATTAAAACAAGGTAAAAAATAACTATGTTCTAGGGGGTGAAAGAATAAATTCTTCACCCGTTAATTTATATGGGAAAAACTGCTTCGGTTTACGAATGTTTCGGAACGAATTAAGTTTGTAAACCAAGGTACCACTTTTTTTGATTTTATATTATTTAAAAATATTATTATATATTTTGTGCTAATGGTCATTTCAAACTGTTTTTATATATATTTGGAATGTATTTGAAGAAAAATTATTCGTGTAAATTATGAATCAAAATGTAATAAAACTTATTTTACTTTGTTTCTAATTCCTTTGCTTTTTGTCTAAAAACCTTTTTCAAGAGAAATAGATACATGCATACTGAAAAAATTCGTACTGATGTGAAAAACAGGTTACTTCCTTCTCGATGTATTTCTCTTCATATCTTGACCCAGTGCAGAAAGAGAATAGTTCTATAATTAAAAATAAAACACGGCGCTTCTTAAAATTTGACTGAAGACAGACGGTGTGATTAATGGGGAGAATGCTGTGCTGGAGAGATTAATGTTCTTAAATAGGTTTGAATGGGATGCTTGCTTCATGCTACATTTACTGAATGGGAAAGCTTTGGGAGGATACTTGACCTCAGGGGACACTAATGTTAATGGAAGCTAGGAGACATACTATACACATTAATATACATAGCATATATATTACGTATTCTATTCGGTGATTCATTCGAAAGAGACTCCGAATATTCTGCAATACGATGAAGCAATCTGAACCAAAATCAATACGTTACAAACCTTGACACATGCGTAATCGATGCTGGAAGTGATCTTTGTATATTTTGACGCCATGTTCTTGAACGTATTGGCAAGGAAATCGGTCGAAATTGCAGCAGTTTCACACTGGATGTCTTCTTTCAAATCTTCAACAGTGCGGAGCTTGTTCTGCTGGACGTTTTCCCAAGAAAGAAGTGTGGTAGTGTCAGATCCTTCGTAAAAGGACCCTATTGCTGAAAAAGAAATCAATGTGTCCCATGCTGTTCGCCGATATTTTTCCATATTCCTGGAAGTAACGTTCTGTTAACGTCCTGTTGATACAAGAACTGCTCAAAAATGTCCATGATCCCATCGGAGTTGGTGTCAAAGAAAATTGGGCCTGTGATATACAATCGAGTCACACACAAACTTTTGGAACATGGAGCGGTGTTTGGTTAGAGATTTTCCGCGGCCCACATACGGGAGTTAACGTAAACCAGCAAACGGAACCACACTTCATACGAGAACCATGTAATGGGATGTGCCATCTACTGAGGAGCACATTTTGCGTTTTTTCATTCGGATTGCTTGGTTCTTTTTGAAGGATCCGCATAAGTAAATACGCATAAGTAATACATATTCAATAAAACTTTTAATTCCTCACAAATCAACGAAAAATATTTAATACTGAACAGATATATATATATATATATATATATATATATATATATATATATATATATATATATATATATATATATATATATATATATATATATATATATATATATATATACAGTCGAACCTCCATATATCGAACTGCCCTATATCGAAATTTTCTATATATCGAACTCTTAGCAAATCTCCATGTTCATTACATAGAAAAACTGTTTCCATATATCGAAAAAATCTCTATATATCGAAATTTTTTTTCAAGACATATTGGGAGATTTCATTCTAGTTTAGAATAAAATCTCCCAATTTTTGGCGTTTGAAACAATACGTCGTAGACTTCAATTCGCGAAAATGTCCCTGATGAAGTTTTTAGTGGACTGAATAAATGCGAACATTTCTTTGATGAACTTTCTGCAAAACTGGCTGTTCAGCAAGATATTCGCAGTTTTTTTAAACGAATGTAACTGTGATCATTGTAACCACTGTCTGGATTATTGTTTTTTAAAGGGTATGTAGTACTCAATAAATCTTTCATATTAATTCATTTTTTTGTTAACTTTCATTTAATGTGATTCGCATATAAATTGGAAATGGAGGTTAGTATACGAAACTCCATTATGAGTTTTAGGAGAATTATGATAAAACTAAGATCACTTTTTTAGTTATTAATTTTCATTTAATGTGATTCGCATATAAATTGGAAATGGAGTTTCTCATACAAAAATTAGCTTTAATTTTAATGTTTTAGGAGAATTATGATAAAACTAAGATCAATTCTATATATCGAAATTTCTATATATCGAATTTTTTTCCGGCACTTTGCTACTTCGATATATGGAGGTTCGACTGTATAGCATCAGGATACTTTGATGACATGAAGATGGCTGTAATTATGTATTTTTTCCACTAACTGTTGTCGGCAGGGGACCTACTGCATCAATGTTTAATTTTGAAAAGACTTCTTGTATGACAGGTACCAATTTCAGGGGTGCCTTTATCTTATCGTTTGGTTTGCCAGCTCTTTGGCAGCTATCACAAGATCGCACGAAGTCTTCCATATCTTTATAACATTTGGGCCAAAAAAGTACTTTGCCATTCTATCTTTTGACTTAGTAACGCCCAGATGACCTGATGTATCTTCATGACACAGTCTCATAACTCGGTCTCTATACTCCTCTGGGATATCCAAAAGTTTCTTAGTGTCTCCTGAGCTGTCTTCCTGACATTTGATTAGCAGATTTTTATCAATGATAAACTTTGATCCTTTTTGGCATTTTGAATCTTCGTTAACAATCTTGAAAATGGACTGTAATACTTCACTATCCATCTGGGACTTAGAAAACTGCTCATGGTTTGTCTTCAAGAGAGAAAGCTCATTTGAATTGGTTTCCACTGGAGGCAAAAATTCGTCATCTATGATTATAGAAGTGTCGTTTTGCTCTTGGACCTCTGTTACAAATTCCTTGCTGGATTCTTCATTTAGAGCACTCTTATTTGGATTAGATTCTTGTTCGGGCCTAAACTCTCTTCATTTTCTGTCTTTTCTCTTTCCTTTTGGGCGCGAGTCTGCACTGCACTAAGATGAGAAATCGAAATCTTTCCCACCTGCAAATTTGGTAATCTGACTGCAGTTCGATTTCCTAAAATATAGCGCCTTGAGATATCTATCTAGATATGTATATCTATATCTAGATATCTATATCTATATCTAGATATCTATATCTATATCAAGATATCTATATCTATATCTAGATATCTATATCTATATCTATATCTAGATATCTATATCTATATCTATATCTAGATATCTATATCTATATCTATATCTAGATATCTATATCTATATCTATATCTAGATATCTATATCTATATCTATATCTAGATATCTATATCTATATCTATATCTAGATATCTATATCTATATCTATATCTAGATATCTATATCTATATCTATATCTAGATATAGATATATCTATATACATATCGAGATATCTATCTTGATAGATATCTATCAAGATATCTATTTATGGAGAAATCGAGATATCTATCTCTCAAGCTATCTATCGAGATATCTCGAGATATCAGATATCTCGATATCTATCTATCGAGATATATCGAGATATCAGATATCTCGATATCTATCTATCGAGATATATATACCTAGATATATATACATAAGATACCTAGATATATCGATAGATAGATTTCTCGATCGATAGATAGTTATCTCGAAAGATAGATATCTCGAAAGATAGATATCTCGATAGGTAAATATCTCGATAGATATCCTTAGATATCTCGATAGTTAGATATCTCGATATGTAGATACATATAATCGTGATAATATCGATTAATAGATAATCGATATCACGATATCTGATACGTGATCTGATACACGATATCTGATAAGATATCGTGATATCTCGACAGTGATAAGATATCGTGATATGTAATCGTGATATACATCGTGATCTTATCACGATGATAGTGATAAGATATCGCGATAAGATATCCTCCGTTATCACCGTTTCGATATCTCGATATCTCAAGATTCTATCGAGATATCAGATATCAGATATCAGATATCGAGATATCAGATATCGAGATATCAGATATCAAGATATCAGATATCGAGATATCAGATATCGAGATACCGGATATCGAGATATCAGATATCGAGATATCTGATATCGAGATACCGGATATCGAGATATCAGATATCGAGATACCGGATATCGAGATATCAGACATCGAGATATCTGATATCGAGATATCAGATATCGAGATACCGGATATCGAGATACCGGATATCGAGATATCTGATATCTCGATATCTGATATCGAGATATCAGATATCTCGATATCTGATATCGAGATATCCCATATCTCGATATCTCGATATCGAGATATCGAGATATCCGATATCGAGCTATCTATCGATATATCTTTCTATCTATCGAGATATCGAGATCTTGATATAGAGATATCTTGATATCTTTTTACATATAGAGATATCTATTTCTCTAGATATCTAGATATCTAGATATCGAAATATATACCTATCGAGATATCTATCATCTATCTATCGTTATATCTATCTATCTATCATATTATCTATCTGGATATCTAGATATCTATCGAAATACATATTGAGATATCTATATATTGGAGATATCGATCGACAAATCTTTCGAAATATCTATCTACCGATATATCTATCGAGATATCTATGTATCGCGATATCTATCAATCGAGATATCTATATCAAAATATCGAGATATCGATATATCCATATATATATATATCGAGATATCTATCGAGATATCTACGTATCGAATTTTCTAACGAGATACCTATCCAGATATCTACAATCGAGATATCTATCGAGATATCTATTGAGATTT
Organism: Dolomedes plantarius; assembly: GCA_907164885.2. Lineage (NCBI taxonomy): Eukaryota > Metazoa > Arthropoda > Arachnida > Araneae > Dolomedidae > Dolomedes > Dolomedes plantarius. Next base: position 2,722,378 of record OU015497.1, on the reverse strand, counting down.
CTATCTATCGAGATATCTAGGTATCGAGATATCTCTCGAGATATCTATTGATCGAGATATCTATCAAGATATCAATTTCTGGAGATATCTCTCGAGATATCTATATATCGAGAAATCTATCTATCGAGATCTATCCATCCATCGAGATCAATCTATCTATCCATCTATCGAGATATCTATCTATGGAGAAATCTATTTATCGAGATATCTATCTCTCAAGCGATATCACATATCTCGATATCTATCTATCTATCGAGAGATATCTATCTAGATATCTATATCTATATCTAGATATCTATATCTATATCTAGATATCTATATCTATATCTAGATATCTATATCTATATCTAGATATCTATATCTATATCTAGATATCTATATCTATATCTATATCTAGATATAGATATATCTATATACATATCGAGATATCGATCTTGATAGATATCTATCAAGATATCTATCTATGGAGAAATCGAGATATCTATCTCTCAAGCTATCTATCGAGATATCTCGAGATATCAGATATCTCGATATCTATCTATCGAGATATATCGAGATATATCGAGATATCAGATATCTCGATATCTATCTATCGAGATATATATACCTAGATATATATACATAAGATACCTAGATATATCGATAGATAGATTTCTCGATCGATAGATAGTTATCTCGAAAGATAGTTATCTCGAAAGATAGATATCTCGAAAGATAGATATCTCGATAGGTAAATATCTCGATAGATATCCTTAGATATCTCGATAGTTAGATATCTCGATATGTAGATACATATAATCGTGATAATATCGATTAATAGATAATCGATATCACGATATCTGATACGTGATCTGATACACGATATCTGATAAGATATCGTGATATCTCGACAGTGATAAGATATCGTGATATGTAATCGTGATATACATCGTGATCTTATCACGATGATAGTGATAAGATATCGCGATAAGATATCCTCCGTTATCACCGTTTCGATATCTCGATATCTCAAGATTCTATCGAGATATCAGATATCAGATATCAGATATCGAGATATCAGATATCGAGATATCAGATATCAAGATATCAGATATCGAGATATCAGATATCGAGATACCGGATATCGAGATATCAGATATCGAGATATCTGATATCGAGATACCGGATATCGAGATATCAGATATCGAGATACCGGATATCGAGATATCAGACATCGAGATATCTGATATCGAGATATCAGATATCGAGATACCGGATATCGAGATACCGGATATCGAGATATCAGATATCTCGATATCTGATATCGAGATATCAGATATCTCGATATCTGATATCGAGATATCCCATATCTCGATATCTCGATATCGAGATATCGAGATATCCGATATCGAGCTATCTATCGATATATCTTTCTATCTATCGAGATATCGAGATCTTGATATAGAGATATCTTGATATCTTTTTACATATAGAGATATCTATTTCTCTAGATATCTAGATATCTAGATATCGAAATATATACCTATCGAGATATCTATCATCTATCTATCGTTATATCTATCTATCTATCATATTATCTATCTGGATATCTAGATATCTATCGAAATACATATTGAGATATCTATATATTGGAGATATCGATCGACATATCTTTCGAAATATCTATCTACCGATATATCTATCGAGATATCTATGTATCGCGATATCTATCAATCGAGATATCTATATCAAAATATCGAGATATCGATATATCCATATATATATATATCGAGATATCTATCGAGATATCTACGTATCGAATTTTCTAACGAGATACCTATCCAGATATCTACAATCGAGATATCTATCGAGATATCTATTGAGATTTCTATCTATCGAGATATCTAGGTATCGAGATATCTCTCGAGATATCTATTGATCGAGATATCTATCAAGATATCAATTTCTGGAGATATCTCTCGAGATATCTATATATCGAGAAATCTATCTATCGAGATCTATCCATCCATCGAGATCAATCTATCTATCCATCTATCGAGATATCTATCTATGGAGAAATCTATTTATCGAGATATCTATCTCTCAAGCGATATCACATATCTCGATATCTATCTATCTATCGAGAGATATCTATCTAGATATCTATATCTATATCTAGATATCTATATCTATATCTAGATATCTATATCTATATCTAGATATCTATATCTATATCTAGATATAGATATCTATATCTAGATATAGATATAGATATATCTATATACATATCGAGATATCGATCTTGATAGATATCTATCAAGATATCTATCTATGGAGAAATCGAGATATCTATCTCTCAAGCTATCTATCGAGATATCTCGAGATATCAGATATCTCGATATCTATCTATCGAGATATATCGAGATATATCGAGATATCAGATATCTCGATATCTATCTATCGAGATATATATACCTAGATATATATACATAAGATACCTAGATATATCGATAGATAGATTTCTCGATCGATAGATAGTTATCTCGAAAGATAGTTATCTCGAAAGATAGATATCTCGAAAGATAGATATCTCGATAGGTAAATATCTCGATAGATATCCTTAGATATCTCGATAGTTAGATATCTCGATATGTAGATACATATAATCGTGATAATATCGATTAATAGATAATCGATATCACGATATCTGATACGTGATCTGATACACGATATCTGATAAGATATCGTGATATCTCGACAGTGATAAGATATCGTGATATGTAATCGTGATATACATCGTGATCTTATCACGATGATAGTGATAAGATATCGCGATAAGATATCCTCCGTTATCACCGTTTCGATATCTCGATATCTCAAGATTCTATCGAGATATCAGATATCAGATATCAGATATCGAGATATCAGATATCGAGATATCAGATATCAAGATATCAGATATCGAGATATCAGATATCGAGATACCGGATATCGAGATATCAGATATCGAGATATCTGATATCGAGATACCGGATATCGAGATATCAGATATCGAGATACCGGATATCGAGATATCAGACATCGAGATATCTGATATCGAGATATCAGATATCGAGATACCGGATATCGAGATACCGGATATCGAGATATCAGATATCTCGATATCTGATATCGAGATATCAGATATCTCGATATCTGATATCGAGATATCCCATATCTCGATATCTCGATATCGAGATATCGAGATATCCGATATCGAGCTATCTATCGATATATCTTTCTATCTATCGAGATATCGAGATCTTGATATAGAGATATCTTGATATCTTTTTACATATAGAGATATCTATTTCTCTAGATATCTAGATATCTAGATATCGAAATATATACCTATCGAGATATCTATCATCTATCTATCGTTATATCTATCTATCTATCATATTATCTATCTGGATATCTAGATATCTATCGAAATACATATTGAGATATCTATATATTGGAGATATCGATCGACATATCTTTCGAAATATCTATCTACCGATATATCTATCGAGATATCTATGTATCGCGATATCTATCAATCGAGATATCTATATCAAAATATCGAGATATCGATATATCCATATATATATATATCGAGATATCTATCGAGATATCTACGTATCGAATTTTCTAACGAGATACCTATCCAGATATCTACAATCGAGATATCTATCGAGATATCTATTGAGATTTCTATCTATCGAGATATCTAGGTATCGAGATATCTCTCGAGATATCTATTGATCGAGATATCTATCAAGATATCAATTTCTGGAGATATCTCTCGAGATATCTATATATCGAGAAATCTATCTATCGAGATCTATCCATCCATCGAGATCAATCTATCTATCCATCTATCGAGATATCTATCTATGGAGAAATCTATTTATCGAGATATCTATCTCTCAAGCGATATCACATATCTCGATATCTATCTATCTATCGAGAGATATCTATCTAGATATCTATATCTATATCTAGATATCTATATCTATATCTAGATATCTATATCTATATCTAGATATCTATATCTATATCTAGATATCTATATCTATATCTATATCTAGATATAGATATATCTATATACATATCGAGATATCGATCTTGATAGATATCTATCAAGATATCTATCTATGGAGAAATCGAGATATCTATCTCTCAAGCTATCTATCGAGATATCTCGAGATATCAGATATCTCGATATCTATCTATCGAGATATATCGAGATATATCGAGATATCAGATATCTCGATATCTATCTATCGAGATATATATACCTAGATATATATACATAAGATACCTAGATATATCGATAGATAGATTTCTCGATCGATAGATAGTTATCTCGAAAGATAGTTATCTCGAAAGATAGATATCTCGAAAGATATATATCTCGATAGGTAAATATCTCGATAGATATCCTTAGATATCTCGATAGTTAGATATCTCGATATGTAGATACATATAATCGTGATAATATCGATTAATAGATAATCGATATCATGATATCTGATACGTGATCTGATACACGATATCTGATAAGATATCGTGATATCTCGACAGTGATAACATATCGTGATATGTAATCGTGTTATACATCGTGATCTTATCACGATAACCGTGATAAGATCTCGTGATAAGATATCATCCGTTATCACCGTTTCGATATCTCGATATCTCGAGATTCTATCGAGATATAAGATATCGAGATATCAGTTATCGAGATATAAGATATCGAGATATCACATATCGAGATATCAGATATCGAGATACCGGATATCGAGATATCAGATATCGAGATACCGGATATCGAGATATCAGATATCGAGATATCTGATATCGAGATACCGGATATCGAGATATCAGATATCGAGATATCTGATATCGAGATATCAGATATCGAGATACCGGATATCGAGATACCGGATATCGAGATATCAGATATCTCGATATCTGATATCGAGATATCTGATATCGAGATATCAGATATCTCGATATCTGATATCGAGATATCCCATATCTCGATATCTCGATATCGAGATATCGAGATATCCGATATCGAGCTATCTATCGATATATCTTTCTATCTATCGAGATATCGAGATCTTGATATAGAGATATCTTGATATCTTTTTACATATAGAGATATCTATTTCTCTAGATATCTAGATATCTAGATATCGAAATATATACCTATCGAGATATCTATCATCTATCTATCGTTATATCTATCTATCTATCATATTATCTATCTGGATATCTAGATATCTATCGAAATACATATTGAGATATCTATATATTGGAGATATCGATCGACATATCTTTCGAAATATCTATCTACCGATATATCTATCGAGATATCTATGTATCGCGATATCTATCAATCGAGATATCTATATCAAAATATCGAGATATCGATATATCCATATATATATATATCGAGATATCTATCGAGATATCTACGTATCGAATTTTCTAACGAGATACCTATCCAGATATCTACAGATATATCTATCGAGATATCTGTCGAGATATCTATTGAGATTTCTATCTATCGAGATATCTAGGTATCGAGATATCTCTCGAGATATCTATTGATCGAGATATCTATCAAGATATCAATTTCTGGAGATATCTCTCGAGATATCTATATATCGAGAAATCTATCTATCGAGATCTATCCATCCATCGAGATCAATCTATCTATCCATCTATCGAGATATCTATCTATGGAGAAATCTATTTATCGAGATATCTATCTCTCAAGCGATATCACATATCTCGATATCTATCTATCTATCGAGAGATATCTATCTAGATATCTATATCTATATCTAGATATCTATATCTATATCTAGATATCTATATCTATATCTAGATATCTATATCTATATCTAGATATCTATATCTATATCTAGATATCTATATCTATATCTATATCTAGATATAGATATATCTATATACATATCGAGATATCGATCTTGATAGATATCTATCAAGATATCTATCTATGGAGAAATCGAGATATCTATCTCTCAAGCTATCTATCGAGATATCTCGAGACATCAGATATCTCGATATCTATCTATCGAGATATATCGAGATATATCGAGATATCAGATATCTCGATATCTATCTATCGAGATATATATACCTAGATATATATACATAAGATACCTAGATATATCGATAGATAGATTTCTCGATCGATAGATAGTTATCTCGAAAGATAGTTATCTCGAAAGATAGATATCTCGAAAGATATATATCTCGATAGGTAAATATCTCGATAGATATCCTTAGATATCTCGATAGTTAGATATCTCGATATGTAGATACATATAATCGTGATAATATCGATTAATAGATAATCGATATCATGATATCTGATACGTGATCTGATACACGATATCTGATAAGATATCGTGATATCTCGACAGTGATAAGATATCGTGATATGTAATCGTGTTATACATCGTGATCTTATCACGATAACCGTGATAAGATCTCGTGATAAGATATCATCCGTTATCACCGTTTCGATATCTCGATATCTCGAGATTCTATCGAGATATAAGATATCGAGATATCAGTTATCGAGATATAAGATATCGAGATATCACATATCGAGATATCAGATATCGAGATACCGGATATCGAGATATCAGATATCGAGATACCGGATATCGAGATATCAGATATCGAGATATCTGATATCGAGATACCGGATATCGAGATATCAGATATCGAGATATCTGATATCGAGATATCAGATATCGAGATACCGGATATCGAGATACCGGATATCGAGATATCAGATATCTCGATATCTGATATCGAGATATCCCATATCTCGATATCTCGATATCGAGATATCCGATATCGAGCTATCTATCGATAATATTAATCAATATAACGATAAATAACGATTATTTATCGTTATATCTATTTATCTTTCTATCTATCGAGATATCTGATATAGATCTAGATATAGATCTTGATATAGATCTAGATACCTTGATATCTTTTTACATATCGAGATATCCATTTCTCTAGATATCTAGATATCTAGATATCAAGATATCTACCTATCGAGATATCTAGATATCAAGATATCTACCTATCGAGATATCTATAATCTATCTATCGTTATATCTATCTATCTTATTATCTATCTATCTATCTTATTATCTATCTGGATATCGAGATATCGAGATATCGAGATATCCGATATCGAGCTATCTATCGATATATCTTTCTATCTATCGAGATATCGAGATCTTGATATAGAGATATCTTGATATAGATATAGATACCTATCTATCTTGATATCTTTTTACATATAGAGATATCTATTTCTCTAGATATCTAGATATCTAGATATCGAAATATATACCTATCGAGATATCTATCATCTATCTATCGTTATATCTATCTATCTATCATATTATCTATCTGGATATCTAGATATCTATCGAAATACATATTGAGATATCTATATATTGGAGATATCGATCGACATATCTTTCGAAATATCTATCTACCGATAGATATTTATATCTATCTACCGATAGATATCTATGTATCGCGATATCTATCAATCGAGATATCTATATCAAAATATCGAGATATCGATATATCCATATATATATATATCGAGATATCTATCGAGATATCTACGTATCGAATTTTCTAACGAGATACCTATCCAGATATCTACAGAGATATCTATCGAGATATCTATCGAGATATCTATTGAGATTTCTATCTATCGAGATATCTAGGTATCGAGATATCTCTCGAGATATCTATTGATCGAGATATCTATCAAGATATCAATTTCTGGAGATATCTCTCGAGATATCTATATATCGAGAAATCTATCTATCGAGATCTATCCATCCATCGAGATCAATCTATCTATCCATCTATCGAGATATCTATCTATGGAGAAATCTATTTATCGAGATATCTATCTCTCAAGCGATATCACATATCTCGATATCTATCTATCTATCGAGAGATATCTATCTAGATATCTATATCTATATCTAGATATCTATATCTATATCTAGATATCTATATCTATATCTAGATATAGATATAGATATATCTATATACATATCGAGATATCGATCTTGATAGATATCTATCAAGATATCTATCTATGGAGAAATCGAGATATCTATCTCTCAAGCTATCTATCGAGATATATCCAGATATATCGAGATATCAGATATCTCGATATCTATCTATCGAGATATATATACCTAGATATATATACATAAGATACCTAGATATATCGATAGATAGATTTCTCGATCGATAGATAGTTATCTCGAAAGATAGATATCTCGAAAGATAGATATCTCGATAGGTAAATATCTCGATAGATATCCTTAGATATCTCGATAGTTAGATATCTCGATATGTAGATACATATAATCGTGATAATATCGATTAATAGATATCTGATAATATCACGATATCTGATACGTGATCTGATACACGATATCTGATAAGATATCGTGATAACTCGACAGTGATAAGATATCGTGATATGTAATCGTGTTATACATCGTGATCTTATCACGATAACCGTGATAAGATCTCGTAATAAGATATCATCCGTTATCACCGTTTCGATATCTCGATATCTCGAGATTCTATCGAGATATAAGATATCGAGATATCAGTTATCGAGATATAAGATATCGAGATATCACATATCGAGATATCAGATATCGAGATACCGGATATCGAGATATCAGATATCGAGATACCGGATATCGAGATATCAGATATCGAGATATCTGATATCGAGATACCGAATATCGAGATATCAGATATCGAGATATCTGATATCGAGATATCAGATATCGAGATACCGGATATCGAGATACCGGATATCGAGATATCAGATATCGAGATATCTGATATCGAGATATCCCATATCTCGATATCTCGATATCGAGATATCCGATATCGAGCTATCTATCGATATATCTTTCTATCTATCGAGATATCGAGATCTTGATATAGATCTAGATACCTTGATATCTTTTTACATATCGAGATATCCATTTCTCTAGATATCTAGATATCTAGATATCAAGATATCTACCTATCGAGATATCTATAATCTATCTATCGTTATATCTATCTATCATCTATCTATCGTTATATCTATCTATCTATCTTATTATCTATCTATCTATCTTATTATCTATCTGGATATCTAGATATCGAGATATCGAGATATCCAGATCTTATTATCTATCTATCTTATTATCTGACTGGATATCTAGATATCGAGATATCGAGATATCTATCTATCGAAATATATATTGAGATATCTATATATTGGAGATATCGATCGACATATCTTTCGAAATATCTATCTTCCGATATATCTATCGAGATATCTATGTATCGCGATATCTATCAGTCGAGATATCTATCGAGATATCTATGTATCGCGATATCTATCAATCGAGATATCTATCGAAATATTTATCTATGGGATCTAAAGGTGAGATATCTATCGAGATATTTATCTATATATGTATTGAGGTATGTATCTATCTAACGAGATATCTATAAATCTATCTATCGAGATATTTGCCTATCTATACATCGAGATATCTATCGAGATACCTTTCTATCTATCTATCGAGATGTCTATATATGTATTTGTCGAGATGTCTATATATGCATTTGTCGAGATTTCTATGTATCTATCTATCGAGATATTTTTCGACATATCTATCTATCGAGATATCTTTTGAGATAGCTGTCTATCTCTAGAGATATATATCGAGATATCTATCTATGTATCGATATATTTATATATATATATATATCGAGATACCCTCCAATATATCGAGATTTTCATATATCTATTGAAATAGCTATCTATCTCTAGAGATATATATAGAGATCTATGTATCGAGATATTTATATATATATATATATCTCGAGATATTTATATATATATATATATATATCGAGATACCCATCAATATATCGAGATTTTCATATATCTATTGAAATAGCTATCTATCGAGATATCTATCTATCGAGATATCTAGGTATCGAGATATCGAAATATCGTCATATTTAGATATAGAGATATCTGGATATCATGAAATATCTATATTGAAATATATAGATATCGAGATATCTATTGAAATATTGAGATATCAAGATATCTATCGAGATATCGATATATCTATCGAGATATCGAGATATCTATCGAGATATCGAGAAATCTGTCGAGATATCTATATATGTATCGAGATATTTATCGAGATATCTGTCTATAAAGATGTCATCTATCTATTGAGATATCTGTCTGTCTATCTATCGAGATATCTATCTATCTATGTATCGAGAGAGCTATCGAGATATCTATCGATATATGTATGTTTAGAGATATGAATCGAGATATATATCGAGATATCTATCTATCGAGATATCTAGCGAGATATCTTTCTATCGATATATCTATCGAGATACCTATCTATCGTGATATCTGCATATCAAGATATCTATCCATCTATCGAAATACCGAGATATCTATCTATCGAGATATCCATATATCTTTTGAGATATCCAGATATATATCTAGATATCGAGATATCTATCTATAGATATTCTATAGATATCTAGAAATCAGATATTGAGATATCTCGATAGTTATCGAGATATTTATCCATCGAGATATAGCGATATGTATCTATCGAGATACTTATCTATCTATATATCTTGATATCGAGATATCTATCAATCGAGATATCTATCGAGACATATACCTATCGTGATATCTATCTATTGAGATATCTATCGAGATATCTATCGAGATATCTTTCTATACTTCTATCTATCCAGATGAATAGTTATGATTTTTAAAAATCGGATGATTCTTTTTGAAACACCCTGTATATTGCTTAAATAGTAGATTATCATTTCAATTTCCTTTCTTAATTATTTAATTCAAACATCAAATATTTCCAAAATTTTTTATTCATACGGGTTTTATTCATTTTTATGCATACGGGGCACAAGTTTGCATCTGCTTCAGTTGAAAGAGTAAATGGAATAATTGTGTATATTCCCGTAGCTATGATTGATTAATGAACAATGGTTGATAAGCTCTTAATAAATACATGTTACCGCTATTAACTAGTCGCTGACAGGATTCTCGCAGAAATTGATAGCATCGTGAACATATGGACATATATTAAAATTTTTATTAATGTTGTTGTAATTTGAGCTTCCGTGAAAGTTTACTTATAGTGATTTATATTAAAACATAATATATGAAAAATATATAGATTCGACGTATATTAAAAAATATCATATTACAGAGATTTGTTAAAAATTTTGTTAATGCAGTAATTTGAGCTTTTGTTCTTGTTCACATATCGAATACCGTGTATGATGTGAGGTAGAGAAAATATACTTGAAGACCACATACGTTTCTGTGGATTTGCCGTTTAGTTTATCGGTCTATACCGAGATATCTAGATATGTCGAGATATCGAGATATCTATCGAGATATCTATCGAGATATCTATCGAGATATCCATCTAGTGAGATATCTATATATCTATCTATCGAGATATCAGATATCGAGATATCAGATATCGGTATATCGGATATCGAGATATCCGATATCTCAATATCTCCATATCTGATATCGAAATATCAGATATCAAGCTATCTCGAGATATCAGATATCATGATATCTCGACAGTGATATCCTCCGTTATCACCGTTTCTTTCGAGATATCTATCGAGATATCTCGATAGATGTATGTATGTAGATATCGAGATATCTCGATATCGAAATATCTAACAGATATTTACTGATACAGATATCGAGATATCTAACTATCGAGATATCTATCGATATCTGTCGAGATATCTAACTATCGAGATATCTATCGATATCTATCGAGATATTTACCTATCGAGATATCTATCTTTCAAGATATCTATCAATCGATCGCGATATCTATTTATCGATATATCTATATATATATGTATATATATCTATCGAGATAGATATCGACATACATACATATATATATCTATCGAACTTTCTAACGAGATACATATCCAGATATCTACAGAGATGAATTCTGGGATCTAGAGAGATGTCTATCGTGATAGACAGATTTCTATCGAGATATTTGTCTATCAAGATATCTATCTATCGATATATATATATATTTATCTATCGAAATATATATCTGTCTATATATCGGGCTATCTATCTATCGAGATATCTATCTGTCGAGATATCTATCGATATATCTATGTTTAGAGATATGTATCGAGATATATATCAAGATATCTATCTATCGAGATATCCATTTATCTATCTATCGAGATATCTATCGAGTTATCTTTCGAGATATCTATCGAGATATCTATCGAGATATCACTATTAAGATATCTATAGAGTGTTAGGAAAAGCCGTTTTTCCCCCAAGCTATTTTTACTAAGTGAGCCGTATGTTTGACGTCACCATTACCGTCGATTACGTCATTCATCCATAGCGATGACGCAATCATCAACCCAGTGACGTACACCTTCGTAATGGTTAACACTGTAACCGAAACTTCAACCTCTTGAAAATGTTTGCATATTTCCACAGCCGAGCGCGCCACCAGATGGCGGCACACACACCAGTCGTGTATAAAAGCCACAGCAGTTAGGCAGTGGGGTGTTGGTTTTTTGGTGTTGTTGGTTGGATCGTTGATAGTTAGTTAGTGAGCTTGATAAACTACGCCCTGCCGTCAGATCTCGCCCAGGTACCTCCAGAAGTCACCGAGTTCTCTCACATAGCAAGACGCAAGATATTGAAAGATATCCTGGCACAGACGGATCCCCAGCTGAGCTCCAGCAGTTTTCTACTAGGACGTTGAGGAACCGTTTCCGGGCAACTAGTATCGGAGCTTGGTATCTTCGTATGTTACCCGCGCAGTGATAAAGTACATCAGCATCAATCAGGTTGTACAAAATTTAACTTTGTTTCTGCACCTCCGTTTAATTTTACTTTAAGCAAATTTTGAAGTCAAGGAGCTTTACCTTATGTGATAATCAAGACCTTTATTTTTTTCCTGAATGTTGCTTGTTTTACTTTGAGTATCCGCTAATGAATAAACGTTAGCTTAATTTTAAACTTGTCTGGTTATTCTTGTATGTTTGCACACCACACACTATTTCCGGCTAATATAGCTACTTTAAAGAAACTCATCAGGTTATCATCCACCTTCCACTGCGAGCCAATACGACTCTGTAACCCCAAGCTACATGTGTAAAGCTATTGGCACTTTTAGCCATATTACACTAGTAGGGATTCGGCATTCCTGCCAAATTCCCTAACATAGAGATATCTATCTATCGAGATATCTATCTTTTAAGATATCGAGATATCCATCTATCGAGATATCTATCTATTGAGAAATCGAGATATATATCTATCGAGATTTATATATATCGAGATATCAATCAATATATCTACCTATCGAGATATCTATCGAGATATCTATCTATCTATCTATCTATCTATCTATCTATCGATATATCTTATCTATCTATTATCTATCGATCTATCAATCCAGATATCGAGATATCTATCTAGATATCTAGATATCAGATTTTCAGATAACAGGTATCAAGATTTCAGATATCGAGATATCAGATATCAAGTTAGCTCGAGATATCAGATATCGTGATATCTCTATAGTGATATCCACTGTGATCACCGTTTCTATCGAGATATCTATTGAGATATCTACCTATCGAGATATCTAACTATCGAGATATCTATCGAGATATCTGTCTATCGAGATATCAAGTTAATTTATCTCCTTGATGGAGTTTTCCCACATAAATAAATGTTGCTTACAATTACATCAGCAGATGGCGAGCTTCAAAACCAAAAATATAAAAACAATTGTAGAACAAAAGCGTGATTCTTTCAAAACCGAAAGTAACTCAATTTATCTCCTTGATGGAGTTTTCCCACTTAAATAAATGTTGCTTACAATTACATCAGCACATGGCGTGCTACAAAACCAAAAATATAAAAACAATTATACAACAAAAGGTGATGCTTTGAACAAAATAAGCACGTGATGTGCTACAAAAATTTTAGTTACACCAGCACATGGCGTGCTACAAATTTTCATCTATATCAGCATATGTCATGCTACAAAATTTTTGCTATACCAACATACGGCGTGCTACAAATATCAACTGTACCAGCACGTTTCGTTCTACAAAATCTCAATTATACCAGCACATTGCGTGCTACAAAATTTCATGTGTATCAGCATATGGCATGCTACAAAATTTTTGCCATACCAGCACATGGCGTGCTACAACAATTACTAGTGAAATAACAATTTTCTATTTATCAAATAACATGCTTCAATTCACACACAAAAGAACGTAACCAAAAACAAAAATAAATTTATATCATAAAATAATTAAATTTCATCATTTCCTTTAATAACAAAATCACTTTTGGTAGTCACCCCTCACGTGGAATGTTCTCATACCGCGGCTGTCACCATTTTTAGCTCTACCGTAATAAGACAGCTAATTAACAGAAAAACAAACTTTATTTTCTATTGAAGACACAAAGGGCAACACAACACAAAAATTGGTGTGGACCACATCACACTATATCGCTAGCATAATATCTCAAAATAATCGAAAAATGATACTTCTTTTCACTGAAACACGAACAACCCCTCTTTCTCTCCCATATCGATCCAAAATATACTTCACTTCAGTTCCGTTCGCTAGCATTTTTAAAACCGCAATCCGGGACTCGATCGAGAGGTCGTCACACTATCTATCTATCGAGATATCTATCTATCGAGATATCTATCTATAGACAAATCTATCTATAGAGATCTTTATCTACCGAGATATCGAGATTTCTATTGAGATATCGAGATATCTATCGTCATATCGAGATATCTAGATATATCGAGAAATCGCGATATCTATAGACATATCTAAATATCGAAATATATATCCAGATATCGAGATATCTATCGAGATATCGGGATATCATCGATATATCTATATATATAGAGATATATATCTATCTATCGAGATATCCATCTATCTCTTGGATCTATCGAGATATCCATCTATCTATATCCATCTATCTATCTATCGAGATATCTATCGAGATATATATCGAGATATCTACCTATCGAGTTATCTATAGAGATATCTATCTATCGAGATATGTATAGAAATATATGTAACGAGATATCTATCTATCGAGATATCTATAGAAATATATGTAACGAGATATCATCGAGATATCTATCGAGATATCTATCTATCGAGATATCTATAGAAATATATGTAACGAGATATCATCGAGATATCTATCGAGATATCTTTCTATCCTTCTATCTATCGAGTTATCTATCTATCGAGATTTCTATCGATCGAGATATCTATTGAGATTCTATCTATCGAGATATCTATCCATATATCTATCGATATATCTATCGAAATATCAATCTATAGAGATATCTATCAAGATATCAATATTGAGATATCTATACAGATATCTATCTATCAAGATATCTTTCGAGATATCTATCCATCGAGATATCTATCTATTGAGATATCGAGATATATATCTATCGATCGAGATATGAATCTATCGAGATATCTATCTATCTATCTATCGAGATATCTATCCCAATTATTGTTCGAGATATCTATCGAGATATCTATCTACCGAGATATCTATCGAGATATCACTATTGAGATATCTATTAAGATGTCTATCTATCGAGATATATATCTATTAAGATATCGAGATATCTATCTATCGAGATATCTATCTATTGAGAAATCGAGATATATATATCTATCGAGATATCTATCTATCGAGATATATAGCGAGATATCTATCGAGATATCTATCGATCTATCTATCTAACGATCTATCGAGATATCTATCAATCTATCGATATATCTATCGATCTATCGAGATATCTATCTATCTATCGAGATATCTGTCTATCGATATATCTGTCGAGATATCGAGATATCTGACGAGATATCCAGATATGTGTCGAGATATCGAGATATGTATCGAGATATCTATCTATCGAGATAACTATCGAGATATCTATCTCTCGAGATATCTATCTCTCGAGATATCTATCGAGATATCTATCGAAATATCTATCTATCGAGATATCGAGATATCTATCTCGATATCGAGATATCCATCCATCTATCTATCTATCGAGATATATATCGAGATAAATAACTATTGAGATATCTATCGAGATATCTATCGAGATATCTGTCTACCTAGATATCTATCGAGATATCTATCGAGACATCTGTCTACCGAGATATCTATCGAGATATCTATGTATCGAGATATTTATCTATCGAGATATCTATCTATCTATCCAATGAGATATCTATTGAGGTATCTATCTATCTATCTATTGAGATATCTATCGAGTTATCTATTTATCTCTCGAGATATCTATCTATCTATCGATATATCTATCTATCTATCGGGATATCATCGAGATAGCTATGTATATCGAGATATATATCTATCTATCGAGATATCCATCTATCTATTGAGATATCTGTCTATCGAGATATCTATCGAAATATATGTAAACAGATATCTATCTATCGGATATCTATAGAAATATATGAAACGAGATATCCATCGAGATATCTAACGAGATATCTTTCTATCCTTTTATCTATCGAGATATCTGTCGATCGAGATATCAATCGAGATTCTATCTATCGAGATATCTATCGAGATATATATTTATGTATCTATCTAGATATCTAGATATCCAGATATAGAGATATCTATCGAGATATATTTCGAGATATCCTTCGAGATATCAGTCTATCGAGATATCTATCGAGATATCTATCTATCTATCGAGATATCTGTCGAGATATCTATCTATCTATCGAGATATCTATCTCTTTATGTAGATATCGAGATAAAATCTAGATATCGTAATATCTGTTTAGATATCGAGATACCTATTTCTCTAGATATCTAGATATCTACCTATCGAGATATCTATGATCTATCTATCGAGATATCTATCTATCTATTTATCTAGATATCGAGATATCCAGATATCGAGATATCCAGATCTAGAGATATCTATCGAGATATATATCTATTGAGATATATATCTATCGAGATTTTTTTCGAGATATCTTTCGAGATATCAGTCTATCGAGATATCTATCGAGATATCATGGAGATATCTATCTATCTATCGAGATATCAGTCTATCTAGATATCTATCGAGATATCTATGGCGATATCTATCTATCTATCGAGATATCTGTCGAGATATCTATCTATCGAGATATCTATCGACATATCTATCTATATATCGAGATATCCATCTATCTCACTATCTATCGTGATATCTGTCTAGAGATATATATATCTATAGAGATATCTATCTATCTATCTATCGTGATTTCTATCAAGTTATCTCTCTATCTGTCGAGATATCTTTCGAGATATCTATCTATATATCGAGATATCTATCTATCTAACGAGATATCATCGAGATATCTATATATATCGAGATATATATTTATCTATCGAGATATCCATCTATCTATTGAGATATCTATCGAGATATCTACCTATCGAGTTATCTATAGAGATATCTATCTATCGACAAATCTATCGAAATATATGTAACGAGATATCTATAAATCTAGATATCTATAGAAATATATGTAGGGAGATATCTATCAAGATATCTTTCGAAATATTTTTCTAACCTTCTACCTATCCATCGAGATAGATTTCTCGATAGATGGATATCTATATATCTATCGAGATATCTATCGATCTAGATATCTATACATCGAGATATCTATCGAGATTATATCTATCAAGATATCAGATATCGAGCTTTCTCGAGATATCAGATATCGTGATATCTCGACAGTGATATCCACCGTGATCACCGCTTCTATCGAGATATCTATCGAGATATCTACCTATCGAGATATCTAACTATCGAGATATCTCTCGATATCTATCGAGATATTTACCTATCGAGATATCTATCTTTAGAGATATCTATCTATCGATCGAGATATCTATCTATCTTTCGATATATCTATATATATATGCTTTGAGATATCTATCGAGATATCTATCTATCGAATTTTCTAACGAGATACCTATCCAGATATCTACAGAGATGTCTATCGAGATATCTATCGAGATATCTATCAATCGAGATATCTATCGAGATATCTATCGAGATATCTATCTATCGAGATATCTATCGAGATACCTATCTATCGAGAAATCTGTATATCAAGATATCAATCTATCTATCTAGATTTCTATCTATCTATCCATCTATAGAGATATCGAGATATCTATATATCTTTCGGGATATCGAGATATCTATGTACATATCGAGATATCTCTCTATCGAGATATCCGTTGACATAACTATGGAGATATCTATCTATCGAGATATCTATAAATCCATGAAGATATATATCGAGCTATCGAGATATCTATCTATCTATCGAGATATCTATCTATGTATCGAGATATCTATGTATCTATCTATCGAGATGTGTATCGATCTATCGAGATATCTTTCGATCTATCGAGATATCTATCTATCTATCGAGATATCTTTCTATCGTGATATCTTTGGAGACATCGATATAAATGTCAAGATATCGAGATATCTATATATCGAGATACCTAACGGGATATCTATCTCTCGAGTTATTTATCGATCCAGATATCTATCGAGATATCTATATATCGAGATATCTTATCTATCGATAGATATCGAGATATCAGATATCACGATATAAGATATCGAAATATCAGATATCGCGATATCAATTATCGAGATATCAGATATCGACCTATCTCGATAGATATCGAGATGTGAGATATCGTGATATCTCGTTAGTGATATCCATCGTGAACTCTTTTTATCGAGTTATCTATCGAGTTATCTATCGAGATATTTATCGAGATATTTACCTATCGAGATATCTATCTTTCGAGATATCTATCTATAAATCGAGATATTTATTTATCTATCGAGATATCTATCGAGAAATCTATATATCTATTTATCGAAATATCTTTTTATCTATATATTGAGATATCTTACATTATACGAGATATCTTACTTATACAGAATCATAATTTTTTACACAATATTCATCATAACATAACATTTTCACATTCATGTATTATCCAAAAAAAACAAATTAAAGGAATAAAAGAAATAATCATGGGATATATATATATTAACAAATACACTACTATATTTTTACAATACCCTTTTTCGGTATAGATATTTATATATGTATATATATATATATCTCGATATATAGATATCTCGATAGATAGACACATATCTCGGTAGATATCTTGATCGATAAATAACTCGAGAGATAGATATCCCGTTAGGTATCTCGATATATAGATATCTCGATAGATGTCTCGATATCTTGACATTTATCTCGATGTCTCCAAATGAGATGTCCTTGTAAATTTAGACAGGCTCTACTCATTTCTTCGCTGTAAATATTTATAGCATGCATCTGCATCTTGCTTTGGTATACAAATAACAATCTTGTCAGGTAAACCGGGTTTTGGAAAGTTTACGATAACCTGACTGAATTTATCACTATCGTTTCCAATTGTTCCCGTTCAATTCGAACATCTCTGTCACGTGATAGAACGTTAATTAAAGATTTTGTCTTCTCCTTCGAACGGTTCATATTTGCGCCATGTTTGCCAATTATATCAAAGTGGAAAGCTGGTGTTATCGTGCTGTCTGCATAGGCAACAGAGATATGTATCGAGATATATATCAAGATATCTATCTATCGAGATATCCATCTATCTATCTATGTATCTATCGAGATATATATCGAGATATCTACCTATGGAGATATCTATCGAGATATCTATCGAGATATCTGTCTACCGAGATATCAAGTTAATTTATCTCCTTGATGGAGATTTCCCACATAAATAAATGTTGCTTACAATTGTATCAGCACATGGCGAGCTTCAAAACCAAAAATATAAAAACAATTGTTCAACAAAAGCGGGATTCTTTCAAAACCAAAAGTAACTCAATTTATCTCCTTGATGGAGTTTTCCCACTTAAATAAATGTTGCTTACAGTTACATCAGCACATGGCGTGCTACAAAACCAAATATATAAAAACAATTATACAACAAAAGAGTGATGCTTTGAACTAAATAAGCACGTGGAGTGCTACAAAAATTTTAGTTACACCAGCACATGGCGTGCTACAAATTTTCCTCTATATCAGCATATGGCATGCTACAAAATTTTTGCTATACCAACATATGGCGTGCTACAAATATCAACTGTACCAGCACGTTTGGTTCTACAAAATCTCAATTTTACCAGCACATTGCGTGCTATAAAAATTTCATGTATATCAGCATATGGCATGCTACAAAATTTTTGCTATACCAGCACATGGCGTGCTACAACAATTACTAGTGAAATAACAATTTTCTATTTATCATATAACATGCTTCAATTCACACACAACAGAACGTAACCAAAACCAAAAAAAAATTTATATCATTCAATAATTAAATTTCATCATTTCCCTTAATAACAAAATCACTTTTGGTAGTCATCCCTCACGTGGAATGTTCTCATACCGCGGCTGCCACCATGTTTAGCTCTACCGTAATAAGACAGCTAATTAAAAGGAAAACAAACTTTATTTTCTATTGAAGAGACAAAGGGCAACACAACACAAAAATTGGTGTGGACCACATCACACTATATCGCTAGCAAAATATCTCAACAGAATCGAAAAATGACACTTCTTTTCACTGAAACACGAACAACCCCTCTTTCTCTCCCAGATCGATCCAAAATTTACTTCAATTCAGTACCGTTCGCTAGCATTTTAAAACCGCAATCGGGATCGATCGGGAGGTCGTCACAATATCTATCTATAAAGATATCTATCTATCGAGATATCTATCAATAGAGATATCTATCTATAGAGATATTCTTCTATCGAGAATCGCGATATCTATATCAAAATATCGAGATATCGAGTTATCTATATCAAAATATCGAGATAGCATGATATCTATATCAAAATATCGATATATCAAAATTTCTATTGAGATATCGAGATATCTATCTTCATATCGAGATATCAAGATATCTATCGACATATCTAAATTTCGAAATATCTACCTAGATATCGAGATATCTATCGAGATATCGAGATATCTATCAAGATCGAGATATCTATCTATCTATTGAGATATCTATCTATTCAGATATCTATCTATCTATCTATCGAGATATCTATTTATCTATCGAGATATCTATGTATCGAGATATCTATATATCTCTCGAGATATCTATATATCTATCTAGATATCTATATATCTATCGACATATCTATCTATCGAGATATCCATTTATCTATCTATCTATCTATCGAGATATGTGTCTTTCGAGATATCTTTCGAGATATCTATAGAGATATCACTATTGAAATATCTATAGAGATATCTATCTATTAAGATATCGAGATATGTATCTATCGAGATATCTATCTATTCAGAAATCGAGATATATATCTATCGAGATATCAATGAATCTATCGAGATATCTATCTATCGAGATATCTATCAAGATATCTATCGAGATATCTACCTATCAAGATATCTATCGAGATATATATATATCGAGATATCTATCTATCGACATATCCATCTATCTGTCTATTCAGATATCTATCTATCTATCGAGAAATCTATCGGGATTCTATCTATCGAGATATCTAACAAGATATCTATCTATCGAGATATCTTTCTATCTATCTATCCAGATATCTATCTATCTATCTATCGAGATATGTATCGAGATATGTATCGAGATATCTATCTATCTATCTATCAATCTATCTATCTATCTATCGAGATATCGAGATATATATCTTGATATCGAGATATCTATTTCACTAGATATCTAGATATCTAGATATGGAGATTTAGAGATATCAACATATCAATCTATCGAGATATCGAGATAGCTACCTATCGAGATATCTATCATCTATCTATCGTTATATCTATCTATCTATCTATCTAGATATCGAGATATCGAGATATCGAAATATCCAGATCTAGAGATATCTATCGACATATCTTTCGACATATCTCTCGAGATATCAGTCTATCTATCTATCTATCGAGATATCTATCGACATATCTATCTATCTATGGAGATATCTATCGAGATATCGAGATATCATCTAGATAACGTAATATCTATGTAATGTAATTTAGATATCGAGATATCTATTTATCTAGATATTGAGATATCGACATATCGAGATATCGAGATATCAATCTATCGAGATATCGAGATATCTACCCATAGAGATATCTATCATCTATTTGTCGGGATATATATCTATCTTACAATCTAGATATCGAGATATCCATATCTAGACATATCTATCAAGATATATATCTATTGAGATATATATCTATCGAGATATCTTTCGAAATATCTTTCGAGATATCAGTCTATCGAGATATCTATCTATCTATCGAGATATCTGACGACATATCTATCTATCTATCGAGATATCTATCTATATATCCAGATATGTATTTATCTCACTATCTATCGAGATATCTATCTATATATCCAGATATGTATTTATCTCACTATCTATCGAGATATCTATCTATATATCCAGTTATGTATTTATCTCACTATCTATCGAGATATCTATCTATAGAGATATATATCTATAGAGATATCCATCTATCAATATATCGAGATATCTATCTATCGGGAAATCATCGAGATATCTATCTATCGGGAAATCATCGAGATATCTATCGAGATATCAATCTATCTAAGGAGATATCTATCTATTGAGATATCTATAGAGATATCTACTTATCGAGCTATCTATAGAGATATCTATCTATCAAGATATCTATCGAGATATCTTTCTATCCTTCTATCTATCGAAATATCTATCGATCGAGATATCTATCTATCGAGAAATCTATCTATCTATCTATCGAGATATCTGTCGTTCGAGATATCTATCGAGATATCAAGATATCACTATTGAGATATCTATGGAGATATCTATCTATCGAGATATCAAGATATCACTATTCAGATATCTATCGAGGTATCTATAGAGATATGTATCCATCGAGATATCTATCTAATGAGATATCGTGATATATATCTATCGATCGAGATATCTATCTATCGAGATATCTATTTATCTATGTATCGAGATATCTATCGAGATTCTTTCTATCGTGATATCTATCGAAATATCTATCTATCAAGGTTTCTATCTATTGAGATTACGAGATATATATCTCGTATCGAGATATATATCTCGTATTACGAGATAGATATCTAGATATCGAGATATCGAGATATCTATCTAGATATCTATCTACCTATCGAGATATCTGTCGAGATATCTATCGATCTATTTATCGAGATAGATATCTTTCGATCTATCTATCGAGATATCTATCTATCTATTTATCGAGATATCTGTCGAGATATCTATCAATCTATCTATCGAGATAGATATCATCTATCTATCGAGATATCTAGATATAGAGATATCATCTTGATATCGTAATATCTGTTTACATATCGAGTTATCTATCTGTCTAGATATCTAGATGTCGAAATATCAAGATATCGAGATATCGAGATAGATATCATCTATCTATCGAGATATCTAGATATAGAGATATCATCTTGATATCGTAATATCTGTTTACATATCGAGTTATCTATCTGTCTAGATATCTAGATGTCGAAATATCAAGATATCGAGATATCGAGATATGTACCTAACGAGATATCTATCATCTATCTATCGAGTTATCTATCTACGAGATATCTATCTCAATAGATAGATGATATCTCGATAGACAGATATATCGATAAATATCTCGATAGATATCTCGATACATATATAGTTATCTCGACAGATATATAGATATCTCGATAGATAGATATTTCAATAGATAGATATGTCGATAGATATCTCAATATCTCGATAGAAATCTCGATATCTCGATAGATATATCGATATCTGGATAGATATCTCGATATCTCGATATTTCGATATGATATCTCGATATCTGGATATCACGATATTTCGATATAGATATCTCGATATCTGGATATCTCGATATATAGATATATAGATTTCTCGATATCTGGATATCTCGATAGATATAGATTTCTCAATAGCTAGATAGATATCTCGATAGATATCTCGAAGGATAGATAGATACATAGATATCTTGTTAGATATCGCGATAGATAGATATGTCGATAGATATCTCGATATCTCGATATATCTAGATATCTCGATATTTCAATAGATATCTCGATATCTCGATATATCTAGATATCTCGATATCTCGATATATCTAGATATCTCGATATTTCAATAGATATCTCGATATCTCGATATTTCGATATGATATCTCACGATATTCCGATCACGATATTCCGATATAGATATCTCGATATCTGAATATCTCGATGGATAGATATCTCGATAGATATCTCGAAGGATAGATAGATAGATAGATATCTCGATATCTCGAAGGATAGATAGATAGATAGATATCTCGATAGATATCGCGATAGATAAAATGTCGATAGATATCTCGATAGATAGACAGATATCTCAACAGATATCTCTATAGATAGATAGATATCTCGATAGATATCTCTATATCTGGATATCTCGATATCTCGATATATATATAGATAGATAGATAGATTCTCGATATCTATCCCGATACCTATCTATCTGGATAGATATCTCTTTATCTCGATAGATAGATAGATATCGATAGATGTCTATCTATCGAGATAGCTCGATATCTATCGAGTGTTTCGATATCGGATATCTCGATATCTGATATCTCGTTTTCTTATATCTCGATATCTGATATCTGGATATCGTTATATCTCAATAGATAGATCGATAGATAAATATCTATAAAAGATAGATAAGTTATATCGATAGATAAATATCGATAGATAGATATCTCGATAGGTATCTGGATAGATAGATATCTCGATAGGTATCTGGATAGATAGATACCTCGATAGATATCTCGATATTCTAGATATCTCGACAGATATGTCAATAGGTACATAGATAGATATCTCGATAGATCGAAAGATATCTCGATAGACCGATAGATATCTCGATAGATAGATGATAGATATCGCGATAGATAGATAGATAGATATCGCGATATATAGATAGATAGATATCTCGATAGATAGATAAATATCGCGATATATAGATATCTCGATATCTATCGAGTGTCTCGATATCTGATATCTGATATCTCGATATCTGAAATTTCGATATGAGATATCTCGATAGATAGATCGATAGATAATAGATTGATTAGATCGATATATAGATATCTCGATAGATATCTCGTTAGATATTTATCTATAAAAGATATATGAATTATATCAATAGATAAATATCGATAGATAAATATCTTGATAGATAAATTTCTCGATAGGTATCTCAATAGATAGATACCTCTCTAGATATCTCGATATCTCGACAGATATCTCGATAGATAAATCGATAGATATATCGATAGATAGATAGATATATCGATAGATATGTCGATAGATAGATAGATATCTCGATAGATATGTCGATAGATAGATATCTCGATAGATATCTCGATAGATAGATCAATAGATATCTCGATAGATGTGTCGATATCTAGATAAATATCAAGATATCTCGATAGATAGATCGATAGATAATAGATAGATAAGATCGATATATAGATATCTCCACAGATATCTCGACAGATATCTCGATAGATATGTCGATAGATAGATATCTCGATAGATATCTCGATAGATAGATCAATAGATATCTCGATAGATGTGTCGATATCTAGATAAATATCAAGATATCTCGATAGATAGATCGATAGATAATAGATAGATAAGATCGATATATAGATATCTCCACAGATATCTCGACAGATATCTCGACAGATATCTCGATAGTCCTATCTCTAGAAAAGATAGATAAATTATATTGATAGATAAATATCGATAGAAAAATATCTCGATAGATAGATATATCCATAGGCATCTCGATAGATAGATACCTCGCTAGATATCTCGATATCTAGATATCTCTATATTTCGACAGATATCTCGATAGATAGATAGATATCTCGATAGATCGATAGATATCCCGATAGATAGATATCTCGATAGATAGATATCTCCGTAGATAGATATCTCAATAGATAGATAGATAGATATCTTGATAGAGAGATATCTCGATAGATATCTCGTTAGATATCTCGATAGATATCTCTTTAGATATCTCGATAGATAGATAGATATCTCGATAGTTAAATTTCTCGATAGATAGATAGATAGATATCTCGATAGATAGATATCTCGATAGATAGATAGATATCTCGATAGATATATATATCTCCTTAATTTTCTCTATAGATATATCGATAGAGAGATATCTCGATAGATATCTCGATAGATATCACGATAGATATTTCGATAGATAGATATCTCTATTGATATCTCGATAGATATCCGGATAGATAGATATCTCCATATCTCGATATCTAGATAGGTAGGTATCTCTTTAGATACATATCTCAATATCTCGATAGATAAATATCTCGATATCTGACGAGATATCTCGATATCTCATTTCTCGATATCTAGATAGATACATATCTCGATATCCAGAGAAATATCTCGATATGTAGATAGATATCTCGATAGATAGATATCTCGATACATATCTAGATAGATAGATATCTCGATAGATAGATAGATAGATAGATATCTCGATACATATCTCGATAGATAGATAGATAGATAGATAGATATTTCGATACATATCTCGATAGATAGATAGATAGATAGATATCTCGATACATATCTCGATAGATAGATAGATAGATAGATATCTCGATTGATAGATATCGCGACACATATCTCGATTGATGATGGATAGATACATATCTCGATTGATATATATCTCGATATCTAGAGATATCTATCTCTCTAGATATCGAGATAACTATCTATCTCGATGTCTAGATAGATAGATATCTCGATATCCAAATAGATATCTCGATATGTAGATAGATATCTCGATATCTCTATAGGTAGATAGATATCTCGATAGATAGATTGATATCTCCATAGATATCTCAATTGATAGATATCTCGATACATAGATATGTCGATAGATATGTTGATAGATATCTTAATCGAAAGATATCTCGATATATAGATGCCTCGAATGATGTCTCGATAGATATCTCGATAGATAGATATCTCGATAGCTATCTCGATAGATAGATAGATATTTCAATACATATCTCGATAGATAGATAGATATTTCAATACATATCTCGATAGATAGAAATCTCGATAGATAGATATCTCGATAAATATCTCAATAGATATCTCGATAGAGAGATACTCGTTATCTCGATAGATTCATATCTCGGTATCTCGATATCTAGATATATATCTCAATATGTATGTAGATTGATATCTCGATATCTCGATAGATACATATTTAGATAGATATCTCGATAGATACATATATATCTCGATAGATAAAAGGATATTAAGATATCTCGATAGAAATCTCGATAGATTTCTCGATAGATAGATAGAAAGATATATATCTTCATAGATATCTCGATAGATAGATATCTCGATAGATATCTCGAATGATAGATATGTCGGTAGATTTCTCGATAGATATCTTGGTAGATAGATATCTCGATATATATCTCTATCTATGGAGATATCTCTCGAGGATATTCGATAGATATTTCGATAGATATCTCGATAAATATCTCGATAGATAGATATCTCGATATAGATCATTATTTCCACTTTTCCCATCAAATTAAATCCATATGTCATGTGAAAATTAAATATTTCTTTTTGATGTCGGGTCTAAAAATATAACTAGTTTTAGACAAGTTTCAATAAAGGTCCTGATAAAAATTATGCTGCCCTTATGAATGTTGAAATAAAGCTAAATAGTTTCAAATAAATAATTACGACAGATATTAGGTGTAGTATCTAGTCACATTACTTCTCTCCATTCCCGTACACTTCTACGAACCTCATGAATTGTTCCTTTAGCCCTCGTGTAGCAAAAATATGATCGTAGCACTGTCAACCAAACAACCAGGAATTTTTCCATGGATACATCATTTATCATTTTTCTTCACAAACAGTTTAAAAATAATAACACCTTGTTTTATATATAAAGTTCTCTCCCCTGTATTCTTAGATTTTTACAATTTTTTTAAGCCATCTTCTTTTATGTTATGCTGAAATGTTTCATAAATATTAACTTCGATTATCATTATTGCTGATGGTATTCAACGCCTCCCACATCGTTGCCAGCGTGTGGTGATACTAGCAGGGGACTACATTGAGGGTCTGTAGGCCCAGGTTTGTCATGTCAACTTTATGTGTACTGTGTTATCATTCTTTTGCACGGTGAAGGCCATATTGCCCTGAATACTACCGTAATAAATTAGTGTGTTACGATATTTCAGTGCTATTAATTGTCCACACATGTAGTTAAGACCTTGTCCTTTCGTCTAAATATGTCAAATTGTCCAACCGGACTGGAATCGTCAAGAAAAAAAATAGTTGCCATGACTTCTGCCCCAACCCTCGTATATATATATATATATATATATATATATATATATATATATATATATATATATATATATGTATATATATATATATATAAAGTACGGGTGCTATACTATATCTATATCGATAACAATCGAGATCTCGATATCTATCGAGGTCTCGATATCTATCGAGGTCTGTCGATATCTGATTTCTCGATATCTAGATAGACAAATATCTCGATAGCTAGAGAGATATCTCGATATCTAGATAGATATCTCGATATCTCGATAGATAGATATCTAGATAGATAGATAGATATCTTGATATATAGATATATCGATATCTAGGTATCTCGATAGATATTTCTATAGATAGATATCTCGATACATACCTCGATAGATATCTCCATAGATAGATATCTCGATAGATAGACATCTCGATCGATAGATATTTCGATAGATATCTCGATACCTAGATATCTCGATAGATAGATATCTCGATAGATATTTCAATAGATATATGAAAATCTCGATATATAGATGGGTATCTCGATATATATATATATATCTCGATACATAGATAGATATTTCGATATATATCTCTAGAGATAGATAGATATCTCAAAAGATATCTCGATAGATAGATAGATATGTCGAAAAATATCTCGATAGATAGATACATAGAAATCTCGACAGATAGATAGATAGACATCTCGATAGATAGATAGAAAGATATCTCGATGTATAGATAAATAGATATATCGATAGATATCGCGATAGATATCTCGATAGATAGATATCTTGGTACATATCTCGATAGATAGATAAACAGTTAGATATCTCGATTGATAGATATCGATATATATAGATATATCGATAGATAGACAAATAGATTTCTCGATATATAAAAATCTACATAGTTATCTCAATGGATCTCTCGATAGAGATATCGCGATATATATCTCTATAGCTATCTCAATAGATAGATATCTCGATAGATAAATATTTCGATAGATATCTCGATATATAGATATCTCGATAGATATCTCGATAGATATATCGATAGATAAATAGATATCTCGATAAATAGATAGATATCTCAATAGATATATAGATATCTCGATAGGTATCTCGATAGATAGATATCTGGATAGTTAGATATCTCGATATCTGTATGTAGATATCGACATATCTCGATATCTACATACATACGATATCTACATACATACGATATCTGATATCTCGATATCTGATATCGAGATTCGAGATATCGGAAATCTCGATATCAGATATCTCGATATCTGATATCAGATATCTCGATATCTGATATCAGATATCTGATATCTCGATATCTGATATCGGATATCTGATATCTCGATAGAATGTAAATAATCGATATCAGGATAATAATATCGATTAATAGATAATCGATATCAAGATATATCATATATCGTGATATCTCGACAGTGACATCCTCCGTTATCACCGTTTCTATCGAGAAATCTATCGAGATATCTCGATGTATGTA
Organism: Dolomedes plantarius; assembly: GCA_907164885.2. Classification (NCBI taxonomy): domain Eukaryota; kingdom Metazoa; phylum Arthropoda; class Arachnida; order Araneae; family Dolomedidae; genus Dolomedes; species Dolomedes plantarius. The sequence goes on along the minus strand of OU015497.1, from coordinate 2,691,965 downwards.
TATAGATATCGAGATATCTCGATATGTAGATATCGATAGAGATATCGATATGTAGATATCGATATGTACATATCGATATTTCTCGATAGATATCTACATATTAAAAATCAAAGAAAAGTAACATTTTAAGGGATTGTTTGTTATATTTGAGATCTGTTTAGGACTAAAAAAAGAAAAACTGATGCGGCTGTCATTTCGAGTAGACATTTGCAAATGTCACAGGACAAAACGTAACAGTATGCTCCTTAAACATGTGCGAGAAAGAAAAATGCCATTTATGAAAAATTCCATGAAGGAAACCGAAACTTAACTGCATTTTGAGCATGATGATTTTCAAGTTTTGTACTCCAAACGCCTTTCTCGACAGGGGAAAATCTCTTGCCACACTTTGCACGTATTCCTGTTGCAAAACATTTCATTTATAAAACCGTACCCCAGACACAAACATCGATCAACAAGCGTATTTATAGAAACTTTCAAAATCAATTTTTAAATTTTTGCCTTTTGAAAAATAATTTTGGGATATAATTTTTCTTGTTATATGTGGATAACACAGCAAGTAAAACTTGTCCAAAATGAAGGTTTTGTAGTTAAATTAGTACTGAGTTAAAATACAAGCTGTAAACACTTCATTTTACGTCTCACTAGGCGATTGGGGATTCGGTCTAAATTGCTCGGTCTAAGATGGCACCAAGTGATGATATTGGTTCAGCAATATGGTGTCCACATTAAAAGCAAAACAAAAAAAAACGTTTACTCTATTAAAAGTACTGTTTACATTTAGTGAACTGTGTACAGTGCTTTCTCTCGTTTAGAGAGAGTAATTTGTGTTTTTTATAACAAATATTTTTTATTGAAAAAAAAACATTTCGAAAAGTGACTAGACTAGAAAAGTGAATTAATCAAATGTAGTTTCTGAAATATATGGATGAGCATTTGGTTGGCACATCTCTGGTTAAGAACATTTAAAAATGTTTGCTATGTTTTTTCTGTCCTTCAAAGTTACTTTAGAGTCTTCTGTAGTTTGAGCTATAAAACGAATGATTTCGTCGTGTCATGTAAATATAATTTATCCCTATGAAAAAAAGACTTTTTACAAAAATTCATATCTATCAGACATCGAGATATCAGATATCTCGATATCTGATATCTCGATATCGGATGTCTCGATATCTTATATCTCAATATCTGATATCTCGATATCCTATATCTCGATAGAATATAAATAATCGATATCATGATAATAATATCGATTAATAGATAATCGATATCACGATATATCAGATATCGTGATATCTCGACAGTGATATCCTCCGTTATCACCGTTTCTATCGAGATATCTATCGAGATATCTCGATAGATGTATGTATGTAGATATCCAGATATCTCGATATCTACATATCGAGATAGATATCTCGATAGATAGATATCTATCGACATATCTATCTAGATATGTATCTACATATCGAGATATCTAACTATCGAGATATTTACCTATAGAAATATCTATCTTTCGACATATCTATCTATCGATCGAGATATCTATCTATAGATATATCTATATATATATGTATATATATCTAGGTATATATATCTCGATATAGATATCTCGATAGATAGCTTGAGAGATAGATATCTCGATAAATAGATTTCTCGATACTTAGATATCTTGATAGATATCTATCAAGATAGATATCTCGATATCTCGATAGATGGATAGATAGATTGATCTCGATCGATGGATAGATCTCGATAGATAGATTTCTCGATATATAGATATCTCGAGAGATATATCGAGAGATAGATATCTCGATAGAGAGATATCTCGATAGCTATCTCGATATCTCGATAGATATCTCCATATCTCGACTGATATATCGATAGACAGATATCTCGATAGATAGATATCTCGATTGATATCGAGAGATATCTCGATAGTTAGATATCTCGAAAGGTAGATATCTCGAAAGATAGATATCTCGATAGATATCTCGATAGAAACGGTGATCACGGAGGATATCACTGTCGAGATATCACGATATCCTGAGATAACTCGATATATAGATATCGAATATCTGGATATCAGATATCTCGATATTTGATATGTTGATATCTGATATCTCGATATCTGATATCTCGATATCTGATATCTCGATATCCGATTTCTCTATATCTGATATCTCGATATCTTATATCTCGATATCTGATATCTCGATATCTGATATATCTCGATAGATAGATCGATAGATAGATAAGATATCTCGATATATAGATAAATAGATAGATAAATATCTCGATAGATGGATAGATAGATTGATCTCGATGGATGGATAGATCTCTATACATAGATTTCTCGATATATAGATATCTCGAGAGATATCTCGAGACCTCGATAGATATCTCGATATCTCGACAGATATCTCCATATCTCGAAAGATATATCGATAGACGGATATCTCGTAGATAGATATCTCGATAGATCGATAGATGATAGATATCTTTATAGATCGATAGATAGATCGATAGATAGATCGATAGATATCTCGATAGATATTTCGCTAGATATCTCGATAGATAGATATCTCTATATATAGATATCTCGATAGATATCGATATATAGATATCTGGATAGATACCTCGAAAGATATCTTGATAGATATATATCTATCTATCTGTCGATCTATCGAGATATCTATCAATCTATCGAGATATCTATCGATCTATCGAGATATTTATCTATCTATCGAGATATCTGATATCTCGATTGATAGATTTCTCGATAGATAGATATCTCGAGAGATAGATATCTCGATATCTCGACAGATATCTCCATATATCGATAGACAGATATCTAGATAGATAGATATGCAGGTTTCCAAATATTTATTGTTAGATAGTGTATTTAACCAATTACAAACCGATTAGCAACAACATGCTGAGGTATGAGACTGGTTTAAAATATGTCAATACGAGTAACGCTGACACTGACGAATTATATGAGAACTTGCCCTAAGAGAGCATCTGGCATACCTTACATTTTTGTGATAAAACAAAATAATTAATTTTCAAACATAAAAAAATAATTGCAAAGCACTTTTAGAATCCTCAACACAAAATCCTTTTCTATCACAGCCAAAACATTAAAAATCAAAGAAAAGTAACATTTTAGTCTACACCCAAGATCATGACCCGGAATAATGAAGCAAACTAAAGGATCCTAAGTACGGATATTTCAGAAAACCACGATGAGTTGGAATATACGAACATTCCGTCCCCTTCCTCCAGGTAGAGGAAACTGCGGTGGATTCGGTAATGAACTTTAACCTACTTTAAGTAACTAAAAGAGACCTGTCTTGGCTCCACTACGTTCCTTTTGAGCGATTTTCTGGGTGAAACTCCTCACGCTGCTCTTTTACGTTTTTTAAAGTGTGCTGGGATTTTTCCTATATTTTTTATTATTCCTTTTAGTGCTTGACAATTACCTGGTTGGAGAAACCCCATCTAGAATTTTTCTGTTGTTTTTACCCTCACTTTTCTTTCCAGCCTTGCTCTTGACCTTTCATCACATTTATATATCACTGAGTTCACCATACTTATATCTGAACGTTCTTTATCGCTGTTTTAAATCACTTGTTTTGAATGATTGTGTGTAATCTTCCATACCATTGTTACTCGTTATGTCTAATTTTATGTGGGCGTATTTGTTTTGCTGTTGTCTTGTGTCTGGCGAAGATTGACCTTTTAGGACCTTGTGCCGAAAAACCTGACTCAACCAGCCAACCATCTAGAAATGGAAAGTTGTCTCAAAGTGGCGAGGGGTTGACACCGAGGGAAGTACGTAGGTAGTTTGTTTTCTTCTGGTAGGGTCACCCAAAGTGTTACGGCTAGCCAATTTTCCCCGACTAAATACTGACAAGTGAGACATCCAGAGGTTATGCCGGACTCCAGTCTTTGCGGTTTCCCTTTAAAATGAAGCCTTTCCCTGTCCCATAAATCAATCGCTGTAGTCTTAAGGGATTGTTTGTTATATTTGAGATCTGTTTAGGACTAAAAACAGACAAACTGATGCGGCTGTCATTTGGAGTCGACATTTGCAAATGTCACAGGACGAAACGCAACAGTATGCTCCTTAAACATGTGAGAGAAAGGAAAATGCCGTTTATGAAAAATTCCATGAAGGAAACCGAAACTTAACTGCATTTTGAACATGATGATTTTCAAGTTTTGTACTCCAAACGCCTTTCTCGACAGGGGAAAATCTCTTGCCACACTTTGCACGTATTCCTGTTGCAAAACATTTCATTTATAAAACTGTACCCCAGACACAAACATCGATCAAAAAGCGTATTTATAGAAACTTTCAAAATAAATTTTTAAATTTTTGCCGGTTGAAAAATAATTTTGGGATATATTTTTTCTTGTTATATGTGGATAACACAGCAAGTAAAACTTGTCCAAAATTAAGGTTTTGTAGTTAAATTAGTACTGAGTTACGTTATACACGCTATAAATACTTCATTATACGTCTCACTAGGCGATTGGGGATTCGGTCTAAATTGCTCGGTCTAAGGTGGTACCAAGTGTTGATATTGGTTCAGCAATATGGTATTCACATTAAAAGCAAAACAAAAAAAAAACGTTTACTCTATTAAAAGTACTGTTTACATTTAGTGAACTGTGTACAGTGATTTCTCTCGTTTAGAGAGAGTAATTTGTGTTTTTTATAACAAATATTTTTTATTGAAAAAAAAACATTTCGAAAAGTGACTAGACTAGAAAGTGAATTAATCAAATGTAGTTTCTGACATATATGGATGAGCTAAACTCTGGTTAAGCACATTTAAAAATGTTTGCTGTGTTTTTTCTGTCCTTCAAAGTTACTTTAGAGTCTTCTGTAGTTTGAGCTATAAAACGAATGATTTCGTCGTGTCATGTAAATATAATTTATCCCTATGAAAAAAAGACTTTTTACAAAAATTCATATCTATCAGACATCGAGATATCAGATATCTCGATATCTGATATCTCGATATCTGATATCTCGATATCTGATATCTCGATATCTGATATCTCGATATCTGATGTCTCGATATCTTATATCTCAAATCTGATATCTCGATATCTTATATCTCGATAGAATATAAATAATCGATATCATGATAATAATATCGATTAATAGATAATCGATATCACGGTATATCAGATATCGTGATATCTCGACAGTGATATCCTCCGTTATCACCGTTTCTATCGAGATATCTATCGAGATATCTCGATAGATGTATGTATGTAGATATCGAGATATCTCGATATCTACATATCGAGATAGATATCTCGATAGATAGATATCTATCGACATATCTATCTAGATATGTATCTACATATCGAGATATCTAACTATCGAGATATCTAAGGATATCTATCGAGATATTTACCTATAGAAATATCTATCTTTCGACATATCTATCTATCGATCGAGATATCTATCTATAGATATATCTATATATATATGTATATATATCTAGGTATATATATATCTCGATATAGATATCTCGATAGATAGCTTGAGAGATAGATATCTCGATAAATAGATTTCTCGATACTTAGATATCTTGATAGATATCTATCAAGCTGGATATCTCGATATCTCGATAGATGGATAGATAGATTGATCTCGATGGATGGATAGATCTCGATAGATAGATTTCTCGATATATAGATATCTCGAGAGATATCTCGAGAGATAGCTATCTCGATATCTCGATAGATATCTCCATATCTCGACTGATATATCGATAGACAGATATCTCGATAGATAGATATCTCGATAGATATCGATAGATATCTCGATAGTTAGATATCTCGAAAGGTAGATATCTCGAAAGATAGATATCTCGATAGATATCTCGATAGAAACGGTGATCACGGAGGATATCACTGTCGAGATATCACGATATCCCGAGATAGCTCGATATATAGATATCGAATATCTGGATATCAGATATCTCGATATTTGATATGTTGATATCTGATATCTCGATATCTGATATCTCGATATCTGATATTCCTATATCTGATATCTCGATATCTGATTTCTCTATATCTGATATCTCGATATCTTATATCTCGATATCTTATATCTCGATATCTGATATATCTCGATAGATAGATCGATAGATAGATAAGATATCTCGATATATAGATATATAGATAGATAAATATCGAGATAGATGGATATATAGATTGATCTCGATGGATGGATAGATCTCTATAGATAGATTTTTCGATATATAGATATCTCGAGAGATATCTCGAGACCTCGATAGATATCTCGATATCTCGACAGATATCTCTATATCTCGAAAGATATATCGATAGACGGATATCTCGTAGATAGATATCTCGATAGATCGATAGATGATAGATATCTTTATAGATCGATAGATAGATCGATGGATATCTGGATAGATATTTCGCTAGATATCTCGATAGATAGATATCTCGATATATAGATATCTCGATAGATACCTCGAAAGATATCTTGATATATATCTATCTATCTGTCGATCTATCGAGATATCTATCAATCTATCGAGATATCTATCGATCTATCGAGATATTTATCTATCTATCGAGATATCTGATATCTCGATAGATAAATTTCTCGATAGATAGATATCTCGAGAGATAGATATCTCGATAGATATCTCGATATCTCGACAGATATCTCCATATATCGATAGACAGATATCTCGATAGATAGATATGCAGGTTTCCAAATATTTATTGTTAGATAGTGTATTTAACCAATTACAAACCGATTAGCAACAACATGTTGAGGTATGAGACTGGTTTAAAATATGTCAATACGAGTTACGCCGACACTGACGCATTATATGAGAACTTGCCCTAAGAGAGCATCTTGCATACCTTACATTTTTGTGATAAAACAAAATAATTAATTTTGAAACATAAAAAAAAATTGCAAAGCACTTTTAGAAGCCTCAACCAAAATCCCGTTCTATCACCGCCAAAACATTAAAAATCAAAGAAAAGTAACATTTTTGTCTACACCCACGATCATGACCCGGAATAATGAAGCAAACTAAAGGATCCCAAGTACGAGTATTTCAGAAAACCACGATGAGATGGAATATACGAACATTCCTTCCCCTTCCTCCTGGTAGAGGAAACTGCGGTGTATTCGGTAACGAACTTTAACCTACTTTAAGTAAAAAAAGATACCTTTCTTGGCTCCACTACGTTCCCTTTGAGCGATTTTCTGGGTGAAACTCCTCACGCTGCTCTTTTTCGTTTTTTAAAGTGTGCTGGGATTTTTCCTATTTTTTTTATTATTCCTTTTAGTGCTTGACAATTACCTGGTTGGAGAAACCCCATCTAGAATTTTTCTGTTGTTTTTACCCTCACTTTTCTTTCCAGCCTTGCTCTTGACCTTTCATCACATTTATATATCACTGAGTTCACCATACTTATATCTGAACGTTCTTTATCGCTGTTTTAAATCACTTGTTTTCAATGATTGTGTGTAATCTTCCATACCATTGTTACTCATTAGCTGCGTTTACATGGACAACAATAATACCCGGGATTTACCCGCTAATAGGGAAAAACTTCGAAGCCCGTTTACATGGGACCACATTTTCCCCTTGTTTTTACCCGTCTTACCGGAAGTAAAGGCCGTCACATGATTCGGCGGAAGTGATCCTCATACACCATCATTCCTTGTAAATCACGTTATGGGTTCGATCCCAGCCGGTGTCATACTTTTCCAAATTCACTGTATTGCTATTTTTAGCTTTCCATCTTCGAATTCCGCATTTATCTCGTTACGAAGTGTATGGTCCTGGGGAAGGCCTTTTTTTTCCCAATTGCTGTTCTTTTGACCTCGTATTCTTAAATTTTAAAAATAACAACAACAAAAAAATCATAAAACTTTAAAAATCCAAAAACATTGAAAAACTTACAAAAATATTTTTTGTATTCTAATGATATCTGCTTTTCTGGGCCTCTTAATATTATTACTTTTTTGTTTTCCGTGGATTATTAGTCTTATCTAATTTTTTTTCTAAATTTTCTTAACTTGTAAGTCTATATTTTTTCTGTTAAAATTAACTTTTTTGTTTTAATTTAACTTTACTATTAATTTTTTTTCTTTTACCCGCGTTATTCTTACCTTAATATTTTAATTCATTACTTAAAATTTTAACAACTGAGCACTCCCTCCTTGATTACATATATCTTGCTTACAGGAGATAAAGTCGACACGACCAATGCACTCCTCTTCTAAAACACAATTACGTCTGCGTCTATTTGTTATTTAAATGCAGCATATGTCAGTCGCTGTTGATAATTATAGAACGTTTACGATTGTTTACTGTTGTTTTTAAAAATAAATTTAGAAAATAGATAGGAAAAAAGGAATATAAGAACTAGAAGATTGATGCGGATATTAGATATAATCGTACGATCTATGGCTTCATCGCTAAATTTAGTTTTTCCACAACAAAGAATGTGGGCAAAATTACGAAGCTCTGTTTAGTGGGAAGAAATTATTTTAAATTCCTGAAGTAATAAAGACTGGAAAGAAAATTTTCCAATCGATAGGTGCATTTTTTTTAAATTATAAGATTAATTGTAAGATACTTATTGTTTTAATAAATTCTTTTATAAAATCAAAATGTAATTTTGATTTCAATTTTGTTTCAGTAATTTTTAGTCATGTATAAATAAAAAAATCATAAATAGATATAAATAAATTTTTATCTGTGAATTCTAAAATAATTAATTTATAAATAAATTTTAATGTTACGTTTAATTATTGATTATACTTATTAAATTTATTAATTTTACCATAACACTTTAAATGATAATGTTACTGAAATTTTATTGAAATGAAATTTTATTTCTTATTTTACATACCAGATGGCAGTACCATTCTATTTATAATGTAATTGGGGATGGTTCAGATCAAGAAATAAATGAAATCCTTCGGAAAAAAATAGGCACTTTTCTACTGTTTTCTTGAAAATTATGCGATCGTTAAGGGGTTCCAGATCCTTCCATCGATCATTTAGCTGCATTTTCATGGATTCACACAAGTTCAAATCCGCCATGTTATTACTCCCAGTTTCGAAATGCATCATGGGTAATTAGCGGGTTTTATCCTGGGTCGAAGCAGGGTCGAAAATCCACCCTGCATTTTTCCCTATCGTAGGCAAAAAGTAAGAAACGACCCTGCTTTTACCCGGGTTTTTGGCACATGTAAACGGCACTGTTATGTCTAATTTAATGTGGGCGTATTTGTTTTGCTGCTGTCTTGTGTCTGGCGAAGCTTGTCCTTCTAGGACCTTGTGCTGAAAAACTTCACACAACCAACCAACCATCTAGAAATGGAAAGTTGCCTCAAAGTGGCGAGGGGTTGACACCGGGTGAAGTACGTAGGGAGTTTGTTTTCTTCTGGTAGGGCCACCCGAAGCGTGACGGCCAGCCAATTTTCCCCGACTAAATACTGACAGGTGAGACATCCAGAGGTTATGTCAGACTCCAGTCTTTGCGGTTTCCCTTTAAAATGAAGCCTTTCCCTGTACCATAAATCAATCGCTGTAGTCTTAAGGGATTGTTTGTTATATTTGAGATCTGTTTAGGACTAAAAACAAACAAACTGATGCGGCTGTCATCTGGAGTCGACATTTGCAAATGTTACAGGACGAAACGCAACAGTATGCTCCTTAAACATGTGAGAGAAAGGAAAATGCCGTTTATGAAAAATTCCATGAAGGAAACCGAAACTTAACTGCATTTTGAACATGATCGTTTTTCAAGTTTTGTGCTCCAAACGCCTCTCTCGACAGGGGAAAATCTCTTGCCACACTTTGCACGTATTCCTGTTGCAAAACATTTCATTTATAAAACTGTACCCCAGACACAAACATCGATCAACAAGCGTACTTATAGAAACTTTCAGAATCAATTTTTAAATTTTTGCCGGTTGAAAAATAATTTTGGGATATTTATTTCTTGTTATATGTGGATAACACAGCAAGTAAATCTTGTCCAAATTTAAGGTTTTGTAGTTAAATTAGTACTGAGTTACGTTATACACGCTGTAAATACTTCATTATACGTCTCACTAGGCGATTGGGGATTCGGTCTAAATTGCTCGGTCTAAGGTGGCACCAAGTGTTGATGTTGGTTCAGCAATATGGTGTTCACATTAAAGGTAACAACAATTGCCCGTTGCAGAACGGGCGGATGTCGGAAGACTAAAGTGACTGCCGCATTGGGGAAAAAAGTACTCGTTTACTCTATTAAAAGTACTGTTTACATTTAGTGAACTGTGTACAGTGTTTTCTCTCGTTTAGAGAGAGTAATTTGTGTTTTTTATAACAAATATTTTTTATTGAAAAAAAAAACAGTTTGAAAAGTGACTAAACTAGAAAAGTGAATTAATCGAATGTAGTTTCTGACATATATCGATGAACTAAACTCTGGTTAAGAACATTTTTAAAAACCTTGCCGTGTTTTTTCTGTCCTTCAAAGTCACTTTCGAGTCTTCTGTACTTTGAGCTATAAAACGAATGATTTCGTCGTGTCGTTTAAATACAATTTATCTCTTTCAAAAAATGACTTTTTACAAAAATTCATATCAAAAGTATTTTTTGGAAAATAAAAACAGCTTCAGAAGTGACAAATCTGGGCGATAGAATTTATCAGATGTAGTTATTGCCATATTGGTGAGATGAACTTTTTTTAAGCTCATTTTTAAAAATATTAATTGTACTTTTGCTACAATTTTAAGTCGCTTTAAAGCCTTTTAAACTTGGATCTATAAACCGAAGTGTTTAGTCAAGTTATAGAAATAGAATATTCAATATCCTATCATAAAAATACTTTTTAAGGAAAATCGCAAAGAGAAATATAGTATGTGATGATTATGATTTTCCGTCGCAAGGTAATAATACATTAAGACTAACTATAATTAAAAATAATTAAACGATTAATTGATCATTATTTCATTCCGATGATTTAATGTAAAGATTACACTCATTATGACGATAGTCAGGTGCATTCAAATTTGAAGTGCGGAAAGTCCCTCCGCCTTTTGTCTGTAGGGGTGGGAGGGGAATGCGGGCCTCCCTAGATTCCTCCCCCGAGAGAGTTCGGTCTGAACAGAGGTTGGTTTGCGTGAGCGGTGCTTCCATTTCGCGGAACATTGAGCGAATGTCGACAGACAAAGTTCATTAGGAAAAAAATCTAAAAGGTGACGGGACAAATGCCGAATAGTTTGAGAAAGGCCCATTTGGTTTTTTGCAATCTTTCCAGTATCAAGAACCTTTGAGGTCCATAATTAGATTAATTCTTGGATTTAATAGACTTTGGAAAGTCGTGATAAAAGAACGAAATGTTGGACGTTGAAACTGAATAGTGTTGTGCTGTGTTGTTTTTGTTGCTAATGCCCCCTGGTTGGAGGTTCCATTCACCAGGTCCTAATAGGGCAGAAAGGGGTGGATCCTGTTTTGAATTAGCACCACGAGGGTCAGAGTCCGACTTGGCCGGTCCCGTCATTTTGAACCGAATCAAGTGACGAGATGGGAACACTTGACGCCGCACCTCCACAGGTAAATTTGAGAAATTGGAGGACATTGCATCCACGACTTATTTCACGTGCCCCGGCCACCATTAGTGAACACGGCGGTGGATTTGCAGCGACGACCATCGAACCAGGGACGTTCAGATCACTGGAACACTGCTCTTGCAAACTGGGCCACCGCGCTCACGAATAGTGTTCTTGTTTTTGCTAACGCGGAGCAGTAATCGATGAAGACATTCGCACTTAATCCGTGATAATGGTTTGTTTTCTTCAATGGGGACACGTATAAGTGAACGAACACCACCCTCTGGTGCCACCTCAATTTTGTCCGAGCACCCCCGCTAGGGAACGTACCTTCTCCCACCCTCTATGAGTTCATATATTGATTTTCCAGTCTACAGATTTAACGTGCCCATACGTGGTCTAGACGCGTTCATCGGGTTTCCAAGGGTGAACCCGACGCGCTACTACATAGGCAACCTCTGGCCCTCACACTGTAAAGTTTAACAACGTGTGTAACAGGCGATTATAATGCTCTCGTCTCAGATAACTATGATTGTTGGAAAATATTACTTTTTGCACACTTCCCATCGTTAAAATTCACGAAATTAACCATTTAGATGACAATATAGGTCCGCTTTCTTAATGCTTCATTGTTGTGAAACAATACTTCGGAAATATTTTCCGGCGCCATCTTCATCCCAATACTGACCCTCTCAAAGTGCTGTCGCTATGCAAAGCTCTTTCATGGCGGTGTCATTACCAGTGATTATGTTTTTTACGTACTTACTCAGGAACGGTGGAACCCCAGAGTAAGTCTTTGAAACAAATTCGGCGATTTCTTTTGGCTCCAAATTCCACTTTAAAAAGCTTACAGACTTGCTCACACACAAACAGCTGTCAGTAGTCTTACTTACCAATGGCATTACTTCAGCTGTTGTGATTGACTCTTAACTCCTTTCGGGGCGTTGTGATGAAATTTTTGGTCTTTATCCATTGGTGAAATTTTGACGCGTTGTCAATCAAAAGTCTTACAGATGCTGCTGCTATTGAGCATTGGCATCCTTAAATGGCGAACGTACTTGAAATCCATTTCAATGTAATAGGTGTCACATTCAAATATATTTAAATTAAATAAGTTTTAATGGAGAGAATTGAATAAATGCCTTAAGATATAAATAATTGCAGCGGGAGATATTTAATTTAGACCACTCTTTAAGAAATCTGATGAATCGGCTTTTCTGCTGACTGTAAAGTGATCCATTGCACGTGATACATTATGTGTCTTAGGTTGTCTGTATATATATATATATATATATATATATATATATATATATATATATATATATATAAACAGTGGAATCTCGATCTATCCTTATTCAAGGGACCGATTGAAATGTACGATAAATGCGAGAAAACGATAGATGCGGAAACATAACAAAGCAATATGATCGTTGGGACTGGATAAAATGAACGGTACATATGGAAAAACGATGGATCCGAAAACGATCGATCGAGATTCCACTGTATATATATATATATATATACACTGCTGGCCACCCAAATTGCAACACCAAGAAAGAAAGAGATATCACAACAAAATTTATTTTGTAGATAACATGTTGACCAAGTATCAAATGATTAAATTTATAGACTTCTGTGAAGTGTGGTTCCTGCGAAAATCAGTAGCCAGTGTAGACGCCATTGTTGGAGATCACCGCTGCCACACGCCTCGGCATTGATTCAAAGAGACTTTGGATGAGTTCTGGGGGTACAGCAGACCAAGCAGCTTCCACACGTTGCCAAAGTTGATCTGCTGTGGCAGCTGGGGATGGAATCTGGGTCAATCGTAGAGCAACCATGGACCACATGTTTTCTATCGGCGAAAGATCCGGAGAGCGAGGCGGCCAGGGAAGCAATTCAATCTGGCGATTGACGAAGAACCGTTGGACAATGCGTGCCACGTGTGGTCGCGCATTATCCTGTTGAAATATTGCTGTGGGCAAGCACTGAAGGAAAGGATTCTTGGTTTCTTCCGTCAAACTACCATTTTTCTTGCACCCTTCCTGTATTTGAAATGTTAGACTGTTAAGCAGGTATGTTGTAACAAATATTGGATTTTTTTCTTCTCTTTCTATAATCATGTGTATATACTTATAAGTTTAGATATTAAATTGCATTTTTAAAATTATAAAAATAATTTTAATAAAAAACAATTAGCGTAAATTAAAGAGTATTTTATAGTAAATTATCTAATATATGTATATATAGATGTGTGTGTTCCTGTCCAAAAACCTAAATTTCGGTTATAAGAATCAAAAACAGTAGTAACAAACGTGATTCTTATAAGCGGAAATCACTGTATATATATTATAATATATATATACTGCGCTATTCCAAGAATGAGTGGGAATAGAAACGGCTAGCGTTTGTGCGGGGATTTGAACCAGGGACCTGTCGCTCCGTAATCCGATACTCCGTAGTCCGATGCGATAACCATTCAACCACAGACACCTTGAGAAAAAGCTCTTATGAAGGGGGCATAACGCTTTTTCGTTACGTGACGATTCCTGCCAGTTCACTCTACTGTAAGCCGCGTAAAAGAACTTCGTTCCAAACATAAACTATTGTAAGTGAAATAAAACCATATTGATTTAAAACTTATTTATAAGTTGTATTTAAGCTGTATGTAAGTTGTATGTAAGTTTTGTGAGTGAATAATCAGTGCGCGGCTGACTGCAGAATTTTAGAAAGCTCATCTGACCATTTCTGTTGACTGACAAAATAGTGCGAAATATTGTAGACAATTTTCAATCAACCTTGGAATACCCCTTATAGGGAAAAAAAGCGTATTGAAAATTCAAGATATCCGGTAAACTTAAACTTTTGACCAAATATACTTCAGCATGATGATGAACTTTATTTTTAGGAGGGGATATCAATGATAGCATATGAGCTACAATGGGCAACAGAAACATGCAAGTTGCTTTGCTTGCAAGTTATTGTAAAAAGCCAACATTTCGGTTGCACTTCCTTCAAAATTTGAAAGCACATACTCCAACTCTGCATCTCAACTCTTATGCTTTATGAGTAATATTCAAGTGACACACGTGTGTATAACGTTATGTTTATATTTTATACTAGCCGGGCTTCGCCCGGCTACGCTCAAGCCATCCGTGTAACATATTTATGTACTTCGGGCCCCACAAAAGAAAAAAAAGCCTACAAATGTATTAAATTCAAGTGAATAAATTCCTTTCAATTTTCATTCCCGTCGCTGCTGACAGATGGCAGTACCACTGCACCAGATGATTTGGTTTCTCAGCAGTGAGTGGTTTTAGAATGAAAATATCTCAAAAACTATTGAATTAACAGAATACGTGTACGCAGAAAAAATGATCAGTTTTCGAAGCTCTTTCCAAATATGTAACATTTATGTACTTTCATGAGAAAAAAAATTACACCGTTTTCTGTATATTTGTCGGCCATTTTTTTTTTCGAGGATCGGTGCCCGCCCGGATGAGTTACGGTCACGTGATCTCTCGACTTCCACTTGTCTCTTTATTAGTATAGATTCGCATATTTCTCATGCATTCGCAAGTATCTGTCTGGGGTACATTATGCGTCTATTACATTCCAGACTGATAGAAGGTTTTCACCATTCATAAAGATGTCTTTAAGATTTTGTACTGCAAACTTCTCCTTATTGAAATGACCTTATGTTGTTTCAGGGTATATGATAAATTGCTGAAATTCTGTACATCTACGTAATTTTTGCTTTACTATTTTTGGTTGCGCAGCAAAACTACACTGCTGGCCACTGTAAATGCAACACCCTGAAGGAAACATAAAAATAACATGAAATTTACAACATGCATTAGCGGAGGTGAGATATGCAAATGATTAGAATTTCAACGCAGACGCACATCACGCGCGCCTGTGGCGCCACTTCAAAGCGCTATTTAAGGCTTGGAGATTTCGACGATTTCAAGTTCGGGAATTGTGTTTTTCTTGTGGTATTTTTCAAAAAAACGATCAATTATGCCTCGTCGAAAACAGCGACCATCTTTTGATCAAGTATCCGAGTTCGACAGAGGAAGGATAGTGGCCTACCGAGATTGCGGATTATCTTTCAGGGAAATCGGTAGTCGTGTTGCACGAAACCAAACAACTGTAATGCGGAATTGTGATCGTTGGATGCAGGAGGGTAACACGGACCGGCGTGTTCGATCGCATCGACCTCAGCGCACCACTTCACGTGATGACAGGCAAATTGTGCGCATGGCAGTGACGGATCGCTCAGTCACATCACGAACCATAGCACAGCACATGCAGTCTGCAACGCATCATCCAGTGTCTACGCATACCATTCGACGCCGTTTACAGCAGAGTGGTCTGTCCGCAAGACGTCCATTGCTTTGTCTACCCTTGACGTAGAACCACAGACGTCTCCGCCGCCAATGGTGCGATGACAGAAGGATGTGGACGGCAGAATGGAATGAAATTGTCTTTACTGACGAGTCACGCTTCTGTCTGCAACACCACGATGGTCGCATTCGAGTCTGGAGACACCGTGAAGAGAGGATGCTGAACAGCTGCGTTATGCACCGCCAGACTGGTCCTGCACCGGGTAATATGGTATGGGGCGGTATTGGATATCACTCTCGCACACCTCTAGTACGCATTGCCGGTACTTTAAACAGCCAGCGCTACATCTCCGAGGTGTTGGAGCCAGTTGTCCTTCCTTTCCTTCAGTGCTTGCCCACAGCAATATTTCAACAGGATAATGCGCGACCACACGTGGCACGCATTGTCCAACGGTTCTTCGTCAATCGCCAGATTGAATTGCTTCCCTGGCCGCCTCGCTCTCCGGTAGTTTGCAAGAAAAATGGTAGTTTGAAATTTCTATGTTAGTTTGACGTAATGAAGTTTTCAGGAGGCTGTTTATACCTCTTTCAATACCAAAAGTCTCAGACCAAGATTCACCATCTAGCTTACGTTTCACGGCTTGATTACGTGCTGAATCTAATAATGTCATGTTTTCCTAAATGATAGTGGACACTTCCCGAAATATTTATGTGTTTCAGGATCCAGAAAGCCGCAACCAGGATGTGGGAGGTGGGAAAAAAGAGTCCCTGTCTTTGTTTGTCAGTCGAGAAAAGTGAAATCGGATCCGCACGGGTAGGATGCCCCTGGATCAACCTAATAGGACAGTGTTTAGCTAAAGCGTTTAAGGGGAAACTATTATGTTATGTCTAACAAAGAAAGGGATGCATTTTATGACTGTATTCCATCCCATCTTATCACTCTTCCTTTTAAAAAGAATAAAGAAAGAACTTCGTACCTTTTGAGGGTTTAAGTGGCATTTTTGAAAAAATGAAAGGAAAACGAAGAGTGTAAACTGATTCTTAAAACCGGTGGATTGATTCTTTAAAGGGAAAATTTTAACATGGAAATAATACATTTGTTTTTGCTTTTGCGATATTGATTCTTATAAACGGTTGGTTCTTATAACCACTGATCACTATAAGCGATGGTTACTGTATATATATATTATATATATAAATATACATATATATGTATGTATATATATATACATATATATATATATTTATATATACATATATATATATATATATATATATATATATATATATATATATATATATATATATATATATATATATATATATATATATATATATATATATATATATATATATATATATATATATATGACAGGCAGCGTGTTTTGCTCCTGTGTAATTTCGACTTGATGCAGTCGATACGTATATTAAAATAAATGGGCGAGTGGCGAGGCCATTAAGGAAGCAATCCAATTCGTGATAGGTCCAGCTTTATTGATTTTCATAAGTTGACCACTCTCCAGGTTGATTGCCGCGCTTCGCCATTTTGATAACTTATTCGGCACGCAGCCGCTCTCAATGAGATTTTCCTCCAATCTGCAGCCAAGACTCGGTTCCCTCCGAGCTCCCTGCTACACGCGCATGTGCAGACTTCAACTTTGTTCATCTGGACCTTTAAAATTGCTGAACTTGTAATTTTGATTTCACGCCCAAAACCTTTACACTTCTAAAAATAAATCCTCTCACCTAGAATTATTCGCTTTGCGTTCAAGTCGCTTCTAAAAGATGATTTTCCCCACAGCAAAATACGCGCGCTTTGTAAATGAAATGTTAGATTATTTTAAGCCCCCTTTTCCCGTACTTCTCAACTATATTTTGGCAGTTCAATTGTTTTGACACACACACACACACACACATATATATATATATATATATATATATATATATGTATGTATATATACATATATATACCGGGTGGCCATAATTAAACTGACAGTGCTCACAGTGTTCTGTAGCGCGATCTATTTGCGAGAATGACGCCACATTTTGTAGGAAGATTAAACAAGACGGGGGACGAAGGATTCCGCGAAAAAATAAATTAGTTCCAAAAGTCACCGCTAGGGGAATATTTGGCGCTGTGTAATAGAAAATAGAGTGTTAACAAATGCAAATTAATAGGGAATAAAATTACCTTTTATTATGCACATTTTCTTATTTAGTTCAAGTGCAATATGGCAGCACTTTTAAAAAAGCGTAAAATCTACATAAACACCGATAAAGTCTCGTGATCTGCAATATCACGTACGCTGAGCAGAAGAAGAAGTTCTTTATTCAAATTTCACGTTACATCCATTGGCACAGTGCCAGCTGCTTGGGTTTTAAAAGGCAATGTGTTACGTTTCGAATCAATCGGATTGAAAGTTTATGTGCAATGTCTCCTTCTTTAGTCGAGCGTGCGTTACTGGTCAAATTCTTTTACCTCAACCAGTGCAACGCGTCAGCCGCTCTTCGTGCTTTTAGAACGCACAAAAAAATGCGTAAAGGTAACGGTCCTGTGTCAGTTAATGGGCTAAAAGCAATGGTTGCGACGTTTGAGAAAA
Organism: Dolomedes plantarius; assembly: GCA_907164885.2. Classification (NCBI taxonomy): domain Eukaryota; kingdom Metazoa; phylum Arthropoda; class Arachnida; order Araneae; family Dolomedidae; genus Dolomedes; species Dolomedes plantarius. Next base: position 2,673,387 of record OU015497.1, on the reverse strand, counting down.
CAGGTTCTCTGAAGGTTCAGTCAGGCAGAGGACGAAAACCTGTACCACAGGATACAATCGAAGCAGTTGACACGGCGATTGTCGACAGAGGATCAGACAATATTGCTGCCACCTCTAGCGCTCGTGGATTAGCTCGGAATATGGATATGCCTTACAGTACGGTATGGAAAATCTTACGAAAGATTATCAACTTCTATCCGTACAAGATCAGCCGTGTACAGGAGTTACTGTACCCCGACCATGATAAGCGATTGACTTTTGCTCTCACCTTTCTTGCCAGAATGGAGGTGGATGATGCTTGGCCGTTGAAAATCTTATGGGGAGACGAGGCCCACTTTTACCTGCATGGCACTTCAGCAAAGACAATGCCTTGCATTGTCTTTGCTGAAGTGCCGGATTGATTTGCATTTGTTAACACTCTATTTTCTATTACACAGCGCCAAATATTCCACTAGCGGTGACTTTTGGAACTAATTTATTTTTTCGCGGAATCCTTCGTCCCCCGTCTTGTTTAATCTTCCTACAAAATGTGGCGTCATTCTCGCAAATAGATCGCGCTACAGAACACTGTGAGCACTGTCAGTTTAATTATGGCCACCCGGTATGTATACCTATATATATATATGTATATATATGTATGTATATATATATATGTATATATATGTATGTATATATATATATGTATATATATGTATGTATATATATATATGTATATATCTGTATATATATATATATATGTATATATATATCTATGTATATATATATGTATATATATATATTCATATATATGTATATATATGTATATATATATATATATATATATATATATATATATATATATATATATATATATATATATATATATATATATATATATATATATATATATATATATATATATATATATATATATATATAATCAATAGAAATCTACATATTAAATCACGTTTACAGTTGAAAAAAATAACGTAAGGAACTTCGTTCCTGACGGGGGTCCCCCGACAGCACAATTTTTTTGTTTAAACTAGCTTCAATCTTTCGATCATCATCGGTGAAACGTAACTAAAAGTATTTTCCTCACATGATATCTTATCATTTGGTTTTTAATTAAATTTTCTTTAATATATCTCATTCTAATTGTATTTAAATTTTATTATACATTTTCATTTTTATTTTTATTTTTTTCACGACTTTCTAATTTTTTGCTCTTTTAAGAAGTTAATTTATTGAATTTAAAATGAAGATACAAATAGAATGAGAGATATAAAAGAAAATTTAATTAAAAACCAAATGATAAGATATCATGTGAAGAAAATACTTTTAGTTACGTTCCACCGATGATGATCGAAAGATTTAAGCTAGTTTAAGCAAAAAATAAACTATTAAGTGAAACAATGCTATATTTATTTAAAATTATTATTTATGTATTCGAAATATATCACAAAATCGACGCCGACTTCACTAAAAAAGTTTATCAGTAAGGTTCTGAGAAAATAATAACCACTTATTGTGTTTAGCTATGAGGAAGTACAAGAGAAAAATGGACCTAGCAAATCGACCAATTGAGAGGGTGACCGAGGCCGTTCACGCTAACAATTTTGAGGGCGAAAGCTTGGCTCAACATGATGCATGGACGTGGCTTACTACACACCAAAAAGGAGTTATCCGAATGGGACGAAAATCGGTAGATGTGATGTTCATGTACAGAAAAACAAATGATTAAAAGTTGAGAAAAATTGGCTGCTTTAATCAAGAGAGCTTCACAACGTGAAAAAGCCAATGGCGCGTTGATCCACATCTGTCCCTTACGCAAGCAGTTATTCGGCTTGGCATTGATTGATAGAGGTGGCGGATGTCCTTCTCCGGTTTATCGTGCCAAATTCTGTTCAATTGGCGCTTTAGATCGTCAAAACCCGAGCTGGTTGGAGGACCCTGCCCATGCTCCAAATGTGCTTAACGGGGGAGAGATCCGGTGACCTTGCTGGCCAAGGTAGCATTGGGCAAGCACGAAGACAAGCAGTAGAAACTCTCGCCGCGTGCGGAAGGGCATTATCTTGCTGAAATGTAAATGTGCCGCGGATGACAACCAAAGGGGTCCTGATGTAATAGGAAATGGCACCCCAGACCATCACTCCTGGTTGACGGCCCGTAAGGCGGAAGACAGCCAGGTTGGTATCCCACTGCTGTCCGGGGCGTCTCCACGTATTCGCTGATCATCGGGGCTCAGTTCAGAGCGGGACTCATCACTGAAGGCAATTTTACTCCAGTCAGTGACATTCCAGGTCGAATGGGCCCGACACCACTGCAAACGCACTTGTCGGTGTACAGAGGTCAATGGTAGTCGGCGCGAGGGGCGCCGTTAGCTCAACCCCCTTTCTCTGAGCCGCCTATGAATGATCCTTGTGGTCACTGAAGCACCAGTTGCACGTACGATCGATGATAATGATGAATCTGGGGCTGTGAGTGCCGCTCTGACGATTGCTCGGTCCTCACGTTCTGTCGTTTCTCTAGGCCGACCGCTTCCTTCTTGACATTGTGTTTGGCCATGGTTCACCCATTCCTGCCAACATCGTCTAATAGTGGCATCGCTCCTATCCAAATGTCGAGCGATTGGTCGATTAGACCAACCGGCTTCTTTGAGCCCAACTACACGTCTTCTCTCAAATGCTGACATATTGTTCGCTGACATATTGTTCTGTACGCGAGGCACAGTTACTGTCTACCTGAGTACACGGAATGAAATTCGCGAAGAATTTATGACCTGGAATCGAAATTTCTCCATTTTAATATCCTGCCAGTTGCGCAGTTAAGATGCGCTGCAGCGTCACATGTTCATTCTTTGCCCGCCAAACTTTAAAATTTTCACATTTTCCGTCAAAACCTGTATGCATATCAATTTTGAGTCGAATTTTCGTTACCCCTTCTTGGTGCATCGTTTTTTTTGTCTAATAGAGTGTATATATTCCTATGGTATGAATACGTGTAAAAGTGGTTATCCCTGCAATAAAGGAAAATTTCGGACAGACTTCGTGTTTTTTAGTCATTGTTGACTGTTGATTTTTCGCGCTACATGTTGTTGGAAAAGAAGGAAATTAACACTATGAGGCATTGTTGATTTGTATTTTCACTTTCTATTGTTGTGAAACAATACGTGCATAAACTTTTTCGGCACCATCTTTAGTCTAAAATTGAATCTCTCAATGTGCTGTCGCTATGCAGATCTTTGGGCGTTTTTTTGTTGTTGGCGGTTGTATTGCCAGCGGCAACGATCTATACAAATTCAGAAAGGAATGGTGGAACCTCGGAGTCAGTGGATTTTCACGTTTGGTCAAATTTGGCTGCAATTTGAAATTAAAATTTACCTCTACTAATTTGTTACTCATTCTGCTTACGAAAGGTGTCCAAAACAGTCATAACTGATTACGAATTAGTGCAGTTCTATCTAGAGGTCTTTTATCGAGTGTTTAATAGAACTAAGTGTATGAAAATGGCAATCATATGTATCAAAATTTTAATCACTTTCATAGAATACAAAAGTGGCAAATGCATATGAGATATACACTGAAGTGCCACTGAATTAGGGATACCTACCTAGTAACGAGTTGGGTTTCCTCTGGCCTTGATAACGGCTGCCACACGACGAGGCATAAATTCAACAAGTTTCTGGAAACGTTCCACGGGAATGGCTTGCCAAATATTGGCTAAAGCTGTCCATAATTCAGTAACGTTCTTTGGTGCTGTGTGATGGCCTTTCACGCCTTGTTACAAAACATCCCAAAGATGCTCAATAGGATTTAAGTCTGGGCTTCTAGGTGGCCAATTCATGACAGAGAAGTCAGAGGAATGCTCATCCAACCAGCCAGTAGCCAACCGGGACTTGTGAGATGTACAGTTGTCTTGCTGGAAAACTCCATTACCGTACGGATAACAGAACAACATAAACGGATGGAGTTGATCACCCAGCAACTCTACGTACCGAATTGCATTGAGGGAGGTTGGTACACGCACCAAAGATCCCAAACTGTGCCACGAAAAAACACCCCAGACCATGATTGAGCCACCATGCCCTTGTATAGTTCCAGCCAGGCATGCAGGATCCATGGCTTCATGAGCATGACGCCATATTCTCAGCCTCCCGTCGGCGTTAAGTAGTCGGAATCAAGACTCATCACTCCATGCTACTCGTTTCCAGTCCTCTACACTCCAGTCTCTGTGCTCTCTTGCCCAGGCAAGACTTGCAGCCCGATGGCGAGTATAGAGCAATGGTACTCTCGTAGGTCTACGGCTCCTGAAACCGATACGGTGAAGTGAGCGTTGCACAGACCATTTACTGAATGTACAACTGGCACCGTCATTAAACTGGATGGTAACTTGAGCTAATGTTTGGCTTCGCTGGCTACGTACAATACGCCTGAGCCAACTCTCACCACGCACTGTGAAGGCTAATTGTCCTTTGCAGTTTGCTCGATCGCTAGTTTTTTTTTCCACCATCCATGTATTCATGGTATACTCTTGACACTGTCGACCTTGAAAATCCTAGCTGTGTGACTTCGGAAATTGAATGGCCCATGCGTCGCGCACCTACGATTTGTCCGCGATCGAAGGCGTCTGAATCAGGCAGTTTACCCATACTGGAAATTCCAACAACTAATTCAGAACAACCACAGTACGCGCTATATATGCAGTTACCACAGCGACCTCACTTGCGCATACATGATGCGCAGCGCTATACAATTTGCATAGGCTTTGCTATCCCTAATTCAGTGGCACTTCAGTGTAGTACGTGTGCAGTATAGACCTAACAGTTCATGCATTATTCATGTTTTATCAATTGATGTTTCTCAATTTCTTTAATATCAAAATACTTGTCTTCGAAAATTACAATATTCAGTATTCTTATACATGTAATGTAAGGACTTTATGGTTCTTTGAATTCCTTACATTTGTGCAATGTGAGGAGATCAAAATTAAAGTTAATACGTCAAGCAAAACTAATAGTTTGTTATCACTATTCTTTCCATGCTAAAACTAGAAAAGGCAGAATATAGAATTCATGGATATCATCATTGTATTAAATGCTAATCAAAGCTAATCTCATATTTCTAAGAAAGCAAAAATGTAGTATAACTTCTGAAAAAGATTTATTTCTATACTTTATATATGTTATATACGTTATATACACTGGTGTAAGAAATTAAGAGAATTTGCAGACTTGGTCGATCATCTCTAGAACTACTGTACCGATTTTAAGGAAATTTGATACGTACATACATTGATACAATATAAAACAAATAACCATTCAATAATTGTAATACACACGCATGATCGTGCGTAACACTCGTTGGAGTCGGAAGGTATGAAACAGCGGTTGCAGAATAAACAAAAAATGGGTTAATAGGGGGTATGGTTCCCTCTTACAGATATACAGGTCTCGCAGCGTGATTTCATACTCGAAATAAGGCAGTTTATCATTTCCTGTGGCAATTGGCCCCACTCGTTCAGCAACGCTGTTTTCATTCCCTGGATGGTTCTCGTAGGGGGTTGCGAATTGCAATTGCTCTCTCCAGTGCGTCCCAGACATGCTTTATAGGGTTAAGGTCTAGAGATCAGGCTGGCCAATCTATCCGGCGAATATCCCCACTCTCTAGAAATCCGTCGGCCAGAAGAGCTCTATGTGACCTTGCGTTATCGGCCATTAAAATGAACTCAGGGCCAACTGCACCCCTGAAAAGGCGAACATAGAGCTCCAAGACCTCATCCCTATACCTCACACCAGTCACAGTGCCTCTTTCAAAGACATGGAGAGGTGTGCGGCCATCCAACATGATGCCTGCCCAGACCATTAAACCTCCTCCGCCATAATGATCGATTTCGTGGACATTGGAGGGAAGGTAGCGGGTCCCTGGTTCTCTCAATATGAACGCACGGCGAGAATCGGTGTTTAGGCTGAACCGGGACTCATCAGTGAAGAGAACAGTCGCCCATTGATCCATACTTCAATCTCTATGCTCTCTGCACCATGATAAACGGATTCTCCTGTTCGTAGAAGTGAGCGGGACGCAAACTGCAGGTCTTCTTGCAAACAACCCTCTCTAATGAAGTCTTTTGGAAACAGTCACCCTTGATACACGGGTTCCTGTGGCTGCATACAAGTCACGAGAGAGCTGAGAAGCTGTAGCACTCCTGTTACGGCTCGCTATAATCGTCAAATGGCGATCTTCTCTGGCCGTCGTGGCTCTTGGACGACCTTGCCCAGGCCTTCTCTCGATGGATCCGGTATCCTGGAACTGTTTCCATAAGTTACACACGACGCTGGGCGTTAAATTGAATTCTCTACAAATTTGCACTTGAGATTGGCCTACTTCTAGCCTCCCCACAATTCGCCACCTCATTACATCATCTAAACGTTGGCGGTTACTCATTTTTACTGTTACAATTTGAAATTAACCGATTGCTGCAAAATAACACCATCTATTAACCCATTTTTTTGTTTATTCTGCAACCGCTGTTTCATACCTTCCGACTCCAACGAGTGTTACGCACGATCATGCGTATTACAATTATTGTGTATTACAATTATTGAATGGTTATTTGTTTTGTATTGTATTAATGTGTATGTACATATCAAATTTCATTAAAATCGGTACAGTATTTCCAGAGATAATCGACCAAGTTGTCAAATTCTCTTAATTTCTTACACCAGTGTACATATGTTCTATACGTTATGCTTTTTGAAGTTAAAAACGGTTTTTTATGCTCTAGAATGCGTAAAATTTTTTATTGCAGTAAGTACATTTGTACTGATGCAGTTGTACTGATGATATGCAGCGCTGTTTACAGGTGTCCTCGAGTTCCACCGCAGAGATCACTGCTGATGATGTTGATATTGAGGACAAGGAAACAAATGATTTTGTTGTAAGTACATCTCAGATATTCTCGGCTTCACCGTAAAATATATTTATAAATTTTATTTTGAGTCATCTGCTTCACTAAAAGCATACAGTACTATAATTTAAAAAATAATTGAATGTAAATTTCTACAAGGGACACAAGCTCGATGTCATTTAATATAAAACTCACTCTCGAGCTGTACAATGTAAAAAATGAATTGTATAAGAACAATACGATAACTGATAAGAGATTCACCTTTCTACTTTTGTAGATAACCGACTACAACTGGAGTGTCTACGTGTTGCATAATATTCTATGCCACACGATCCTTTCATTATTATTTCTTCAATCCAGTTTTATACTTGCATTTAATGAATAGAACTTCATGAGAGATAAATTGAAGATCAGTTCAATAAAATTTTGATGTTGAATTTTTCCGAGTTGATCACAGTGAAGTATCAATTCCCTGTTTGGAGCATAAATCATCAAATCTGCAGAAAAGGTAACGTCGAGTCAAACTCGTACCTGAAAATATTATCTAGCCGTGTCTGAAAATAAATTAGCATCTTCTTCGATAAATTTACACAGTCAAAGTTTCAAATTCAGAAGTTTTATTTGACAACATCAAGTTATTAGGATGAAACCTTCATTTACTACGATACAAAGCAGTTCCATGCAAGTTAATACAAAAAAATTAATGGACAAATTTACATTATCTACATGCCATAGCGACATATATTTCAGAAAACTACCGAACTTACGGTCTTGCATCTTATTCCTATATTTTTAGAACTTATTGCCACACACACGAAACAAAACTTTGCAGAAATAATAAAGAGAAAAAGAGAAGTCACTATGGGAACCCGCTCGCTTAGCATATATCGGGGATTCCAAACGGGGTAGAGGTGGACCACTTTGGGGTCGATGGACGTTTAAAAAGAGTCTTTAGTAATCCAGGGGTCTATTGGGGGTCTATGATAATGTTTTCGATTTTAAAATTTAATTTAATAATTTAGGAAAGAATTTATTAGATAATGATATCCGTTTTAATATGTATCAATACAGGTTTGCATAGGGCGGAGTGATCCACGCATCTAAAGTCGAATGTCAGGACGCTTTTGTGTATGACTCCATAGGACCATAGGGAAATGGGTCTCGACTGCAATTTCTGGGCCACGCCCTCTATTGCAGACTTTCCGATGATTAGCAGAGGGGAACCAATAGACATAGAGTAGGGAAAAGGAGAAAAGTGATAGGCGCGCTGATAATCCGTGAGTTCGAAGTAGTTAAAAAGTGTGAGCAAGCATCTTGCAGGGACAGTAGATTGGAAGGTCTACGAACGAAGCCGAGAAGTGCGATGCGATAGAAGGATGTTTAGGGATAGTAGAACATTTTTATTTGATTTTGTAAGAAGTTTATAATGTTTTTTACCTTGGCAAGCTAAGTGTGAGTGTTTTTCTTCAGAAGAAAAGTACGAAAGACAAAAAATTATGAAAGAGACGGGATGGCTCTGGGCCTTTTCCCGTTAGAAGGGTCAGCATAATCATAGTCTGCTAAATCTTTAAGTAATTCATTATCAGTATTGTTGTGGAAGTTAATGGCGAGTTTTTGGAGATAATTTTGAAGAGTGGGGAGACCGATTTCATGGTAGATATCAACGTTACGGAAGTACCAGGGAGCATTAATGATTTGCCTGATCGTTCTACTCTGTTGCGAAGCTAGTTTTTTTAATGTGCGTTTTAGCACAGTACGATCATGCTGGCCCACCATAATTTAAAATAGGACGAAGAAACGATTTATACATGAGCAATTTATTATGAATGCTTAATTTGCTGTTCCGAGCAATTGAGGGGTAGATTAATCTGCGAGCTGCTCGGAACTTGTCCTTAAGATGTGTGATGGTGTGTATGCCTCGAATGTCGCCGTCGGCTTTTATTTGTGTGCCGACACTAGGCAGAACTGGGGAAATGCACTGGACCTTAAACGGTACACGGGTCCTCCCCATGCAACCAGTCAGAAGCAGTTTCGTTTGTCTCTTGGCGATGTTTGTGCCATTGCAATCTGTTTCTGAAAGCTTGTTTATATTTGTGACATAAAAATTAAAATAGCTAAAAAATAATACAACATAAACCTAATGAACCGCTTTTTCTAATTTTTTGTTCAAATTCTTAGTCAAACTGTCATCTTCAAGAGTTTTATGTGGAATTATTAGTATTATAATTATGTTGCATGCTGTATATTATAGAGAAAAATGTGAAGCAGTAGATGAAGAAAATCATTCCTTTAAAAGGGGTCGATGGAGAAAAATGGTTGGGAGCCCCTGGTATATATTGACCTTGTAAAACAGCAAATTTGAACCCTCTAAAATATTCAAATTCTTAACAGTATTTCAGTGGGTCTAAAGGCACTTTTGTAGTATAGAGCAATTTTTTTAAAGTAAATTAACATCTTTTGTCTTCATATATGCCATCTGTGTGCTTCATTATTAAAAACACATTAATAATGCCGTGACGTTTATCCAATACCAATGATGGACACTTATAATTTGTACGAGACATTTTTGAAGGAAAACCTGTGCAAAACAAACAATGGACAGTGCATGTATAGAACACCACAAAGTGGCTAAACAAAGTTGCTCGGGAACTTTAGGAGCCGAGCTAATAGCAACGAATCAAAAGGATTTTATTTTAATTAATTATTTACATAAGGTAACTTTCGATAACATTTAATACCTGTCAAATACTTATAATATTGATAAATATTTTTGATATTTGTTTTATATGGAAATGATAATTATTTGAAGTATTCTTCTTTAATTTATTGCACAAGCACCAATTTTCCATGTGTGACCGTCTGACTTGTGTTTCAGATGACGCTTAAAGAATCGCAATCTCCAGTAGAAGGCGATATCCTTTGTGCTGCTAGAGAAGAACTAGCCTCTGTTCCACACGTCCAGTAAGCTTTCATATTATATCTGCAGTGTATATATGTTACATACATGTACATAAAAATGACCGAATGCGAAAGGAATTAAACATATTCGGATTAAACACATGGGGATAAAATAAGTTTAATTAGTAAATAATTTTCTTCGGTAATTCAGCCCTGCATGACTGGAAAGGATTTTAAAATTAGGAATGAATTTCTTCATCACTCTAAAGTTACTTCCAATACTTTTATTTCTCTCGCGAATATAAAAATAGAGTATGCCAAAGCGGTGGACTTCTCATAAGTATGAATCATTCGGAACATGTCGGACAAGATGCTTCGTGTTCCAATAAAGCCGTATTTGTCATCTGTCAGCTTATATGGCAGATTGTTAGAGAGTAAATCGTTAGTCTCTTATAACGAAACTACCGCGGGTTAGTAACGTAGGATTACTTATCGTGGCATACCTCTCTTTTTTTTGTGACTCATTTTGGTACTTTACTGTTTAACTGTTTTACTGCTACTGGGTTTGGCACGCTGCCAAAATTATAACTCGCGACAACCCTGATATTTTGCTTTCCGGAGGACCGTTATTGAGGAACGCAATCCTACGTTAAAAGAAATCTAATATGAACAGACGGAAAACCTTCATGAATCTATGCCTAAAAGGTTCATTTATATTTTTGAAGGCGGTGGTAATTCAACTTGTTATTACATAAGTTGTAAGACACGCGTTTTTGGAATTTTTTATTTGACTAAACAATTTGCTTTCAGTAAGTTTTTCACGAACTTTTAAACCCAAAATAAGTATTGTACCATGAATCTGTGAGATGTTATTTTATTGAAAATGGCATGAAAGTTTGAATGATGCACAAAACCGAGCGTAAGATGCAAAAACGAATTTAATGTATATTTTTATTTTTTCCAATTACAAACTCTTTATCAGAAGCGCATGTATTCACAAGGTGTGACGCTCCTAAGCTGACGTCACTTGAAAATATTATCCGATGTGGGTTCTTTAAGAAACAGCTCGATTCACAGCCACAATATTTATTTACACCAAACAAGGACAGACATATTTGCAGTAACATCATCGTCTGATTTATCAGTCAGAATTCGCCAATTAATTCTGCACACTTCAAACTTCAGAGGCGCGCACTGCGCCCTCTTTTTCCAAAATTCTCATTGGCCGCAACACAAGGTATATAATCGTGCAGAAATGGATAACTGTACAATAAAACTAATTTTTTGGAGTGTTTTCCTGTTTGCAATCATTGTTGCATATTTATTTTGCGGGTCACGCGTTGTTGGAAAAGAAGGAGATGAACAGTTTGAGGCATTGTTGGTTTGTTTCCTCATTTGCTATTGTTGGGAAACAATACTTGAAGATAAATCTTCGCCGCCATCTTTAGTCTCATAACTGACCCTCTCAAAGTGCTGTTCGCTCTGCAGAGCTTTGGGCGTTTTGTTTGTTGTCGGCGGTTGTGTTGCCAGCGGTTATGTTCTTTACAAAGTCGCAAAGGAATGGTGGAACCTCAGAGTAAGTGGAGCTTTCAAGTTGGGTCGATTTTCACCAAATTTGTATTTAAAATTCACACATCTGCCATTAGCAAAATACTCTTCGCTAAACAGTTATAAGTGCACACCAAACAGCGCAATCTCGACGAAAAGTCTTTTATGGGGTTCCAATGAGCTAAATTTCTATGAGGACGACTATCTTATAATCCAACAGTTTAATGACAATTATAGAATGCGAAAGGAGCAAATGCATATGATATACATTCAATATGCGAAACACAATCCAAACATTCACGTGTTAATCATGTTTTGTCAATGGATACTTATTCATATCTTTGAAATCAAAATGCTTCGCTTTAAAAAAATTCCCGAATAAGCATTCTTTTACGTACTTTGAAAGAACTTTCTCGTTCGTTGAATTCAGTATATCCATAAAATGTATGAATTCAATAATTGCATTTAATACTTCAAGATAAACCAGTTATTATTATTCTATGCATGGGAAATCCCTTAAAGTGCGTACACAGAATTCATAGAAATCTTCATTGTATTAACCCTTCAGCGGGCGCGCCAGTGTACAAAGTGCAACATTTTCGTAATTTTCAATGGTTTGTTTTTACATGTAAGGTTTGAATATTCTAAGTAGATTCTATTTATAGCTACATCCTTTCTAATGCAGGTCTGATTTTCTGACCCTCGAATTCCTTTCCCTTCATTGTTAGTCGTGATTCAACCGCGGTAAACCAACAATTATACTGGATTACAATACGGAAAAACCAAGAGTTGATGTAGTGGTCTAAATGTGCAACTATTACACGGTATCTCGCATACCACGCAGAGGGGCAATCTCATTGTATTTTAGATTTTTGGACATAATAGGAATCCATTCGCAAGTTGTCCTTAGATCCAATTAATCGGACAGCTTTTGAATAAGGCGATTGTATCTGCATTCTTTGGCCTTTAATTATAAATATAACTCAATATTATCAACATTTTGTATCTTTTTATAAAACGCAGAATTATTATTTTCAATTTGAAAAGAAAAAAAGGTTATTACAAAAGGATTAATCGTGGTTGAAAGAAACGGTACACTTTGTGCCACGCGCGCCTTCTGGTGTTCTAAAAATCAGCGCGCCCGCTGAAGGGTTAAACTGCGGTCAGATTTTGACTCGTATGTTTTAAAGAAAGGAAAATGTCGTATAGCTTCTCCAAAAGATATCTTTCTTAGTGCAATGTCAGATAATTCACGATTCATGCAAGAAATGGATTTCAGCGTGCCAATTGTTGAAGCTGATAAAAACTTAGCAGAAAGTTTTATAAAAGACCTTAATTATTTTTTTTAATGTTGTAAAGACCAAGTTGATAGTTTAGAGAAAAACATCTTTCTACGCTCTAAATTAATATTATATAGATATGCGTTGAATTTTTCGAAACGAAATAGGCCAGTGTAATGATTATCATTGACTAAAGCAGTAAAGTCAAGTCTTCGAAAATCGAAAACAAATTTAAACAAATATGCATTCCTGTAATATTCCTGCATCACGTATGTCTAAAATTTTGATGCTTAATATATATACATACATGCATACATATATATCTATATCTAACTATCTATCTCTCTCTCTCTCTCTCTCTCTCTCTCTCTCTCTCTATATATATATATATATATATATATATATATATATATATATATATATATATATATATATATATATATATATATATATTTATTTAAATACTAGTGGACCCGACAGACGTTGTGCTGTTCAAACGTTGTAAATCCAAAAATCATAAAATTATTTTAATAAACTATAAATTGTTTGGACCGTTTTGATGAAAAAGTATGTAAAAAAAAATTATTTTTAAAAAACCTTACACCACCACGCGTACAGTTATCACAACTCGACCTATCTTAAAATTAGCAAAAATGTGGACGAAATTTCTTTAATATGGCTATTAGTATGACTAATCAATGATCTGTTCAATACTTCTTAAGTTGCATAGAATCAAATGACAATTGACAATTTAAATTTGCAGGTTAAGTTAATTGTTATTCAATGCACGTAAATACAGTATTAAATTTCATGAAAATAAAAAGAAATTCTGAAACGCGATTGCAGTGTTGTCTACCGGATCCAATTATTGAATGCACGTGTATACATCATTAAAATTCATGAAAATAAAAAAAAATTCTGAAATGCTATTGCAGCGCTACCTACCGGATCCAATTGTGTACCTAAACTAACCAAAGATCAACAACCACACATAAAAAAATAAAATAATTAAAAAAAACATTTTCTATCGGATCAAATTGTGAATCTAAACCATTCTCGAATCAACTTAATCGCACGCACAAAATTTCATTAAAATCAGTCAAGCCGTTTAGGAGGAGTTCAGTGACATACACAAAAACAGAAGAAATATATATATCACTGAGTTTACCATACTTACATCTGAACGTTCTTTATCGCTGTTTTAAATCACTTGTTTTAAATGATTGTGTGTAATCTTCCATACCATTGTTACTCTTTATGTCTTATTTTATGTGGGCGTATTTCTTTTGCTGTTGTCTTGTGTCTGGCGAAGCTTGACCTTTTAGGACCTTGTGCAGAAAAACCTCACTCAACCAACCAACCATCTAGAAATGGATAGTTGCCTCAAAGTGGCGAGGGGTTGACACCGGGTGAAGTACGTAGGGAGTTTGTTTTCTTCTGGTAGGGTCACCCGAAGCGTGACGGCCAGCCAATTTTTCCCGACTAAATACTGACAGGTGAGACATCCAGAGGTTATGTCAGAGTCCAGTCTTTGAGGTTTCCCTTTAAAATGAAGCCTTTCCCTGTACCATAAATCAATCGCTGTAGTCTTCAGGGATTGTTTGTTATATTTGAGATCTGTTTAGGACTAAAAACAAACAAACTGATGCGGCTGTCATCTGGAGTCGACATTTGCAAATGTCACAGGACGAAACGCAACAGTATGCTCCTTAAACATGTGCGAAAAAGGAAAATGCCATTTATGAAAAATTCCATGAAGGAAACCGAAACTTAACTGCATTTTGAGCATGATGGTTTTTCAAGTTTTGTGCTCTAAACGCCTTTCTCGACAGGGGAAAATCTCTTGTCACACTTTGCACGTATTCCTGTTGCAAAACATTTCATTTATAAAACTGCACCCCAGACACAAACATTGATCAACAAGCGTACTTATAGCTTTCAGAATCAATTTTTAAATTTTTGCCGGTTGAAAAATAATTTTGGGATATTTATTTCTTGTTATATGTGGATAACACAGCAAGTAAAACTTGTCCAAAATTAAGGTTTTGTAGTTAAATTAGTACTGAGTATACAATGAAGTATTTACAAATCCACACTGTAAATACTTCATTTTACGTCTCATTAGGCGATTGGGGATTCGGTCTAAATTGCTCGGTCTAAGGTGGCACCAAGTGTTGATGTTGGTTCAGCAATATGGTGTTCACATTAAAAGAAAAAAAACTCGTTTACTCTATTAAAAGTACTGTTTACATTTAGTGAACTGTGTACAGTGTTTTCTCTCGTTTACAAAGAGTAATTTGTGTTTTTTATAACAAATATTTTTTATTGAAAAAAAAACCGTTCGAAAAGTGACTAAACTAGAAAAGTGAATTATTCAAATGTAGTTTCTGACATATATGGATGAACTAAACTGTGGTTAAGCACGTTTTTAAAAACTTTGCTGTGTTTTTTTCTGTCCTTCAAAGTCACTTTCGAGTCTTCTGTACTTTGAGCTATAAAACGAATGATTTCGTCGTGTCATGTAAATACAATTTATCTCTTTCAAAAAATGACTTTTTACAAAAATTCATATCAAAAGTATTTTTTAGAAAATAAAAACAGCTTCAGAAGTGACTAAACTGGGCGATAGAATTTATCAGATGTAGTCGTTGCCATATTGGTGAGATGAACTCTTTTTAAGCTCATTTTTAAAAATATTAATTGTACTTTTGCTGCAATTGTAAGTCGCTTTAAAGCCTTTTAAACTTGGATCTATAAACCGAAGTGTTTAGTCAAGTTATAGAAATAGAATCTTCAATATCCTATCATAAAAAAACTGTTTAAGGAAAATTGCAAAGAGAAATATAGTATGTGATGATTATGATTTTCCGTCGCAAGGTAATAATACATTAAGACTAACTATAATTAAAAATAATTAAACGATTAATTGAACATTATTTCATTCCGATGATTTAATGTAAAGATTACATTCATTATAACTATAGTCAGGTGCATTGAAATTTGAAGTGCGGAAAGTCCCTCCGCCTTTTGTCTGTAGGGGTGGGAGGGGAATGCGGGCCTCCCTAGATTCCTCCCCCGAGCGTGTTCGGTCTGAACAGAGGTTGGTTTGCTTGAGCGGTGCTTCCATTTCGCGGTACACTGAGAGAATGTCGACAGACAAAGTGCATTAGGAAAAAAATCCACAAGGTGACGGGGCAAATGCCGAATAGTTTGAGAAAGGCCCATCTGGTTTTTTGCAATCCTTCCAGTATCAAGAACCTTTGAGGTCCATAATTAGCTTAATTCTTGGATTTAATAGGTGCTGGAAAGTCGTGATAAAAGAACGAAAAGTTGGACGTTGAAACTGAATAGTGTTGTGCTGTGTTGTTTTTGTTGCTAATGCCCCCTGGTTGGAGGTTCCATTCACCAGGTCATAATAGGGCAGAAAGGGGTGGATCCTGTTTTGAATTAGCACCACAAGGGTCGGAGTCCGACTTGGCTAAATGACCGGTCCCATAATTTTGAACCGAATCAAGTGACGAGATCGGAACACTTGACGCCGCACCTCCACAGGTTAATTTGAGAAATTGGAGGACATTGTATCCACGACTTATTTCACGTGCCCCGGCCACCATTAGTGAACACGGCGGTGGATTTGCAGCGACGACCATCGAACCAGGGACATTCAGATAAATGGAACACTGTTCTTGCAAACCTGGCCACCGCGCTCACGAATAGTGTTCTTGTTTTTGCTAACGCGGAGCAGTAATCGATGAAGACATTCGCACTTAATCCGTGATAATGGTTTGTTTTCTTCAATGGGGACACGTATAAGTGAAAGAACACCACCCTCTGGTGCCACCTCAGTTTTGTCCGAGCACCCCCGCTAGGGAACGTACCTTCTCCCACCCTCTATGAGTTCATATATTGATTTTCCAGTCTACAGATTTAACGTGCCCATACGTGGTCTAGACGCGTTCATCGGGTTTCCAAGGGTGAACCCGACGCGCTACTACATAGGCAACCTCTGGCCCTCAAACTGTAAAGTTTAACAACGTGTGTAACAGGCGATTATAATGCTCTCGTCTCAGATAACTATGATTGTTGGAAAATATTACTTTTTGCACACTTCCCATTGTTAAAATTCACGAAATTAACCATTTAGATGACAATATAGGTCCGCTTTCTTAATGCTTCATTGTTGTGAAACAATACTTCGGAAATATTTTCCGGCGCCATCTTCATTCCAATACTGACCCTCTCAAAGTGCTGTCGCTATGCAAAGCTCTTTCATGGCGGTGTCATTACCAGTGATTATGTTTTTTGCATACTTTCGGAGGAATGGTGGAAACCCAGAGTAAGTATTTGAAACACATTCGGCGATTTCTTTTGTCTCCAAATTCCACTTTAAAAAGCTTACAGACTTGCTCACACACAAACAGCTGTCAGTAGTCTTACTTACCAATGGCTTTCCTTCAGCTGTTGTGATTGACTCTTAACTCCTTTCGGGGCGTTGTGATGAAATTTTTGGTCTTTATCCATTGGTGAAATTATGACGCGTTGTCAATCAAAAGTGTTACAGATGCTGCTGCTATTCAGCATTGGCATCCTTAAAGGGCGAACCTTCTTGAAATCCATTTCAATGTAATAGGTATCAGATTCAAGTATATTTAAAATAAATAAGTTTTAATGGATAGAACTGAATAAATGCCTTAAGATTTAAATAATTGCAGCGGGAGATACTTAATTTAGATCACTCTTTAATAATCGGCATTTCAGCTGACTGTAAAGTCATCCATTGCACGTGATACATTATGTCTCTTAGGTTGTCTGTATGTATGTATATATATATATATATATATATATATATATATATATATATATATATATATATATATATATACCGTGGAATCTCGATCTATCGTTATTCAAGGGACCGATTGAAATGTACGATAAATGCGAGAAAACGATAGATGCGGAAACATAACAAAGCAATATGATCGTTGGGACTGGATAAAATGAACGGTACATACGGAAAAACGATGGATCCCAAAGCGATCGATATATATATTTAAATATTTATACATATATATATATATATATATATATATATATATATATATATATATATAGAGAGAGAGAGAGAGAGAGAGAGAGAGAGAAATAGATAGATAGATAGATAGATAGATATATTCAGACAACCTGAGTTTCTCTTTGTCGTCTCGTAGTGCTACAAGACATGCTTATAATCTCGATTTGGTTATTTTCCTTTATCGCATAAAGTACGGTAAAGACACAAATCGAAAAAAATTCTCTTGTTACGTGTTTTCATTAGCAAAGTTATGCTAACGTTAATGGAAAAACTAAGAGATATCCTAATTTATCTCCAAAAAGGTGAAATTGTTAAATATTAGCGATAAATTCCTAACAAACCAATGAATAACTGAACTAACACTCCTGTAACTGACTAATTCTCTCCTTGAAAATGAAGGAAATGTAGAAGAATGTATTGATACACGAAGACTAAATTTTTTGCATTATACTCAAATGGTACGTAGAATTTATATATATATATATATATATATATATATATATATATATATATATATATATATATATATATATACAGTGGGTTATCAAAATAATGTAAACACCTATCAATATTAGTGGTGCTTATGAATGTGCTTCGTATTCCTTAAAAAACTAGTCTGGCCACCGGTATTTTTTTATATAATATAGTGTATGTACCTATCAGGTAGGAATAATGAAGCTAAGGGCATCGTGCTTTTGGGGGGAACAGCGTAAAATGTCAAATCTTGCAGACGTTTAGAAAAGGGCAAATTGTTGAAGCGCGTTTCAATTGGAGTATCTCCTACTGCAACACCTAGGCTAATGGGCGTTTTTCTAGCTATGGTATCGAAAGATATGATAGCATACAGAGTGTATGGAAAAACATCCTTTGCCAAACTGAGCAGTGGACGAAAGGGAGAGCTGAGAGAAAGAGACGGCCGTGGTTTTGAAGCGGATTGCGACATGAAGAAAGAAAGAATTGCAACCAAAATGACCGAATAGCTCAATGTGCATCTGCATGTTCCGGTATCAATCATTAGAGGTAGAAGGGAACTTCACAAACAAAGCATTTACGGAAGAGTAGCTATTCCCAAGCCACTTGTAATAGTAGATGCCAATGAAAAATATCGTCCACAATGGTGCCACGAGCACAAATTATTGTCGAGTAATATGTCGAAAAACGGCATTCGTCCGACGAATCATTGTTCACATTATTTCTCGCAACAGGACGTGCGTTTGTCTGGAGAACACCTACAAAAGTGTAAGATTCTGTCTGTCACATCTCAATCGTCAATCATGGAGGTAGATCTATCAGGATTTGGGATGGAATTTCATGGATTTCTTCAGGTCCTATTGTAACCCTAAAAGGGAGATTGAATCGGAAGTACTATGTCCAAATTTTAGCCCACTAGTCCATCCTATGGTGCAAACATTTTTTCTTGCAGGAGATGGCATTCTCCAGAATGATAATCCCCATATACATACAGCTAATTCTAACAAGTATTGGATTGCAGAGCACGAAAGAGAAGTCAAATATCTTATCTTGCCCTGTACAATCCCCCCGACTATATATCATCCAAACACTGTGATCTGTATAAGCGGATAGAGCAAGGTACCGATAGCCACCACAGCATCTCAACATTAACTTTCATTATTTTTCCCTGAAGAATGGTATAATATACTCTTAACCACTATTCATGACTTGTATCATCCAATTCCAAGGTGAATCAGGTGGTATTATATAACAAGGACCTGGGCCGTATTAATAATGGATTTCATGATGTTTCTTAGTGTTTCCAGTATTTTGATAACCACTTCTTATTTCTTTCCTTTTCTATTTTACAGACAACTTCTCTCTTCGATTTCGGTCTGCCATGCTTTATTGCATTCGCAAGAAAAAATTACCTCCGCATCAATGGGCAGCATTTATTTTTCACTTGAGCTATTAATGGATCGATCACATGCATCAAGATTTTAACTTAAATAAGTCATCTAAACAGTTTCTATCTGGGAAGACAACTTAGATCTAATCTTATCAGTCGCAAAACTGAATTAAGAATTTACAAGACACTAATACTTCCTGTCTTACTTTACGGAAGTGAAAATTTACGCAAGTGGACCTTGAGCATAGACACGCAGCGCTCACTCGATATGCTTGAGAAAAAAATCCTCAGGGCTCTCTTTGGTCCAGTGCAGGAGGAGGGATGTTGGAGAACCAGATATAATTTTGGACTGTGTAGTCTTCATGGGCAATCCTATATAGCACAAGTCAACCGTATTAACAGATTAAGATGGCTTGGCCATGTTTGGAGAAGTCCGGAAGATGATCCCACTAAGATCTCGACATTTAAAAAACCCGAGGGATCCCGAGATAGAGATAGACCACCGACAAGATGGTTAAATGACGTTGAAAAAGACTTTGAAAGTTAAAACTTTCGAAAGTTAAAACTTTGAAAGGACTCGTCGCAGATAGAAGACGCTGGAGGGAGCACGTGCTTGACGCAGCCAGGGCCTGTACGGGGCTGTTGTGCTTGTGAAGAAGAAGAAACGGTTATTTTATATCTTCGTTAAAAAGACTGTGTCGTCTATATTAATTATGCGGAATTAGTATAAGAATTAAACCCCAACAAAAGTGTATCGAAGTCATCCGATGAAGGAAAAGTTTATAGCGAACCCGATGTATAACGAACTCACGGACATAACGAACGAAAACCTGCCGTTTTCCTGTAGAATTTAATGCTAATTTCTCCTTTTATAGCGAACCTCAGAAATCTTAAGAATCGGCTATCACAAGCTTTTTTCTCAGTCGAATACAGTATTTTCTTTTTTTACAAACTTTTTAAGTTTGTTA
The DNA here is from genome assembly GCA_907164885.2 of Dolomedes plantarius. Classification (NCBI taxonomy): domain Eukaryota; kingdom Metazoa; phylum Arthropoda; class Arachnida; order Araneae; family Dolomedidae; genus Dolomedes; species Dolomedes plantarius. Next base: position 2,652,876 of record OU015497.1, on the reverse strand, counting down.
AAGATGCAATGAATATTGAAGAAACAAAGGATGTTGAAGAAGATGATGAAGACTTACCTATCACGATGTGGATAGAAAAGCACAAAATTTCATCATTCTCAGATTGTGACATGCAATTAATCGAAACATGTGAGGAAGAAGTCATTACATGTGAAAAACCGACTGATGAAAATATTGTGGAAGTAATTAAAATGAATCATTCTGAAATCGAAGATTCTGCATCTCATGCCGATGAAGAAGAGCACATAAATGAAGAAATCCCGATCATCTCGAATGCTACAGCAGCGATGCTTGTAATTAATAAGTTTTTGTCTACACAAAGAGTGGAAGAATGAGTGTTGGAGTCATCTGATGTATTGGACAAAGAAATTCATAAATGTTTTCTTGAAATCGGCATCACGTCAGCAGAGAATTACCGATAATTTCTACATCAAAGCAGTGAGCAACAATTGAAGGTAAAAAGAATTTATTTCCATTTGTCTTCATTTTTAGTTAATTTAATTAGCATTCTGTCAGTTTAATGTAATCGATTTTAGTTAATTTAATGCATTCATGATAACTTTTGATAGATTTTATCATTTTTTTTCATACATCAATATTGTATAAATTGCAAATAATATGTTATACATTTTGTGAACTCTAGCATTTTTCTTAACGGTTCGGATATAGCGAACCACTGAGTATAGCAAACAAAACATTTGTCCCCTTGAAGTTCGTTACAACGGGGTTTGGCTGTATATATATACAGTGGACGCTCGTTAATTTGAACTCAAAGGTTCTCAGAAAAAAGTTCGAATTATCCGAAGTTTGAATTATTCGATGTTAGGAGAAAATATATAACTTTATATGTGTATCACTGAAGAAGAAAAATCTCCTAGTATGTATAACACCAGTAAATATATTATACTATGTTATCTAAAATTAAACCTATTAAAAAGCAATACATTCTTAACTTAATCATAATATGAAGCAAAAGATATGCAGTAGAAAGTAAACTTTAATTAAAAATATGAATTTTCCTTTCGGAAAAAACTTTAAAATGAATGTTTGATTCTGCTTGTGATGCCTACATTCTTCAGCCAGCTTCTCGATTTGAAGTAAACATTTCAGTTCATTTTCGGAGGCAGGTTCCATCTGAATAAATACTTTCAGAGTTTTAATAGAGTCCATTATGGCTTTATCCATTATGGCCGCATTAAAAATATCTTTCGACAGGGAAGTAGAGAAAAGCCGTGGCAGTTTCCTACCGAAATTAGTGCATACATCTTCGATAATATCAAAGCTTTGACCACATACAGTTTGATAAGAAATATTGTGCCTTGACTTAAATCGAGGAAACCATTCATCACTGCATTTAAAATCTTCAATACCCAGTCGACTTGCCAATCCTTCAGCCTTCGTCAGCTCTAGGGGTCCATTTATCGGAAAATTTCGAAATCTAACATCCAGGAACCATAGCAGTAGAACTTTTTCTAGATCTTCTTGGGACGCATTTCTCATGCGTTTCCTTCCTCTAGCATTTTTGATTTTTTCCATGAATCTTTGTTTTACATTCGCCATTCTCTACTTCTTTAAACTTTCTACCTTTGTCTCCAAAGTTAGGGTTTTGTACTTTCCACGTGTAGACGTCCTGAATTTATACATGTTCACCCCACACAATGAGGAAGAAAAACTAGACCACATTAACTTGTCTGCGCTGCAGGTATAACTGACGCAGCTACCTAGATTCTGTAGTAAAGACTGCTTTTTCTGAAATTCTAAGAAAATCGATTTAAATAAAGGAAAATTGCTTTTCCGTTTAGCACTAATAAGAAGGACAATAGCTACTAACGTTTATCGGACATGCAATAGTCTAGGAATGCAGACATGTGCCACTTTAAACAGAAAAGAAATACAGACGATTTTGACACACAAAATAATAAATACAGTGTGTATTTTCTCCATTAAACGAGGAAAAAGAAATTTTTTTGTCAAATGTTTTGCTCGAATTAACCGAAGTAATAAAACTTTAGTTCGAATTCATGAGATATTTTTAACATTAATTCCAATACAAGTTTTTTGGAGCCTTTGGATTCGTTCGAATTAACCGAAAGTTGGATTAAACCGAGTTCGAATTAACGAGCGTCCACTGTATATATATATATATATATATATATATATATATATATATATATATACACTGGATATCAAAAATTAAGGAAAAGTCACAAAAAGAGCGGTTACTCAAAAAGTTTTGCGTAGGATATAATGAAACTTATATACATTATACAACACATAGGTAGGTAAAAAATAGCATAAAAAGAAATCGCCAGACAATTATGGTGTTATAGAAACTAGCATATGTATACAATGAACAAATCGGATGTGTTACTTTGGTATAGGAAAAGTACATTTAAAATGGCGTATGATCCCCCCGAAAAGCAATACAGCACATACAGTGATGTGTGAAGTTGTCAATTATGCAGTCTATGATTTCGGTAGGAAGTGAGAGCCATTGCTTTTGCAAAGCAGTTCAAATTGTGGATAAGGTATAGGAGGAGGATTGAGAGCAGCTATACGTTGTCCTAAATCGTCCCAATCATGCTCGATAGGTTTCAGGTCCGGTTATCGAGATGGCCACGCCATGCGCTGAATTGTTTCCTCCTCAAGATAAGCGTCCACGATGCGAGCCCTGTGCGGTCTTGCGTTATCGTCCTGTAGCACGAAAGGATCACCTATTGCCCGGGCATAAGTGCGCACATAAGCATCAAGGATGTTATCTCTATAGGTGTGAGCATTCACATTTCCACAGGGAAAGACATGGAGGTTTGTGCGTCCACCCATAGAGACACTATCCCAAACACAGACACTGCCTGATCCGTATCCATCTCTTTCACGGATGTGTGATGGACGAAAACGAGTTCCAGGTATTCCAAATCAAAATACGCCTACTATCGCTTTGGAGGCTAAACCTGGACTCATCCGTAAAGAGAACAGCCCTCCATTGGTCACGCGTCCAGTGAACATGTTGACGTGCCCAAAGCAAATGTTCCCGCCTATGACGTGATGTGAGCGGAACGCAAATGGCTGGTCAACTCGCAAAAATACAACCTTCGTGAAGTCTTCTACGCACGGTTGACGTTGATACCAACCTTCCGGAGTTTGCGGCAAGTGGGGGTTAACTCTTTCTGATATCAGACGGAGTGGCGGTTCTATTCTTTCGTGCGCATAATGACAAATATCGGTCATCGGCACTTGTCGAAGCATATGGACGTCCTTGGCTGAATCTTTTGCATGCCGAATTCGTGGTTAGAAATTGTTGCCAAAGTCTATGAATCACAGACGGAGTCACATTTAGCCATCTGGCCACTTCTGTCTGACTATGTCCTGCTTCTAGTCTCCCAGTAGCTCGCTAACGTAGTTCTTCGGTCAAATGATGCCTGCAGTTCATTGTTACAATTTGGCTATGCCAGATGTCGAATCTCAGCCTCGAAACGACAATTGTCGCCTTGCTCTGAAATATATACTTTTATGCTCCTCGCAAATGACGTATTCCGAATGCAGCGCCACTATTTTTTATAAAGTAGTATTTTTCATAACCTTTTACTTAACAACATATTCAAATTTTAAACAGATTGGCCTAGTTCTGAAAGTGTTATCCCTATTTTTGTGATTTTTCCTTAAATTTTGAAAACTTTAACATATAGATATATATATAAATAAATAAATAAATAAATAAATGTATATATATATATAAATATATGTATATGTCCTAGCTGAAAACGCGCAATTCGATACGGAGTACATTCAATTTAAATACAACGGTCAATGTATGCAATTAATGCCAAAAATATAAATATATATATTTATATGTATTTATAATAAATATGTCGATCAATGTATACAATTGATGTAAAATATATATATATATATATATATATATATATATATATATATATATATAAATCATAAAGAAAATTTTTATAGACAAAATAATGTAGAAGAAAAATATTTAAATTAAATGTAATAGGATATGCTACAGAATATAGTACTGATAATATAGTACAGTTGGAGGAACATAAAATCTTTTATGGCATTTTAATATTTTATTGCATTTTATATGTCCAATCGTCTGCCGTATTAGCACGAAAAAAATTTTTTTTTGTCTATTTAGTTGTTATGCACGTGACGATAAATTATTTTAAAGTACCAGAAAGAGAAATAACGTGATCAGCATTTAATAAATTAAATTCTGAAAATGAATCTTTAAAAATTCACCAAAAATCAGAAAAGAATTAAAGATTCCAAAAAGATTTCATTTTAAATGAATTTTTATGATCTTTTTCGTGGTATAAATTTTATGACTCTCAGAAAATTATTTTAAATGGAATCTTGAAAAAAGTTACTAAAGCAGCTTAAAAATTTAATTTTAAAAAAACTAAAAAGAATTTTTCAAAAATCTTTCTTAGTGCACCCCTACACTATAAAAAGAATCGCCATGCAGAATTTCCACCCTTTAAATCCAGCGGTTTTGTCTGTGCGATGTATATTTGTCAGTCAGTCAGTCAGTGAGTCAGTCAGATACTGAACTGTTTTATATATATAGATATGTGTGTGTGTCTTTTATTTATTTACTTTTCTATTTTACAGGCAACTTCGCAGGTTGATTTCGGTCTGCCATGCTTTACTGCATTCGGAAGAAAAAATTACTTCCGCAGCAATGGGCAACGTTTTCTTTCATTGGAGCTATTAATGGATCGATCACATCCATATCAAGATTTTTTCCTAAATATCACATCTAGACAGTAAATTTCTGAAAATACAATTGAGATCTAATCTTATCAGTCGCAAAACTAAATCAAGAATTTATAAGACATTAATAATTCCTGCAAGTGAACCATGGAGCTTGAGCATAGACACGCAGTGCTCACTGGACATGTTTTAGAGAAAAATCCTCAGGACTATCTTTGGCCCAGTGCAGGAAGAGAGACGTTGGAGAACCATAATCTATTTGGAACTCCATTGTTGGAGTTCAAAATAAATTGCCCATAAAGCCATACCGTTTTGAATTGTATAGACTTTATGGGTAATCACAAATAACACAAGTCATCTGTTGTAATAGATTGAGATGGCTTGGCCATGTTTCGAGAAGTTCGGAAGATGATCCCACTAAGATCTGGACATTTAAAAAACCCGAGGGATCCCAAGCCAGAGGTAGACCACCGACTAGATGGTTAAATGACGCTGAACAAAGACTTTGAAAGTTAAAAATTGGAAAGGACTCGTCGCAGATAGAAGACGCTCGAGGGGTTTGACGCAGCCAGGACCTGTAGGTGCTTGCGAAGAAGAAGAAGAAACAGTTACTTTATATCTAAAAAGTGCAACTGGTTAATGCAGACACACAAGAAAGCAACGCTAAAATAACTGATAAACTCATTTTTTTAGTAGCCTAACTGTGGACACGCACACACGCACGCACGCACGCACGCACTCTGTCACTTTGTCTGTACGTCGGTCTAAAAGTCCCTCTGTCTGTATGTCTGCTTGCCAGTCTGCCTGCCTGCCTGACTGCCGGTCGGCCTGCCTGCCTGCCTGCCTGCCTGTCTGTCTGTCATCTGTCGGTCTGTCTGTCAGTCTGTTTGTCTGTCTGGTTGCCTTGGATCTGTCTGATTATTTAGCTATCAGCAGGGGAATCGTTTCTCTCATAATTGCTAGTTTGAATGAGGGTGTTGAGACGTTATTGCTATTTGAATTATTTAGGTTTTCAGTTCTATTTTTGTTGCTTTTTGCCATTTGAGCGAATGATATATTGGATCTATCTGCCTGTCTGTCGGTCTCATTAGACCAGACAAAACCAGACCCCCCCCCCAAAAAAAACAGCGTTCGATACGACCCCCTGTAGGAGGGAAGGGGACCACGATCCCCTGAAGGGAAGGATCCGAGTAGGAAGTGAATTTTTAACTACAATGGCAGTTCCTCTCATGGTGTCAATTGGGTTGATGTAGTCATTTCTGTATGTGGTGTAATTTTACACGTTAAATTTATCCACGGGTCTGCGATGTGTTTCCTGAATTAGAATAAGATCGGGGTTATACTCATGGACAAACTCCTTGAGCTCACGGATTCTAGCAATCCTAAATTTGGCGTTCCATGCAAAAACAGACAGCGAAAGGGGAGGGCTTTATCTGGCTTTCTGAACACAATTATTGAGTCCGTAGAAGAAGCTAAAAGCTTTTTTCCTCGCAGACCCATTTTTCCTAAAATTTTCTCTTGCTGTTTCCAGATTATTTAGTATGTTTTTGTGAAATCAGAGATTCCTAATTCTGCCGTTATTTCGTCTAAGAATGATGTCATATTTACTGGAATTGTTTTAGGAGACTGAAGCTGACTGAAGGGGAATTATTTGTCTCATAATTGCTAGATTGACTGTGGAGTTTGATTGGTTATTAGAATTTGAATTATTTAGGTTTTCAGTTCTATTATTGTTGGCTTTTGCTGTTTTGGCTAGTGATATATTGGATGTAATAGTTTGGGATTCTTTTGTTAGCTTCCTTTTCTGTTAGTTTTTTAAGCTGAAATATTATGAGTGAAATTGAACCTGCAGTTTGAAGAAGGGAACAAGCGCCAAAAAATTTAAATTCGTTTTCTTTTTTGCACCATACTGTTATTTACATGTAGACGCTCTTTGTAAGCTGTAAAAGTCACTGGAATAGCGGTTGAATGTAAAGAATCTTATTCAAAAGTTTAGTGAAGTAAAAATAATACAGAAGAAAGTTTTTTTAAAATTTCCCTACAAAACAATATTTGGATTCGTTCCCTTCTTCAAACTGCCGATTCAATTAGGGCATCCCCTCCAGTTAGAAGGACGATCGCCCTGGCGGTTGCAACATTTGGTAACTTCAGCTTTTTTGCTATCTGGCTTTACATGTGGACATTCGTTGCCAAGATGGTCGCCAGCGAACTTAACACAACTCGGGTTCACAAAGCTTACTGTGATGGTGGAAATGTTGACATTTGAATCATTTCGCGGTTTTCTAAAGGGAATTATAATATTCGATGTTAATTTTAATATAACATAGGGAGGTTAGCTCAGAAATCAGGGATTGCTGTATAGAAAGTGTCAAGTCCAAAGTCGTCGTTTTGAGATAAACGGGATTGAAAAAAAAACGGCGTTTGAAAAGTCAGTTTATTTAAGTCTAATTTCTAATTTTTAAAGAATAAATTTTTCTAATTTTATTTTTGTTGAGTAAAGAGTGCTACGTCCTTGATTGGGACATAACCACTTTAACAATAACATGTTTTTGTTTTGTTTCACCTATCTCAAATTTTCTCTGAAGAATAAAAATATTTAGGAGTGGGATTCGACTGAGCTTTCTGTACCCTGCAGTAGCCCTTGATTTTCCAAACATGTCTGGCTGGATAACACATTTTAGCCCCTTTTGGACTTAACGCCCTTTGCACTGCAAACACAGTTGTAGTTTTGACTTTATCAGTGGCAGTTAGTTGTACTTGGAATAGGGGGGGAGGAAAGAGACAACTTTTCTAGTTAGCTGGGAAACTTAAATGACAGGGAAGTCAAGCGCATCCAGTTTTTCTTTAATGTCCTCCGGAGGGAACTCCTCTGGTAATCCACGGAAAAACTATTTTAATAGCACGTAAGGGGAGAATGAAACCTTTTACTCTGTGGTCGTGCAAGCATTTGGTTATTTCTCGATGATCATCCTCGGTGATGAGGTCAATTCTGATAAATTCGCCGCCGATTTTAATGTGGAACCTTCTTTCACCAGAACAGACCAGACCAGACATGACACGGCACGACATGACATGACCGTGCATGGCATGAGACGACATGGTGCGACACGCCAGTATCGGGGCATGACATGATATGACATGACATGACATGACATGACACGGCAAAACAAGACACGACGATACGAGACGAGCCGACTCGAGACGTGACGTGACGTGACGTGACGGGACAGGATCAGACGAGACGAGACGAGAAGAGACGTGACAAGACGGGACGTGACGAGCCGTGACGGTACAGGACGGGATGAGACGAGACGACACGAGACGGGACGTGGTGATACGAGACGAGACGAGACACGACGTGACAAGACGGGACGTGACGAGCCATGACGGAACAGGACGGCATGAGACGAGACGAGATAGAACGTGGCGGGACGAGACGATACGTGAAGTGACGTGACGGGACAGGATGAAACGAGACGAGAAGAGACATGACGAGGCGAATCGAGACATGACGAGGCGAGTCGAGACGGGACGCGGCGAGCCGTGACGGGACAGGACGGGAGAAGACGAGATGAGACAATGAGTTTATCAGTTATTTTCGCGTTGCTTTCTTTTACATAACCGTAAATGGAATCAATCTTTGCAAAATTGTAAAAACTGAACCTTATGTCCATCATCTCAGATGCTACAGCAGCGATGCTTGTAATTAATAAGTTTTTGTCTACACAAAGAGTGGAAGAATGCGTGTTGGAGTCATCTGATGTATTGGACAAAGAAATTCATAAATGTTTTCTTGAAATCGGCATAACGTCAGCAGAGAATTACCGATTATTTCTACATCAAAGCAGTGAGCAACAATTGAAGGTAAAATGAATTTATTTCCATTTGTCTTCATTTTTAGTTAATTTAATTAGTATTCTGTCAGTTTAATGTAATCGATTTTAGTTAATTTAATGTATTCATGATAACTTTTGATAGATTTTATCAGTTTTTTCCATACATCATTATTGAATACACATTGCAAATAATATGTTATACATTTTGTGAACTCTAGCATTTTTCTTAACGGTTCGGATATAGCGAACCACTGAGTATAGCAAACAAAACATTTGTCCCATTGAAGTTCGTTACAACGGGGTTTGGCTGTATATATATACAGTGGACACTCGTTAATTTGAACTCAAAGGTTCTCAGAAAAAAGTTCGAATTATCCGAAGTTTGAATTATTCGATGTTAGGAGAAAATATATAACTTTATATGTGTATCACTGAAGAAGAAAAATCTCCTAGTATGTATAACACCAGTAAATATATTATACTATGTTATCTAAAATTAAACATATTAAAAAGCAATACAGTCTTAACTTAATCATAATATGAAGCAAAAGATATGCAGTAGAAAGTAAACTTGAATTTTCCTTTCGGAAAAAACTGTAAAATGAATGTTTGATTCTGCTTGTGATGCCTACATTCTTCAGCTAGCTTCTCGATTTGAAGTAAACATTTCAGTTCATTTTCGGAGGCAGGTTCCATCTGAATAAATACTTTCAGAGTTTTAATAGAGTCCATTATGGCTTTATCCATTATGGCCGCATTAAAAATATCTTTCGACAGGGAAGTAGAGAAAAGCCGTGGCAGTTTCCTACCGAAATTAAAACATACATCTTCGTTAATATCAGAGCTTTGGCCACATACAGTTTGATAAGAAATATTGTGCCTTGACTTAAATCGAGGAAACCATTCATCACTGCATTTAAAATCTTCAATACCCAGTCGACTTGCCAATCCTTCAGCCTTCGTCAGCTCTAGGGGTCCATTTATCGGAAAATTTCGAAATCTAACATCCGGGACCCATAGCAGTAGAACTTTTTCTAGATCTTCTTGGGACGCATTTCTCATGCGTTTCCTTCCTCTAGCATTTTTGATTTTTTCCATGAATCTTTGTTTTACATTCGCCATTCTCTACTTCTTTAAAATTTCTACCTTTGTCTTCAAAGGTAGGGTTTTGTACTTTCCACGTGTAGACGTCCTGAATTTATACATGTTCACGCCACACAATGAGGAAGAAAAACTAGACCACATTAACTTGTCTGCACTGCAGGTATAACTGACGCAGCTACCTAGATTCTGTAGTAAGGACTGCTTTTTCTGAAATTCTAAGAAAATCGATTTAAATAAAGGAAAATTGCTTTTCCGTTTAGCACTAATAAGAAGGACAATAGCTTCTAACGTTTAGCGGACATGCAATAGTCTAGGAATGCAGACATGTGCCACTTTAAACAGAAAAGAAATACAGACGATTTTGACACACAAAATAATAAATACAGTGTGTATTTTCTCCATTAAACGAGGAAAAAGAATTCTTTTTGTCAAATTTTTTGCTCGAATTAACCGAAGTAATAAAAATTTAGTTCGAATTAATGAGATATCTTTAACATTAATTCCAATACAAGTTTTTTGGGGCCTTTGGATTCGTTCGAATTAACCGAAAGTTGGATTTAACCGAGTTCGAATTAACGAGCGTCCACTGTATATATACATATATATATATACTGGATATAAAAAATTAAGGAAAAGTCACAAAAAGAGCGGTTACTCAAAAAGTTTTGCGTAGGATTTAATGAAACTTATACACATTATACAACACATAGGTAGGTACAAAATAGCATAAAAAGAAATCGCCAGACAATTATGGTGTTATAGAAACTAGTATATGTATACAATGAACAAATCGGATGTGTTACTTTGGTATAGGAAAAGTACATTTAAAATGGCGTATGATCCCCCCGAAAAGCAATACAGCACATACAGTGATGTGTGATGCTGTCAATTATGCGGTCTATGATTTCGGTAGGAAGTGAGAGCCATTGCTTTTGCAAAGCAGTTCAAATTGTGGATAAGGTATAGGAGGAGGATTGAGAGCAGCTATACGTTGTCCTAAATATGGTGTTATAGAAACTAGCATATGTATACAATGAACAAATCGGATGTGTTACTTTGGTATAGGAAAAGTACATTTAAAATGGCGTATGATCCCCCCGAAAAGCAATACAGCACATACAGTGATGTGTGATGCTGTCAATTATGCGGTCTATGATTTCGGTAGGAAGTGAGAGCCATTGCTTTTGCAAAGCAGTTCAAATTGTGGATAAGGTATAGGAGGAGGATTGAGAGCAGCTATACGTTGTCCTAAAGCGTCCCAAACATGCTCGATAGGTTTCAGGTCCGGTTATCGAGATGGCCACGCCATGCGCTGAATTGTTTCCTGCTCAAGATAAGCATCCACGATGCGAGCCCTGTGCGGTCTTGCGTTATCGTCCTGTAGCACGAAAGGATCACCTATTGCCCGGGCATAAGTGCGCACATAAGCATCAAGGATGTTATCTCTATAGGTGTGAGCATTCACATTTCCACAGGGAAAGACATGGAGGTTTGTGCGTCCAACCAAAGAGACACTATCCCAAACACAGACACTGCCTGATCCGTATGCATCTATTTCACGGATGTGGAATGGACGAAAACGAGATCCAGGTATTCCAAATCAAAATACGCCTACTATCGCTTTGGAGGCTAAACCTGGACTCATCCGTAAAGAGAACAGCCCTCCATTGGTCACGTGTCCAGTGAACATGTTGACGTGCCCAAAGCAAATGTTCCCGCCTATGACGTGATGTGAGCGGAACGCAAATGGCTGGTCAACTCGCAAAAAGACCACCTTCGTGAAGTCTTCTACGCACGGTTGACGTTGATACCAACCTTCCTTAGTTTGCGGCAAGTGGGGGTTAACTCTTTCTGATATCAGACGGAGTGGCGGTTCTATTCCTTCGTGCGCATAATGACAAATATCGGTCATCGGCACTTGTCGAAGCATATTGACGTCCTTTGCTGAATCTTTTGCATGCCGAATTTGTGGTTAGAAATTGTTGCCAAAGTCTATGAATCACAGACTTAGTCACATTTAGCCATCTGGCCACTTCTGTCTGACTATGTCCTGCTTCTAGTCTCCCAGTAGCTCGCTAACGTAGTTCTTCGGTCAAATGATGCCTGCAGTTCATTGTTACAATTTGGCTATGCCAGATGTCGAATCTCAGCCTCGAAACGACAATTGCCGCCTTGCTCTGAAATATGTACTTTTATGCTCCTCGCAAATGACGTATTCCGAATGCAGCGCCACTATTTTTTATAAAGTAGTATTTTTCATAACCTTTTACTTAACAACATATTCAAATTTTAAACAGATTGGCCTAGTTCTGAAAGTGTTATCCCTATTTTTGTGATTTTTCCTTAAATTTTGAAAACTTTAACATATAGATATATATTTAAATAAATAAATAAATAAATAAATTTATATATATATATATATAAATATATGTATATGTCCTAGCTGAAAACGCGCAATTCGATACGGAGTACATTCAATTTAAATACAACGGTCAATGTATGCAATTAATGCCAAAAATATAAATATATATATTTATATGTATTTATAATAAATATGTCGATTAATGTATACAATTGATGTAAAATATATATATATATATATATATATATATATTTATAAAACAATCATAAGGAAAATTTTTATAGACAAAATAATGTAGAAGAAAATATTTAAATTAAATGTTATAGGATATGCTAAAGAATATAGTACTGATAATATAGTACAGTTTGAGGAACATAAAATCTTTTATCGCATTTTAATATTTTATTGCATTTTATATGTCCAATCGTCTGCCGTATTAGCACGAAAAAAAATTTTTTTTGTCTATTTAGTTGTTATGCACGTGACGGTAAATTATTTTAAAGTACCAGAAAGAGAAATCACGTGATCAGCATTTAATAAATTAAATTCTGATAATGAATCTTTAAAAATTCACCAAAAATCAGAAAAGAATTAAAGATTCCAAAAAGATTTCATTTTAAATGAATTTTTATAATCTTTTTCGTGGTATCAATTTTATGACTCTCAGAAAATTATTTTAAATGGAATCTTGAAAAAAGTTACTAAAGCAGCTTAAAAATTTAATTTTAAAAAAACTAAAAAGAATTTTTCAAAAATCTTTCTTAGTGCACCCCTACACTATAAAAGAATCGCCATGCAGAATTTCCACCCTTTAGGTCCAGCGGTTTTGTCTGTGCGATGTATATTTGTCAGTCAGTCAGTCAGTGAGTCATTCAGATACTGAACTGTTTTATATATATAGATATGTGTGTGTGCCTTTTATTTATTTACTTTTCTATTTTACAGGCAACTTCGCTGGTTGATTTCGGTCTGCCATGCTTTACTGCATTCGGAAGAAAAAATTACTTCCGCAGCAATGGGCAACGTTTTCTTTCATTGGAGCTATTAATGGATCGATCACATCCATATCAAGATTTTTTCCTAAATATCACATCTAGACAGTAAATTTCTGAAAATACAATTGAGATCTAATCTTATCAGTCGCAAAACTAAATCAAGAATTTATAAGACATTAATAATTCCTGCAAGTGAACCATGGATCTTGAGCATAGACACGCAGTGCTCACTGGACATGTTTTAGAGAAAAATCCTCAGGACTATCTTTGGCCCAGTGCAGGAAGAGAGACGTTGGAGAACCATAATCTATTTGGAACTCCATTTTTGGAGTTCAAAATGGATTGCCCATAAAGCCATACCATTTTGAACTGTATAGACTTTATGGGTAATCACAAATAACACAAGTCATCTGTTGTAATAGATTGAGATGGCTTGGCCATGTTTCGAGAAGTTCGGAAGATGATCCCACTAAGATCTGGACATTTAAAAAACCCGAGGGATCCCGAGCCAGAGGTAGACCACCGACTAGATGGTTAAATGACGCTGAACAAAGACTTTGAAAGTTAAAAATTGGAAAGGACTCGTCGCAGATAGAAGACGCTCGAGGGGTTTGACGCAGCCAGGACCTGTAGGTGCTTGCGAAGAAGAAGAAACAGTTACTTTATATCTAAAAAGTGCAACTGGTTAATGCAGACACACAAGAAAGCAACGCGAAAATAACTGATAAACTCATTTTTTAATAGCCTAACTGTGGACACGCACACACGCACGCACGCACGCACGCACTCTGTCACTTTGTCTGTACGTCGGTCTAAAAGTCCCTCTGTCTGTATGTCTGCTTGCCAGTCTGCCTGCCTGCCTGACTGCCGGTCGGCCTGTCTGCCTGCCTGCCTGCCTGTCTGTCTGTCATCTGTCGGTCTGTCTGTCAGTCTGTTTGTCTGTCTGGTTGCCTTGGATCTGTCTGATTATTTAGCTATCAGCAGGGGAATCGTTTCTCTCATAATTGCTAGTTTGAATGGGGGTGTTGAGACTTTATTGCTATTTGAATTATTTAGGTTTTCAGTTCTATTTTTGTTGCTTTTTGCCATTTGAGCGAATGATATATTGGATCTATCTGCCTGTCTGTCGGTCTCGTTAGACCAGACAAAACCAGACCCCCCACAAAAACAAAACTGCGTTCGATACGACCCCCTATAGGAGGGAAGGGGACCACAATCCCCTGAAGGGAAGGATCCGAGTAAGAAGTGAATTTTTAACTACAATGGCAGTTCCTCTTATGGTGTCAATTGGGTTGATGTAGTCATTTCTGTATGTGGTGTAATTTTACACGTTAAATTTATCCACGGGTCTGCGATGTGTTTCCTGAATTAGAATAAGATCGGGGTTATGCTCATGGACAAACTCCTTGAGCTCACGGATTCTAGCAATCCTAAATTTGGCGTTCCATGCAAAAACAGACAGCGAAAGGGGAGGGCATTATCTGGCTTTCTGAACACAATTATTGAGTCCGTAGAAGAAGCTAAAAGCTTTTTTCCTCGCAGACCCATTTTTCCTAAAATTTTCTCATGCTGTTCCCAGATTATTTAGTATGTTTTTGTGAAATCAGAGATTCCTAATTCTGCCGTTATTTCGTCTAAGAATGATGTCATATTTCCTGGAATTGTTTTAGGAGACTGAAGCTGACTGAAGGGGAATTATTTGTCTCATAATTGCTAGATTGACTGTGGAGTTTGATTGGTTATTAGAATTTGAATTATTTAGGTTTTCAGTTCTATTATTGTTGGCTTTTGCTGTTTTGGCTAGTGATATATTGGATGTAATAGATTGGGATTCCTTTTTTTAGCTTCCTTTTCTGTTAGTTTTTTAAGCTGAAATATTATGAGTGAAATTGAACCTGCAGTTTGAAGAAGGGAACAAGCGCCAAAAAATTGAAATTCGTTTTCTTTTTTGCACCATACTGTTATTTACATGTAGACGCTCTTTGTAAGCTGTAAAAGTCACTGGAATAGCGGTTGAATGTAAAGAATCTTATTCAAAAGTTTTGTGAAGTAAAAATAATACAGAAGAAAGTTTTTTTAAAATTTCCCTACAAAACAGTATTTGGATTCGTTCCCTTCTTCAAACTGCCGATTCAATTAGGGCATCCCCTCCAGTTAGAAGGACGATCGCCCTGGCGGTTGCAACATTTGATAACTTCAGCTTTTTTGCTATCTGGCTTTACATGTGGACATTCATTGCCAAGATGGTCGCCAGCGAACTTAACACAACTCGGGTTCACAAAGCTTACTGTGATGGTGGAAATGTTGACATTTGAATCATTTCGCGGTTTTCTAAAGGGAATTATAATATTCGATGTTAATTTTAATATAACATAGGGAGGTTAGCTCAGAAATCAGGGATTGCTGTATAGAAAGTGTCAAGTCCAAAGTCGTCGTTTTGAGATAAACGGGATTGAAAAAAAAAACGGCGTTTGAAAAGTCAGTTTATTTAAGTCTAATTTCTAATTTTTAAAGAATAAATTTTTCTAATTTTATTTTTGTTGAGTAAAGAGTGCTACGTCCTTGATTGGGACATAACCACTTTAACAATAACATGTTTTTGTTTTGTTTCACCTATCTCAAATTTTCTCTGAAGAATAAAAATATTTAGGAGTGGGATTCGACTGAGCTTTCTGTACCCTGCAGTAGCCCTTGATTTTCCAAACATGTCTGGCTGGATAACACATTTTAGCCCCTTTTGGACTTAACGCCCTTTGCACTGCAAACACAGTTGTAGTTTTGACTTTATCAGTGGCAGTTAGTTGTACTTGGAATAGGGGGGGAGGAAAGAGACAACTTTTCTAGTTAGCTGGGAAACTTAAATGACAGGGAAGTCAAGCGCATCCAGTTTTCCTTTAATGTCCTCCGGAGGGAACTCCTCTGGTAATCCACGGAAAAACTATTTTAATAGCACGTAAGGGGAGAATGAAACCTTTTACTCTGTGGTCGTGCAAGCATTTGGTTATTTCTCGATGATCATCCTCGGTGATGAGGTCAATTCTGATAAATTCGCCGCCGATTTTAATGTGGAACCTTCTTTCACCAGAACAGACCAGACCAGACATGACACGGCACGACATGACATGACCGTGCATGGCATGAGACGACATGGTGCGACACGCCAGTATCGGGGCATGACATGATATGACATGACATGACATGACATGACACGGCAAAACAAGACACGACGATACGAGACGAGCCGACTCGAGACGTGACGTGACGTGACGTGACGGGACAGGATCAGACGAGACGAGACGAGAAGAGACGTGACAAGACGGGACGTGACGAGCCGTGACGGTACAGGACGGGATGAGACGAGACGACACGAGACGGGACGTGGTGATACGAGACGAGACGAGACACGACGTGACAAGACGGGACGTGACGAGCCATGACGGAACAGGACGGCATGAGACGAGACGAGATAGAACGTGGCGGGACGAGACGATACGTGAAGTGACGTGACGGGACAGGATGAAACGAGACGAGAAGAGACATGACGAGGCGAATCGAGACATGACGAGGCGAGTCGAGACGGGACGCGGCGAGCCGTGACGGGACAGGACGGGAGAAGACGAGATGAGACAATGAGTTTATCAGTTATTTTCGCGTTGCTTTCTTTTACATAACCGTAAATGGAATCAATCTTTGCAAAATTGTAAAAACTGAACCTTATCTCCATCATCTCATGCTACAGCAGGATGCTTGTAATTAATATGTTTTTGTCTACACAAAGAGTGGAACAAAGAGTTGCCCCAACGGAAATCCCCATCATCTCAGATGCTACAGCAGCGATGCTTGTAATTAATAAGTTTTTGTCTGCACAAAGAGTGGAAGAATGCGTGTTGGAGTCATCTGATGTATTGGACAAAGAAATTCATAAATGTTTTCTTGAAATCGGCATAACGTCAGCAGAGAATTACCGATTATTTCTACATCAAAGCAGTGAGCAACAATTGAAGGTAAAATGAATTTATTTCCATTTGTCTTCATTTTTAGTTAATTTAATTAGTATTCTGTCAGTTTAATGTAATCGATATTAGTTAATTTAATGCATTCATGATAACTTTTGATAGATTTTATCAGTTTTTTTCATACATCGTTATTGAATACACATTGCAAATAATATGTTATACATTTTGTGAACTCTAGCATTTTTCTTAACGGTTCGGATATAGCGAACCACTGAGTATAGCAAACAAAACATTTGTCCCCTTGAAGTTCGTTACAACGGGATTTGGCTGTATATATATACAGTGGACGCTCGTTAATTTGAACTCAAAGGTTCTCAGAAAAAAGTTCGAATTATCCGAAGTTTGAATTATTCGATGTTAAGAGAAAATATATAACTTTATATGTCTATCACTGAAGAAGAAAAATCTCCTAGTATGTATAACCCCAGTAAATATATTATACTATGTTATCTAAAATTTAACATATTAAAAAGCAATAATGACTTAACTTAATCATAAAATGAAGCAAAAGATTTGCAGTAGAAAGTAAACTTTAATTAAAAATATGAATTTCCCTTTGGGAAAAAAGTGTAAAATGTATGTTTGGTTCTGTTTATGATTCATACATTCTTCAGCCAGCTTCTCGATTTGAAGTAAACATTTAATTTCATTTTCGGAGGAAGTTTCCGTCTGAATATATACTTTCAGAGTTTTTACAGAGTCCATTATGGCTTTGTCCATTATGGCCGCATTAAAAATATCTTTCGGCAGGTAAGTAGAAGAAAAGCCCTGGCAGTTTCCAACCGAAATTAGTGCATACGTCTTCGATTACGTCAGAGCGTTGGCCACATACAGTTTGATAAGAAATATTGTACCTTGACTTAAATCGAGAAAACCATTCATCACTACATTTAAAATCTTCAATACCCATTCGACTTTCAAATTCATCAGCCTTCGTCAGCTCTAGGGTTCGATTTATCGGAAAAATTCGAGATCTAACATCCGGAAACCATTGCAGTAGAACTTATTCTAGATCTTCTTGTTACGCATTTCTCATGCGTTTCCTTCCTCTAGCAAATTTTGATTTTTTCCATAAATCTAAAATTGACTCCTTGCTTTTCAAATTATTTGACAAGACATTTTTTAAAATTAAATAGTCAGCTGCTAACTTTGTTTTAAATTCGCCATTCTCTACTTCTTTAAAATTTCTACCTTTATCCCCAAAGTTAGAGTTTCGTACTTTCCACGTGTAGACGTCCTGAATTATTACACGTTCACACCAGACAATGATGAAGAAAAACAAGACCACATTAACTTGTCTGCACTGCAGGTATAACTAACGCAGCTACCTAGAATCTATAGTAATGACTGGTTTTTCTAAAATTCTAAGAAAATCGATAGAAATAAAGTAAAATTGATTTTTCCGTTTAGCACTAATAAGAAGGACAATAGCTACTAACGTTTAGCGGACATGCAATAGTCTAGGAATGCAGGCATGTGCCACTTTACACAGAAAAGAAATACAGACGATTTTGACACACAAAATAATAAATACAGTGTGTATTTTCTCCATTAAACGAGGAAAAAGAAATTTTTTTGTCAAATTTTTAGCTCGAATTAACCGAAGTGATAAAAATTTTGTTCGAATTAATGAGATATTTTTAACATTAATGCCAATGCAACTTTTTTGGGGCCTTTGGATTCGTTCGAATTAACCGAAAGTTAGATTTAACCGAGTTCGAATTAACGAGCGTCCACTGTATATATATATTCACTGGATATCAAAAATTAAGGAAAAGTCACAAAAAGAGCGGTTACTCAAAAAGTTATGCGTAGGATTTAATGAAACTTATACACATTATAGAACACATAGGTAGGTACAAAATAGCATCAAAAGAAATCGCAGACAATTATGGTGTTATAGAAACTAGCATATGTATACAATGAACAAATCGGATGTGTTACTTTGGTATAGGAAAAGTACGTTTAAAATGGCGTATGATCCCCCCGAAAAGCAATACAGCACATACAGAGATGTGTGATGCCATCAATTATGCGATCTATGATTTCGGTAGGAAGTGAGAGCCATTGCTCTTGCAAAGCAGTTGAAAGCTTGGATAAGGTATAGGAGGAGGATTGAGAGCAGCTATACATTGTCCTAAAGCGTCCCAAACATGCTCGATAGGTTTCAGGTCCGGTTATCGAGTTGGCCACTCCATGCGCTGAATTGTTTACTGCTCAAGATAAGCATTTACGATGCGAGCCCTGTGCGATCTTGCGTTATCGTCCTGTAGCACGAAATGATCCCATATTGCCCCGGCATAAGGGCGCACATAAACATCAAGGATGTCATCTCTATAGGTGTGAGCATTCACATTTCCACAGGGAAAGACATGGAGCTTTGTGCGTCCACCCAAAGAGATACCACCCCAAGCACAGACACTGCCTGATCCGTATGCATCTCTTTCACGGATGTGTGATGGATGAAAACGAGTTCCAGGTATTCCAAATCAAAATACGCCTACTATCGCTTTGGAGGCTAAACCTGGATTCATCCATAAAGAGAACAGCCCTCCATTAGTTACTCGTCCACAGGACATGTTGACGTGCCCAAATGAAACGTTCCCGCCTATGGCATGATGTGAGCGGAACGCAAATGGCTGGTCACCTCGCAAAAAGACAACCTTCGTGAAACCTTCTACCCACGGTTTACGTTGATACCAACCTTCCGGAGTTTGCGGCAAGTGGGGGTTAACTCTGTCTGATATCGTGGCGGTTAACTCTGTCTGGTGTGGCGGTTCTATTCCTACGTGCGCATAATGACAAATATCGGTCATCGGCACTTGTCGAAGCGTATGGACGTCCTTGGCAGAACCTCCTGGATGCCGAATCCGTGGTTAGAAATTGTTGCCAAAGTCTATGAACCACAGACGGACATTTAGCCATCTGGCCACTTCTGTCTGACTTTGTCCTGCCTCTAGTCTCCGAGTAGCTCGCTAACGTAGTTCTTCGGTCAAATGATGCCTGCAGGTTATTGTTACAATTTGGCTATGCCAGATGTCTAATCTCAGTCTCGCTGGGACAACTGCCGCCTTGCTCTGAGATATGTACTTTTATACTCCTCGCAAATGACGTATTCAAAATGCAGCGCTACTATTTTTCATAAAAAAGTATTGCTCAGCACGTTTTACTTTACAACATATTCAAATTTTAAACAAATTGGCCTAGTTTTGAACGTGTTATCCCTCTTTTTGTGATTTTTCCTTAAATTTTGAAAGCTTAAACATATATCTATATCTTTATATATATATATATATACAATCAAGAACCAAAATATTATAACCACCTGTCAATAACGAGTTGGCCCACCTTTGGCGCCCAACACAGCTTCAACCCGCCTTTGTATGGATGCCACAAGTCCTTGGTAGGTGGCCGGAGACAGATTGTACCAGATGTTTAAGCAACGGTAACGCAAATCAGAGATATTGCGAATTGGTGGTCTTTGAACTCTGAGCTGCAGTCCCATGACATCCCAAATGTGTTCTATCGGATTGAGATCCGGTGAGTTAGGCGGCCAGGACATTAACTGGAATTCAGCATCATGTTCCTGGAACCACTCCAACACAATTTTAGCTGTGTGACGCGGGGCGTTGTCCTGTTGGAACATTTCATTTCCAGCTGGAAAAACAGAGGCCATGTAAGGGTGTAACTGGTCCGCAATGATGTTCAGATACACTGTAGCATTCATGGTCTGCTCCACCACAACCACGGGTCCCAGAGACGCCCAAGAGAACGTCCCCCAAACCATAATACCGCCACCATCAACCTGTGTATGACCTACTGTACATTGAGGGAGCAACAGTTCGCCTGGAAGACGGCGTATCCTGACACGGCCATCGGCGTGTTGAATGACAAACCGTGATTCATCTGACCAGGCAACTCTCTCCTACTGATCCATGGACCAGTCGCGATGTTCACGGGCCCAGCGCAGTTGCAGTTGGCGATGACGCTTGGTCAGCAAAGGCACACGAGTGGGACGTTTGCTGCGTAGCTCCATATCCAACAGTGTCCGCTGAACAGTGTGCTGCGATACTATTCTACTTGGCCCTGCATTGTATTGGGCTGTCAGCTGAGCCACTGTCTGGCTCTGGTGTTGCTTCACCATGCGAGACAGTCTCCGACGACCTTTTTCTTTGATAGCGTGTGGATGTCCAACACCATGTCGTCTACTGCTGGTTTCACCGTCATTCATCCACTTTGCATAAGTACTAACAACTGTAGGTCGCGAACAACCCACGAGTCGTGCAGTTTCGGAAATACTTGTTCCGAGCCTTCGAGCCATTACAATCTGCCCTCTATCAAAGTCGCTTAGATCCGCAGCCTTTCCCATCACACACAGAAGTAAGTGAAAGAATGATTCTTCAGACTCTCCAGCAGCAGTTAAATACCACTTCCACCTGATCACGTTCCTTCCACGTCATCCAGGCGAATTCATTGCAAAATGTAGGGGTGGTCATAATGGTTTGGCTCTTGAGTATATATATATATATATATATAAGTTCTGCAGGCATAGTGTGTATGCAGAACAACAGATGGCTCTGTGATAGATGGTAGTAGCGCAGCGAGGGCTCTGAAATCAGTCAGTAGGTGACTGTCGTGCGAGATGGAAGTAACCCGTGTTGAGCAGCGCGCTTACATCGAAATAGCCGTTCTCCGAGGGAGAAATGAGATGGAATTTCACAGTGAATTAGTAGAAGCCCTTGGGAATAATGCCCTACCATATCGTAGGCGGTTTGCAACACGAGAGGGCATTGCTAATGCTGTGCGCCAACAGATGACCCGATTTACACATGGTGCGGAAAATGCTGAAGCTGATAGTAATCAGCGCCTCCCACATCGTTGGCAGCGTGTGGTGACACTAGCAGAGGACTACATTGAGGGTCTTTAGGCCCAGGTTTGTCATGTCAACATTATGTGTACAGTGTTAACATTCTTTTCCACGGTGAAGTCCATATTGCCCTGTATACAATCGTAAAAAATTAGTGTGTTACGATATTTCAGTGCCATTCATTGTCCACACATGTAGTTAAGATCTTGTCCTTTCGTCTGTATATGTCACATTTTCCAACCCGACTGGTATCTTCAAGAAAAAAATTGTTGCCATGACTTTTGCCCCAAACCTCATATATATATATATATATATATATATATATATATATATATATATATATATATATATATATATATATATATATATATATATCTGTGTATGTATATATATATATATATATATATATATATATATATATATATATATATATATATATATATATATATGTACTAGCTGAATATGTATATGTACTAGCTGAAAATCCGCTGTTAGCTACGGACTACATTCAAATTAAATACAACGATCAATGGTCCAAAAGAATAAATATATATATTTATATGTATTTATAATAAATATGTCGATCAATGTATACAATTGATATAAAAAAATATATTTATACTTATAAAAATCATAAGGGATATTTTTATAGACAAAATAATGTAAAAGAAAATATTTCAATTAATTGTAATAGGACATGGTAAAGAATATAGTACAGTTAATATAGTACAGTTTGAGGAACATAAAATCTTTTATTGCATTTTAATATTTTTTTTATAATGTCCATTCGTTTACCGCATTAGCAAGAAAAAAAATATATATTCTCTATTTAGTTCTTATGCACGTGACGATAAATTATTTTAAAGTACCAGAAAAAGAAATCCCGTGATCATTTAATAAATTAAATTCTAAAAATGAATCTTTAAAAATTCACAAAAATTCAGAAACGAGTTAAAGATTCGAAAAAGATTTCCTTTTAAATGACTTTTTATGATTTTTCTCGTGATATAAATTTTATGACTCTCATTTTATTATTTTAAAAGCGATCTTAAAAATGTTACTAAAGCAGCTTAAAAATATAATTTAACAAAATCTAAAAAGAATTTTAAAAAAATTTTTATTGGTGCACCCCTACACTACAAAAAGATTTGCCATGCAAAATTTCAGCTCTTTAGGTCCAGCGGTTTGGTCTGTGACTTGTAAATTTGTCAGTATGTCAGTCAGATACGGAACTGTTTTATATATATAGATATGTTTTGTGTGTGTTTGTGTCTTTTAATTATTTAGTTTACTATTTTACAGGCAACTTCTCTGGTCCGCAGCAATGGGCAACGTTTTCTTTCATTGGAGCTATTAATGGATCGATCACATCCATATCAAGATTTTAACCTAAATATGACATCTAGACAATTAATTTTTGAAAAGACAATTGAGATCTAATCTTATCAGTCTCAAAACTAAATAAAGAATTTATAAGACATTAATAATTCCTGCAAGTGAACCATGGAGCTTGAGCATAGACACGCAGTGCTTGCTCACTGCACATGTTTTAGAGAAAAATCCTCAGGACTATCTTTGGCCCAGTGCAGGAAGAGAGACGTTGGAGAACCATAATCTATTTGGAACTCCATTGTTGGAGTTCAAAATGGATTGCCCATAAAGCCATACCATTTTGAACTGTATAGACTTTATGGGTAATCACAAACAACACAAGTCATCCGTTGTAATAGATTGAGATAGCTTGGCCATGTTTGGAGAAGATCGGAAGTTGATCCCACTAAAATCTCGACATTTAAAAACCCGAGGGATCCCGAGCTAGAGGTAGACCATCGACGAGATGGTTAAATGACGTTAAAAAAGACTTTGAAAGTTAAAAATTGAAAGGACTCGTCGCAGATAGAAGACGCTGGAGGGAGCCCGTGCTTGACGCATCCAGGGCTTGAAGGGGTCTTTTGTGCTTGCGAAGAAGAAGAAGAAACAGTTACTTTATATCTTCGTTAAAAAGTGCAACTGGTTAATGCAAACACACAAGAAAGCAACGCGAAAATAACTGATAAACTCATTTTTTTAGTAGCCTAACTGTGGACACGCACACACGCGCACGCACTCTGTCTGTTTGTCTGTACGTCGGTCTAAAAGTCCCTCTGTCTGTATGTCTGCTTGCCAGTCTGTCTGCCTGCCTGACTGCCGGTCGGCCTGTCTGCCTGCCTGCCTGCCTGTCTGTCTGTCATCTGTCGGTCTGTCTGTTAGTCTGTTTGTCTGTCTGGCTGCCATGGATCTGTCTGATTATTTAGCTAACAGAAGGGGAATCGTTTCTCTCATAATTGCTAGTTTGAATGGGGGTGTTGAGTCGTTATTACTATTTGAATTATTTCGGTTTTGAGTTCTATTTTTGTTTCCTTTTGCCATTTGAGCGAATGATATATTTGATCTGTCTGCCTGTTTGTCGGTCTCGTTAAACCAGACCTAACCAGACCCCCCAAAAATGTGTTCGATACGACCCCTATAGAAGGGAAGGGGACCACGTTCCTCTGAAGGGGAGGATCCGAGTAGGAAGTGAATTTTTAACAAGAATGGCAGTTCCTCTCATGGTGTCAATTGGGTTGATGTAATCATTTCTGTATGTGGTGTAATTTTACACGTTAAATTTATCCACGGGTCTGCGATGTGTTTCCTGAATTAGAATAAGATCGGGGTTATGCTCATGGACAAACTCCTTTAGCTCAGGGATTCTAGCAATCATAAAGTTGGCGTTCCATGCAAAAACAGACAGGGAAAAGGGAGGGCATTATCTGGCTTTCTGAACACAATTATTGAGTCTGTAGAAGAAGCTAAAAGCTTTTTGCCTCGCAGACCCATTTTTCCTAAAATTTTCTCTTGCTGTTCCCAGATTATTTAGTAAGTTTGTGAAATCAGAGATCCCTAATTCTGCCGTTATTTCGTCTAAGAAGGATGTTATATTTCCTGGAATTGTTTTAGGAGAGTGAAGCTACCTGATGGGGAATTATTTGTCTCAAAATTGCTAGATTGACTGGGTAGGTTTATTCGTTATTAGATTTGAATTATTTAGGTTTTCAGTTCTATAATTGTTGTCTTTTGCTGGTTTGGCGAATGATATATTGGATGTAACAGTTTGGGATTCCTTTTTTAGCTTCCTTTTCTGTTAGTTTTTTAAGCTGAAATATAATGATTGAAATTGAACCTGCAGTTTGAAGAAGGAAACAAGCGCAAAAAAATTGAAATTTGTTTTCTTTTTTTGCACCATACTGTTATTTACACGTAGACGCTCCTTGGAAGCTGCAAATGTCACTGGAATAGCGTGTGAATGGAAAGAATCTTATATAAAAGTTTAGTGAAGAAAAAATAATACATAAGAAAGTTTTTTTTAAATTTCCCTCCAAAACAGTATTTGGATTCGTTCCCTTCTTCAAACTGCCACTTCAATTAGGGCATCCCCTCCTGTTGGCAGGACGATCGCCCTGGCGGTTGCAACATTTGGTAACTTCAGCTTTTTTGCTATCTGGCTTTACATGTGGACATTCGTTGCCAAGATGGTCGCCAGCGAACTTAACACAACTCGGGATTACAAAGCTTACTGTGATGGTGGAAAAGTTGACATTTGAATCATTGCGCGGTTTTGAAAGGGATATTAAATACTCGATGTTAATTTTAAAATAAAATAGGGAGTCTAGCTCAGATATCAGGGATTGCTGTGTAGGGAGCGTCAAGTCCAAAGTCATCGTTTTGAGATATACGAGATTGAAAAAAAACGGCTTTTGTAAAGTCAGTTTATTTAAGTCTAATTTCTAATTTTTTAAAAATAAATTTTTCTGATTTTATTTTTGTTGAATAAAGAGTGTTAAGTCCTTGATTGGGACATAACTCCTTTAACACTAACATGTTTTTGTTTTGTTTCACCTATCTCAAATTTTACCTGAAAAATAAAAATATTTAGAAATGGGATTGGACTGAGCTTTCTGAACCCTGCAGTAGCCCGTGATTTTCCAAACATGCTTGGTTGGATTACTCATTTTAGTCCCTTTTGGACTTAACACCCCATGCACAGCAAACACAGATGTTGTTTTGGCTTTATCAGTGGGGGTCAGTTGTACATGGAATAGGGGGGGGGGGAAGAGACATCTTTTCTAGTTAGCTGGGAAACTTAAATGACAGGGAAGTCAAGCGCATCCAGTTTTTCTTTAATGTCCTCCGGAGGGAACTCCTCTGGTAATCCACGGAAAATCTATTTTAATAGCACGTAAAGGGAGAATGAAACCTTTTACTCTGTGGTCGTGCAAGTATTTGGTTATTTCTCGATGATCATCTTCGGTGATGAGGTCAATTCTGATAAATTCGCCGCCGATTTTTATGTGGAACCTTCTTTTACCAGAACAGACCAGACCAGACATGACACGGCACGACATGACATGACCGTGCATGGCATGAGACGACATGGTGCGACACGCCAGTATCGGGGCATGACATGATATGACATGACATGACATGACATGACACGGCAAAACAAGACACGACGATACGAGACGAGTCGACTCGAGACGTGACGTGACGTGACGTGACGGGACAGGATCAGACGAGACGAGAAGAGACGTGACAAGACGGGACGTGACGACCCGTGTCGGGACAGGAAGGAATGAGAGGAGACGATACGAGACGGAACGTGGTGAGACGTGATGAGACGAGACACAACGTGACAAGACGGGACGTTTTAAGCCATGAAAGGACAGGACGGCATGAGATGAGAAGAGATAGGACGTGGCGGGACGAGACGATACGTGACGTGACGTGACGGGACAGGATCAGACGAGACGAGAAGAGACGTGACAAGACGGGACGTGACGACCCGTGTCGGGACAGGAAGGAATGAGAGGAGACGATACGAGACGGAACGTGGTGAGACGTGATGAGACGAGACACAACGTGACAAGACGGGACGTTTTAAGCCATGAAAGGACAGGACGGCATGAGATGAGAAGAGATAGGACGTGGCGGGACGAGACGATACGTGACGTGACGTGACGGGACAGGATCAGACGAGACGAGAAGAGACGTGACAAGACGGGACGTGACGACCCGTGTCGGGACAGGAAGGAATGAGAGGAGACGATACGTGACGTGACGTGACGGGACAGGATGAGAAGAGACGAGAAGATTCATGACGAGGCTTGTAGAGACGGGACGTGGCGAGCCGTGACGGGACAGGACGGAAGAAGACGAGACGAGACAATGAGTTTATCAGTTATTTTCGCGTTGCTTTCTTTTACATAACCGTAAATAGAATCAATCTTTGCAAAATTGTAAAAACTGAACCTTAAATTTTTTCTGAATTATTTTATTTTATAGTTTAAAAATATTTTTTAGTTGTTCAAACTCAAACCAGTAAATATCTCGAAATGAAATACACTGCTCAAAACAATTAGGGGAGCACATGGTTTTAACGAAATTACGCAAAAACTTACACCTATAAGTAACATAAAATAAATCATCCATAATTTAAAGCCTAGCAGGAAACAGAAGAAGAAAATTTCATATGCAAATCAAAGTTCATGACGTCAAAAACCAGAAAAAGAACATAAGGGCTAAAATCGGGATGTTGCAGAAACATCTGTTTCACTGCCTTAACTGTGAAATTCGATTGCTCAGTTATTGTTTTTGAGAAAAGGTGACTTGAAAATTTCTCAACAACGTGATTTACCGGAATCCACGGCATGGCGTATTATAGGCAGACTTGAATCCGGGCAAACACAACCTAGTGTCGCGGACTCTGTTGGAGTTGCCAGAAGTGTCGCTGCAAGGCTGTGGAATCGATTGCAAGAAACAGGCAGTGTTAGACGTTGACCAGGACAAGGTCGGCCACGCGCCACTACAGCAACTAATGACCGGTATATACTGTTAACAGCTCGTCGAAACAGAACAGACAATGCTACTCAGCTGCAAATACAGTTGCTCTTGGCAACAGGATGAAGGGTGTCCAGCCAAACAGTACGCAATAGGCTTCATCAATGAGGTCTGTATGCACGTAGGCCAATGCTTTCAATTCCGTTGATCTCACGCCACCGTGCGGCCCGAAGAAGATGGGCTGCTGAACATCGAGATTGGGAGCAACATGATTGGAGCCAAGTGCTGTTTACAGACGAGTCCTGATTCAGTCTCGAGTGTGCCATCCGACGTGTTTTAGTACGGAGGGAAAAGGGCACTCGAAATAACCCCACATTCGTTCGTGAAAGGTCACAATACAGACCAGCTGGTTTTATGGTATGGGGTGGAATCAGCATAGGTGGCCGTACGGACCTGCATATATTCGGAATGATACTTTGAAGGCCCGAAGGTATGCAGACGAGGTTCTGAGACCTTATGTCATATCTTACGCTGCAGCCATTGGCGATTCCTTTGTTCTCCAGCAAGATAATGCCAGACCGCACACTCGTCTTGTGGAGAACATGCTTGAAGCTGAAACAATACAGCGTATGGAATGGCCAGCGTGCTCTCCTGACCTGAATGCAATCGGGCCTGTTTGGGACATGCTCGGACGACACATTGCAGCGAGACCAAGGCCTCCATTTACTCTCCGAGACTTGGAGATTGCACTTTTTAAGGAGTGCAACAGTATTCCCTAAAGTCTTATCGATAACATCATCGCATCCATGGAAAACAGGTGTGCAGCAGTCTTAGCTGTTCGAGGAAACCACACGCCATATTAAAAATATTGCATCATTTCTAAACAATACTTTTTTTTTTTCGTTTACATGTAACCAAATTGTTACCCTAAATCATCTTTCAATGTTTTTTCCATATTTTCAAAGAATTAAAGCTTAATTACAAATTTTTTTTACGTCTTTTTTTCTGTATTGCGCATTGATACGCGTGTACTATCCATTTTATGCCAAGATGTGGCTGCCTCCGAATGTTTTCTTAACTTCTTTGCTTGCTCCCCTAATTTTTTTGAGCAGTGTATTTATGATGGAAACCGCTTTCATAATCACCGGCACCTATATACAGAGGCTGTTCGCACATTTTTTAGACGATTTTGGTAAGCGGTAATAAAAAATCGTTTGCTTCAAAATAAATAATTGCAAGTGTACTATGTTTTTAAAAGTCAAAATTATCGTCTGCGGCTTGAAAGTTTTGTTTTTATTCAAAATGGCGTTTTTAACAAAGCAGTGGTTCGAAGGCTACATTTATGCTATTTCCGAAGAGAAATATGCATACTCCGTTATCCAAAAACGATGTGAGAGTCATGGTTTTGTGATATCTAAAGCGTCGATAGGTAATATCGTCAACAAGAAAGGAAAAAAACGTCAAATTGGAGCCTCAAGTGGGACAAAAATTCCAAACAAGTATCCAAGGAAAAAACGGACATCTTCGACTATTGCAAAGGTACGTTGATTAATGTTAAAAGAAAATCCCCCTACTCAAAGGACAGTTGCAAAATCATTAAAATTCTCGGTGTCCACTGTAAACAAAATGATAAACGTTGATTTAAATCTTAAGAAAGCGAAAAAATGCAATGTGCAACGTCTTCTTCCAAATCATATTGCTGAACGCAGGACACGCTGCAGAATTCTATATGAGAAACACTTATCCAAAGAAAAATGGAAAACAATTGTCACAATAGATGAATCATGGGTGTATTTAAATGATTGCAACAAAAAAAGAGCCATTTATTATCATAAAAGGGGAGAAAAAAATTTAAGTACATGGTTCAAAGAATCAAAAGAAAGTTTTTCTAAGGGATTCATGATTGTTGCTGGTTTTTCTTATAATGGCAAGTTAAAAATAAAGAGAGTGGGGAAAATGTCAAGATTAACTCCAAATACTATCAGGAACATATTTTATCGCCAATTTTTCTGAGTGAAATACCATCGCTTTACCCACAGTGCCATCAATCTGTGAGACTCCATCAGGACAAAGCTAGCAGTCACACATCAAAATCCACTGTAAATTTCCTAAAAGAAATGGAACAAAAAACTGGTATCAAGGCCATACCCTTCACAGATATCCCTACTAAATCTCCCGATGTATCACCTATGGATTTTTGTGCTTTCGGACTTTTAAAATCTGCATTATCCCAAACATTATTTAAAATCTGCATCGTCCTAAAACCCTTACAGGACTCTGGAAAGATGTTCAGGAGGAATGGGATAGAATACCTCTTCTGACACTTCAAAAGGCATTATTATCCTGGAAATTGCGGTGTCGAAAGATAGTTCAGAGTAAGGGATGTCAAATAGAACATTTAAAACACAAGAATTTTATGTAATTTAGTTTTGTGAATACAATATACATCGTCTAAAAAATGTGTGAACAGCCTCTGTAGTATAATATGTAAGTATGTATGTGTGCGCTTGTGTATATTATAAAATGAACAGCCAGCTGTACTGTAGCAATTAAAGCCTATGTTTGACATTTTAAGGGGATGATGGACATTATAAAGCGATTTTTGAAAATTTTACCTCATAGATATGAAATTTTGCATATATATTCATTAAAGTATAAATTTATTAAAACATATAAAATTTTATATATATTAAAAATTTTATAATTTAAAAATTGAAATTAATTTTTTAATGCTCCATGCGATCTTATTTTTAACTTCTCCACAAATTTTGCATTTATATTGCTTGTAAGTACATTTTGAAAGAGTTATGTATTATTTTGTGCTTTCGTCGAATAGTTACTTTTTAGGAAATATTTTTATGCTTGTACTGGGAATTTTTCAGAAATTTTTGTACTTTTCTACACTAAAGTTAAAGTTTTATAATCTGAATGATCTCGAAACCTAAAATGGATACACAACTTTATTTTGATGTCTTACAGGAGTCTTTTTTATAAATTTGATAAAATTTTGTCAAAAATTATGACGCATGGAGCATTTCAAAGACTAATATTCATTTTGAAAAATACTCAGTCTGAGAAATATTTATTCTGAGAAAAAGCCATTTAAAAGATGTTTTTCCCCTAACTTTAATACTTACATTTCTAGCCATCAAGTTTTCGTTTTACTTTTCACTACACATTTTAAATGCTTTTTATTCCAATATTTATATATTTTATAAATACAAATTTATTATAATTTAAAAAAATCAATTCATATATTTTCAGTTCTTGTTTATTTATGCATTGCTGTATTGAATTAAATAATTTCTTCAAAAAGTTCGAAATCTGCCAGCACCATAACTTCCGGTTGCCACCGCGTACGTTAAATATCGATTTTAGAATTAAGCAAAATGTACAACAAAGTTTCACAGAACTTTGTTTGCATATTTCTTTTTTACATTTTTATGGCCATTTAAAGAGCTCTTTAATCTTTTTAATTGCTTGAAGTATTTTATAAGCTAAGTTATTTACATGCGGCCTTTTGTAAATGATTCTGCGAAAAGGGTAAAATGTTAAATACACCAAAAAAATTTTCCAATTTTTGTTCGATTTTTGGTAATTTGAAATTCCATCATCCCCTTAAAAGTTAAAGAAAAAAATGCTAGTCAATATATTATATTGTTGAACACAAACA
Source organism: Dolomedes plantarius (assembly GCA_907164885.2). Classification (NCBI taxonomy): domain Eukaryota; kingdom Metazoa; phylum Arthropoda; class Arachnida; order Araneae; family Dolomedidae; genus Dolomedes; species Dolomedes plantarius. Next base: position 2,621,436 of record OU015497.1, on the reverse strand, counting down.
TTATTCTGATGCCTAAGCAGCTTTTTTGCTATTGAACTGAGATACGTATTTCATATTTTTTCATATTACAGTGGTACCTCGCTTTACGAACGACTCGGTTTACGAACAAGCGCAGGAGATGCTGCCATCTGCAGATAGGCGATGGAAGCATTCGTCACACTTGCTTCGGTTCACGAATAGTCGTGTATTTGGCTAATTTTTCTGTATATATTTTTGTTTAAATTGGCCTTCAATATTTGGCATCCCAACAAAAAGGCAAGAGCAAGTGATATTGCTAGCAGGAAACCTAACCTAACTATTGAGTAAAAAAAAGAACATAGAGGCAATAAAGGCAGCTGCTGTGACTAAAGGTGTGACTCTTTTAACGAAGCAAAGGCCTCAAATTATAGAAAAAGTAAAAAAAATTATTGCTTGTGTGGATACGTGAAAAAGAGATTTTTGGGGATTGTAATAGGGACTTTAATATGCGAAAAAAAGAAGTTGCAGAGTGATTTAATAGCTAAAACACAGAGTACAAATGGTGTTGAATGTGAATATTTTTAAGCCAGTAGAAGCCGGTTTTATAAATTCTGCAAATGGAATTCAAAGTGTTTTTAGGCATGCGAAGACCGCTAGTTCAGATAAAAGGACTCCAGATGAATATGTTGATGAATTCAAAAAGTTTGTGCAGAGTGAAAGCTACATGCGAAATCAAGATTTTTAACTGTGATGAAATAGGATTCTTTAAGGAAAAAATGCCAAGAAGAACCTATATTACCAAAGAGGAGAAGGCACTACCCGAGCTCAAGTCTATGAAGCATACACATTATATTGTGTGCCAATGCAAGTGGTGATTGTGAAATCAAGCTACTTTTAGTTTACCACTCTGAAAATCCTCGTACATTGAAGAAAAATATTGTGACGAAAGCTAAACTGCTTGTAATGTGGAGAGTAAATGCTAAGGCGTGGGTAACAAGAATAATTTTTATGGAGTGTATTGTTGTTCTCACCAGCTTTCAAGCAATATCTCGAGGAGAAAGGTTTGGCTTTGAAGAATATTCTC
>OU015497.1:2557894-2615394 GCA_907164885.2 Dolomedes plantarius | reverse complement strand
TTTTATCATTTTATTCTACATACAATAACAAGAACACAACACAAGACCAGCATTATTCAACTTATATTACACATATAACAAAATTCTTTTTTTTTTGCTCGTTGCCAAGCAATCAGTTTTTCATAAATGCCACCTGTTGCCATCACGTGGCAACAGATCTCGGTTACATTAGCTCTGTACGTCAAAGTTTTTCTAAAGTCCATGGTGACGCAACATTAAAATCCATGGTAACGCAACAACAATGACGAGAGTGTAAGAGAGGGGTATATAAGGAATGGGGGCAAGAAGTAAAATTGTTCACAAGCGTTCTGTAAGCCGCTCAGGGCCATAACTCATTAGTTATGACACAGAGGACGCATGTGGAGGATATTTTACATGGTAGAATTATCGGTCGCCTGGAATGTAGGCGTGCTCAGATGGAAGTATGCGAGGAACTTGGAATTGCCCAAAGTGTCATCTCTAGGCTTTGGCAACGATTCCAAAATGATGGAAATGTAAGTAGACGTTATAGTACAAGTCGCTTCCGAGTTAAAACGCCAAATGAAGACCGGTATTTGGCAGTAACTGCCAAAAGAAGCAGACGAAGCACAGCATCCGACCTGTCGCGTCAGCTATCTGCAAGTTTCAAGGCACCACAGTTTCAAGGCCACAGTTTCACCACAGTTTCAAAGCAAACCGTGTACAGACGTTTGGAAAATATTTATCTATATGCTCGCAGGCCTGTCAGATGTGTTCCACTCACGGCAACTCACTATCGGCAGCGATTAGCCTGGAGTAGAGAACATGATATGTGGACATCGTCACAGTGGGCATGTGTGATGTTTTCCGACGAGTCCAGGTTTAGCTTGCAGTCAGATTCACGTCGGAGTTTCATATGGAGAACGCCAGGTACCCGTTACCATCAAGACAACATCATTGAACGACACCGTTACGGTGGTGTAGGATTGCTCGTTTGGGGTGGAAATATACTGGGCTCCTGAACAGATCTGCATGTTCAAATCGGAACCATGAACAGCCACATTTATCGAGACATCATTCTGGAACAACATGCACGTTTGTTTAGGGGTGTAATGGGCGCAGAATTTGTGTTTATGGCTGAAAACGCCCTTCCTCACCGAGCAAACTTTGTAAACGAATGCCTCAATCTCAGGATATCACCCGTATGGAATGGACAGCTTTCTCACCGGACTTGAATCCGATAGAGCATATGTGGGACATGCTTGGCCGACAAGTTGCAGCCCGTCAACCACCTCCTACATGTGAACCGGAACTTAGGAGAGTTTTGCTTGCTGAATGGAGTAATCTTCCCCAAGATCAATTCGATAATTTGATACTCAGCATGCCTAGGCGTTGTACGGAGTGTATTTCATCGCATGGGAGACATACAATGTATTAACCATCATACCAACAATGAAATATTAAGTTTTTGTAAAGGATATATTTTTTACAATTGCTCCAGGGAGCAAAAATCGTAGTTTTTATGAATGGTATAATACATACACCATCTTTTTTGTTCTTTATCTTTTTTTTAATAAATGGGCTTTATGAATAAGTCACGTTTGTCTTGTTTCTGAACCTTTATTTGCCGGAGCTGGCTTTATCCTAAATTTATAAAAAAAAATTACAGTTCTGTGTGAAGTTTACTGTTTCCTTTACCAACCTGACCTTTACACGCCTGACAGTAAGAGGGGAAACACTACGCGGCGAATGAAAACAACTGGAATGAAGATCGCTTTGCAGTACAGCAGCCGGACATTATGAAGTTTACCGAAGGCGTTTTGAAGTTAGCTATCGTTCCAGCGACCTGGTGATAAAATGATCGTTTAGTGACGAGGTTTCCTACACTAAACAATTTATTACAACACAATGAGAGTACATAAACACAGTACTCAATTGCTAGCAGGCAACGGGGAATTATCTATCGCGTGTGTTAATCCCGGTAGTCATATCACGGAAACCCTACCAGAATTCAGCCACTCCACTGCTTGTACATACGCCACACTAACCTTTTCGTCTTCCTTTTATCACCAGGTCGCTGGAACGATAGCTAACTTCGAAACGCCTTCAGTAAACTTCATAATGTCCGGCTGCTGTACCGCAAAGCGATCTGTACTCCAGTTGTTTTTCGTTTGCCGCGTACTGTTTTCCCTCTCACTGTCAAGCGTGTACGCTACCCACGGGGATTGCCGTCTAGTAGAAATGCGCCACTCATTTGCGTAAGGCGCTCTTCCTTGTTCAAACGGCGATTTATTTAAACCAGGGGGGGGGGAAGCGGTTAATTTTGATTCAATACCTCACATCTGTAATTTCTAAAAAAGTCTAAGAAAAAATGTGTTGCTGTATAAATCCAGTAGTTACATATAGGTAATGATGCGTAGAAATACCCACATTTCAATGAATAATGATTACTGACCTAACCCATCAAAATTACGAAAAATGGTAAAATCCCATCTGGCTCCTAGAAAACTGGTTGTGTCCACCTTTATGTACATTCCAGGTGGTATGATGTATAGATGCTGCAAAAGACAAAATTGACGTAGGAACGGGAGATTGTATTATAAAACTTTTTATAAGAACTGCAGATATTATCAGTGGTGAATTTTTAATTAATTTTTATTCCGAATTTATTCTTCTACAGCTAAAATTTTCAGGGTAGTTAATTTCGAATTGCGATCCATTTTTCTTTTTCCTGTATACAATCGTAAACATCAAAAGGGAGCACAAAATTTCTTTAGCCAAGTAAATGATCCAATGCGATAAGACAATGGTTTTCCTCGCGGCTGAAAACGATAAAGCAAAAAGTGGATGTTAAGAATATCAACAATTTATACATAACCATATACCCTGAAACTGATTAAGGTCATTTTAAGAAGTCTTCAGTACAAAATTTTTTGACTTAAGTTTTATCTTCCCTTTATGACTTTATCAAGTGCATGATCCACAGAATGCGATAAGACAATAGTTTTGCTGCGCAACCAAAAATGGTAAAGCAAAAATTACGTAGATGTACAGAATTTCAGCAATTAATCATATACTTTGAAACAACTTAAGGTCATTTCAATAAGGCGAAGTCTGCAGTACAAAATCTTAAAGCAGTGACGTAGCGAGCATAATTGGCGCCCGGGGCATGATACCTTTTTAGCGCCCCCCCCCCCCCCGAAAAACGTATAATAATATAATATATAGAATTAGTTATTTTGGGACCATTTGGCGCCCCTCTGCGAGTGTCGCCCAGGGCATGATAGACCCCCTTGCCCTCCTCTCGCTACGCCACTGTCTTAAAGACATCTTTATGAATGGTGAAAACCTTCTATCAGTATGGAATGTAATAGACGCATAATGTATCCCAGACAGATACTTGCCTATATAATGCGTGAGAAATATGCGAATATAAAATATAAACATAACTTTATACACACGTGTGTCATTTGACTATCACTCATAAAACATAAGAGTTGAGATGCAGAGTTGGAGTATGTGCTTTCAAATTCTGAAGGAAGTGTAACCGAAATGTTGGCTTTTTACAATAGCTTGCAAGCAAAGCAACTTGCATGTTCCTGTTGCCCATTGTAGCTCATATGCTATCATTGATCTCCCCTCCTAAACACAAAGTTCATCATCATGCTGAAGTATATTTAGTCAAAAGTTTAAGTTTACCGAATATCTTGATTTTCCAATACCCCTTTTTTCCCTATAAGGGGTATTCCAAGGTTGATTGAAAATTGTCTACAATATTTCGCACTATTTTGTCAGTGAACAGAAATGGCCAGATGAGCTTTCTAAAAATCTGCAGTCAGCCGCGCACTGATTATTCACTCACAAAACTTGGAAGGGTCATAATTATTTGCCCATTTCGAAAATAAGCTCGATCAGCATTACACTGCTTGCTTCTAGTAATCCTATTTGGAGGCTTAGAAATTCAATGTATACGTTTGGCATCCTTATGGGCAACTACTCATTCATGATTAAACAATTTTTCATGACAACTTTGCAACAGAACTACACAACTTTTGTACTGTCCGTGGATAGCCACAAGGTGTTATATTTACATAGTATGATGTGTGGGGCTCGAGGTAGCCCTGCATTAGCGCTCTGGCTTTCGGCCCTGGGGTTACTCGGATCGAATCCCGACACACGCCATTCAATGCCTCAGTGCCTATGGACACGTTAAATCCGTAGACCGGAAAGTCTCTCTATGAGGTCGAAGAGGGTGGGAGAGGGTATGATCCCCCCAGATGTCACCACCTGACTCCATCGGACTCCGAATCTTGTGGTGCCATTATCGAAATCCGGAGCCGCTTCCCTCTGGCCTAAGTAAAAAAATTAATAAATAAAGGTATTAAAATAATGTTCAAATACAACTTATAAATAAGTTTTTAAATCAATTTGGTTTTATTTCACTTACAATAGTTTATTTTTTGTTTAAACTAGTTTCAATCTTTCGATCATCATCGGTGAAACGTAACTAAAAGTATTTTCCTCACATGATATCTTATCATTTAGTTTTTAATTGAATCTTCTTTATTATATATCTCATTCTAAATGTATTTTAATTTTATTATACATTTTCATTTTTATTTTTATTTTTTTTCAAGACTTTCTAATTTTTTTCTCTTTTAAGAAGTTAATTTATTTAATTTAAAATGAAGATACAATTTGAATGAGATATATAAAAGAAAATGTAATTAAAAACCAAATGATAAGATATTATGTGATGAAAATACTTTTAGTTACATTTTACGGAGGATGATCGAAAGATTGAAACTATTTTAAACAAAAAATAAACTATTAAGTGAAACAAAGCTATATTTATTTTAAATTATTATTTATGTATTCGAAATATATCACAAAATCGACGCCGACTTCACTTAAAAAGTTTATCAGTAAGGTTCTGAGAATATAATAACCACTTATTGTGTTTAGCTATGAGGAAGTACAAGAGAAAAATGGACCTAGCAAATCGACCAATTGAGAGGGTGACCGAGGCCGTTCACGCTAACAATTCTGAGGGCAAACGCTTGGCTCAACATGATGCCTGGACTTGGCTTTCATATTTTATGAACAGAAAGAAATCCTTATCTCTTCGAACACCTGAGGCCACTTGCCTAGCTCGGGCCACCAGTTTCAACAGGACTAACGTTGGAAACTTTTACACTTTACTCCAAACAGTACTGAACAGACATGAATTCTAGCCACAGGACATCTACAACATGTTCGACACTGGTATTACAACCGGTCAAAAGCCTGACAAGGTGATACCACGGAAAGGGTTTAAGCAAATTGGACAGATTACCTCTGCTGAAAGAGGTACTCTTGTTACTTTGACTATTTGCATCTCGGCCGGAGGAAGTGCTATTCCTCCAATTTTAATTTTTCCACGAGCCAAGTTCAAAGAACATTTCGTACGATCCGGACCAGAGGGCTCTAACGGCGATGCCAACAAGTCATGTTAGATGGTCGAACGCAATTTTGTGAAGTTTGCCCAACATTGTATCCACTTTACCAGATGTTCACAAACGCGATCTGTGCTACTTCTCCTACACAACCATGACTCGCATTTGTGCATTGAGCCCCTCGATTTGTTCAAATTAAATGGGGTAATTGTCCTATCGTTTCCTCTACACTGCAGCCATAAACTGCAACCATTTGACAGAGTTAACTGTATTTGGACCCCTTAAAAAATACGTGAACTTGGCTTGTGACGCTTGGATGACCAGTCATCAAGGCAAAACTTTAACTATCAACGATATCCCAGCAATTGTGAAAACAGCCCTTCAATCAGCTACGACTCCGTCCAACATTACGCCTAGATTTCAAGTGAGTGGGATCTGTCCATTCAACCCAGACATTCAACCCAGAACTCGCTCTAACGACAAATGACCTTCCAGGCACACCGGCATTGGTGACCACTTCACCATCTTCCCGACAAAATACCTCGGAGGAAATCCGCCTTCCCCCAAAGCGACCACGAAAGCAATCCGACCGTGGCCGAAAAAGAAGGTTCACTGCTATTTTAACAGACGCTCCTATCAAAGATAGAATCGCGGCTAAAAGAGACAATAAGAAGAAAAAGCCGTGTTACAGGCAAAAGAACAGAGGAGTTAATACTCCGTTGGACCCCCTCTAGCGCGAATGCACGATGCGATACAATCGGGAATTGAGTCATACAAGTTCTGTATGATGTCTTGAGACATTTCGTTCCATATTTGCTGTAACCTTGCCTCTAGTTCGTTAAAACTCGTGGGATGCCCAACTCGTCGTCTCAAATGATCCCAGATATGCTCGATTGGAGACAAATCTGGGGATTGGGCAGGCCAAGGAAGGGTAGTAACAGCACGGAGACAGTCTTGTGACACCCTTGCCGTATGTGGCCAAGCATTGTCTTGTTGAAAAATGGCTCCTGGGAGCCATTGCATGAGTTGCAACACATGTGGTTGCAGGATTTCATGAACATACCGCTGGGCTGTCATGGTGCCACGGAACAATACTAGGGGTGACCGTGTATTGTAGGCAATGGCACCCCATACCATCACACCAGCTGTGGGAGCGATGTGTCGCTGTACAGCAAAGGCAGGATTGAAGCGCTCACCATGGGCTCTCCACACACGAACACGATTGTCATCACTGCCGAGATTGAATCTGGATTCGTCGCTAAAGACGACCTGGTTCCATTCCGCTGCAGTCCAGTTTCCTCGTCAGCGGCAAAACTCCAAACGGAGGCGTCGATGGGTGGGCGTCAAGGGCAGCACACGTAATGGGCGCCGCGATACCAACTGTCCTTCAGCCAGGCGCCTTCGTATGGTTCGAGAAGACACAGAGGCCACTAGTGAAGGTGCTACCTGTGCCTGGATGGCGGCCGATGAAGCAGTTGGCTGTACGCGTGCATTTCTTACGATGTGGCGGTCTTCTCGACGACTGGTCTGTCCAGGGCGTCCTGAGCCTGGTCTTCGTGTACATGACATCTCTCGGGTCCACTGGTCCCAACACCTCCTCACAACACTATCAGAGCGGCCTAATTGACGAGCTACTCGCCTAGCTGACCACCCAGCTTCCATCATCCCGACGATTCTCCCCCTCTCAAACTGCGACAACTGCTTATATTGTCTTCGAACACGGCGTAATGGCATGTCTATCTCAGCTCTTCCTTTGTAAATGATTCAGCACACTCAAACAAGCTTTGGTTACCTGTTTTATACTCCACAGAGTACGATGTTCAACGCCCTCTACCGGCTATACGTAATGCGCAATCACGCTGCATTTCTAATCATTTGCATATCTCCCCGACATGTACCTTCATTGCAAGTTTCGTTACGATCCCGCAATTATTTCTTGGTGCGCTAATTTTTTTGTCCATGAGTGTATACATATATTATATATATATATATAGATATAGATATAGATATAGATATAGATATACAGTGCTAGATTTCTAGAAATAGAGGTGCAGGAACGGTAACATTCCGGGGTGTGTGTGTGTGTGAGGGGGGGGTATTCCATATTATTGATAAAGAGAGGTACCTAAAGAGAGGTACCGGAACGCCGTTTCGGCGCGTTCCGCCTCAAATCTAGCCCTGTATATATACTATATATATATATATATATATATATAAGTAATAGCACATCGTTTCGTTGGCGTCATGTCCGTTCCACATCCTATGATATATTGGTAATAATTTCCGTCTTAGTAGGTATATATATATATAAATATATATATTATTGTTACGAGTTTGGGGCCAACTTGGCGTGTTGTCGCCAGCATGCGATGTTTTGGAGTCCACGATAAATAAAAACAATGGTTTAGCACGTTCACGCGTCTACCATGGAGTAAGTAATAAATCCTGCTCTTGGGTCTATTGTTGGAAAATGGTTTGGTTGAGCGGTGTGGCAACACGGATTTGGTTTCCTAGGTGAATAATAGTCTGGAATAAAAAGTTCAGTTCTAAAGCTGGTTTTGATGCGATCGATTGACTGTTTTATTTTAACAGGTGATTCTCCTTGTGGAAAGTTTCAGTCTCGGCTGGTTTAAGACGAGGTCCTCAGAGAGAGGAAAATTTAAGGTCGTATGTTACTTGTTAATAATTGTTATATCGTAATTAATTTTTGTATCTGAATTCCTCCATGTTAAAGAAAAGTTCTTAGGGGTTGGAAATGTTATCTTCCAGTAGAGATTCAACGTTTTTATCTTGTCTTGCACTTTTCTGCAAGTTTCAAAAATTTTATATAAATTTCTATTATTCAATTTAAGGTAACTAGAATATTTATTTCTGTATTTAAAATTCACTATTTAGAATATCTTCCCGTCGGTCGTATTTGGTACAATTTTGGTGTCAGGAGTGGGGTATTTTAAGTGAATGCCAGTTACCCGAAAAATGGAGGAACAATTTAAACTACTTTTAGACTCGATGACAAAGGGTTTCGATAAAGTTGGCGAGAGCCAGAATCAATTAAAAGAAGATATTGGCGAAAGCCAGAGTCAGCTCGCCAACCAATTAAAAGAGGAAAAAGGCGAAAGCCAGAAAGAACTCGGCAATCAATTAAAAGAGCAAACTGGCGAAAGCCAGAAGAAATTGGAAACAGATCTTGCCGAAATTAGCGAGATATCTATCTATCTATCTATCCTTCGAGATATCTATCTAGCTATTGAGAAATCTATCTATATATCGAAATATCTATCTATCTATCAATCTATCGAGATATTCAGATATCGAGATATCTATATATCTATCGAGATATCCAGATATCGAGATATCTATATCTATCGAGATATCCAGATATCGAGAAATCTATATATCTATCTATCGAGATATCTATATCGAAATATCATGATATACAGATATCGAGATATCATATCGAAATATCGAGATATCGAGATATCTATCGAGATATCGAGATATCTATCGACATATCTATCTATTGAGATATCTATCTATCGAGATATCTATATATCTGTCGAGATAACTATATATGTATCGAGATATCTATCGAGATATTTATCGATATATCTGTCTATCGACATATCATCTATCTATTGAGATAGATATCTCGTAGATAGAGAGATATCTCGATAGATATATGATAGATATCTCGTAAATAGATAGATAACTCGATAGATAGATGATAGATATCTCGTTAGGTACATATCTCCATATCTCGATATCTTGATATCTCGACATCTAGATATCTAGACAGATAGATAACTCGATATGTAAACAGATATTACGATATCAAGATGATATCTCGATATCTAGATATCTCGATAGATAGATGATATCTATCTCGATAGATAGATTGATAGATATCTCGACAGATATCTCGATAGATAGATAGATAGATATCTCGATAGAGAGATCGAAAGATATCTATCTCGATAAATAGATCGATAGATATCTTGACAGATATCTCGATAGGTAGATAGATATCTAGATAGATATCTCGATATCGAGCTAGATATATATCTCGCTATCTGAATAGATAGAAATCTTGATAGATAGATATTTCGATAGATATCGCGATAGAAAGAATCTCGATAGATATCTCGATACATAGATAAATAGATATCTCGATAGATAGATATCTCGATCGATAGATATATATCACGATATCTCAATAGATAGATATCTCGATGGATAGATATCTCTATAGATACCTCGATAGATATATATCTCGATAGATATCTCGATCGACAGATATCTCGATAGATAGATAGACAGATAGATTTCTCGATATATAGATATCTCGATCGATAGATATTTCGATAGATAGAAGGATAGAAAGATATCTCGATAGATATCTTGATAGATATCTCGTTACATTTATTTCTATAGATATCTCGATAGATAGATATCTCGTTACATATATTACGATAGATTTCTCGATAGATAGATATCTCTATAGATAGCTCGATAAGTAGATATCTCGATAGATATCTCAATAGATAGATATCTCCTTAGATAGATTGATATCTCCATAGATAGATATATATCTCAATATATATAGATATCTCGATGATTTCCCGATAGATAGATATCTTGATACATTGATAGATGGATATCTCTATAGATATATATCTCTATAGATAGATATCTCGATAGATAGTAAGATAAATACATATCTGGATATATAGATAGATATCTCGATAGATAGTGAGATAAATACATATCTGGATATATAGATAGATATCTCGATAGATATATAGATATCTCGATAGATAGATAGATATGTTGTCAGATATCTCGATAGATAGATAGATATCTCGATAGACTGATATCTCGAAAGATATTTCGAAAGATATCTCGATACATATATATCTCAATAGATATATATCTTGATAGATATCTCTAGATATGGATATCTCGATATCTAGATAGTAAGATAGATATATATCCCGACAAATAGATGATAGATATCTCTATGGGTAGATATCTCGATATCTCGATAGATTGATATCTCGATATCTCGATATGTCGATATCTCGATATCTAGAGAAATAGATATCTCGATATCTAAATTACATTATCTAGATATTACGTTATATAGATGATATCTCGATATCTCGATAGATATCTCCATAGATAGATAGATATGTCTATAGATATCTCGATAGATAGATAGATATGTCTATAGATATCTCGATAGATAGATAGATAGACTGATATCTCGAGAGATATGTCGAAAGATATGTCGATAGATATCTCTAGATCTGGATATTTCGATATCTCGATATCTCGATAGATAGATAGATAGATATAACGATAGACAGATGATAGATATCTCGATAGGTAGCTATCTCGATATCTCGATAGATTGATATGTTGATATCTCTCAATCTCCATATCTAGATATCTAGATATCTAGTGAAATAGATATCTCGATATCAAGATATATATCTCGATATCTCGATAGATAGATAGATAGATTGATAGATAGATAGATATCTCGATACATATCTCGATAGATAGATAGATAGATATCTCGATACATATCTCGATAGATAGATAGATAGATATCTGGATAGATAGATAGAAAGATATCTCGATAGATAGATATATTGTTAGATATCTCGATAGATATCTCGATAGATAGATATATTGTTAGATATCTCGATAGATATCTCGATAGATAGAATCCCGATAGATTTCTCGATAGATAGATAGATATCTGAATAGACAGATAGATAGATATGTCGATAGATAGATATCTCGATACATATATCTCGATAGATATCTTGATAGGTAGATATCTCGATAGATATCTTGATAGATATCTCGATAGATAGATATCTCGATAGATTGATTGATATCTCGATAGATATATATCTCGATTCCTCAATAGATAGATATCTCGATAGATACATATCTCGATATCTTAATAGATAGATATCTCTATAGATATTTCAATAGTGATATCTCCATAGATATCTCGAAAGATAACTCGATACATATCTCGATAGATAGATAGATAGATAAATGGATATCTCGATAGATAGATACCCAACAAACACAGGACTGACGGCAGCTTATCGGGCCAGTGCTGGAGGCACCGGTTGAACGACAAGTACGGGAGAATTTTGTCGGGCCACTGGCGGGTTGTTTACGAACCTCCGAAGGGGAAACGCTTTCCGTTTACGTGTTTCAGGGCCTGTTATGGGTTGATATGAATCGTACCGAAACCGTTTTCCCTGCATCGTCCCGGAACTGCACCTCCGATTCGTAACCACAAGTAACAGATATCTGCATCAGAATTATCGATTTGAAAGGGAAGGCGAAGATTAAATTTAACAGACTTTTCAAAAATATTTATTTCATTGTTGTGAAACTTCTTTCACGCGGAAAATTCCCATAATTTTCCTTGTATGTAAGATTGTATTATGTGAAAAGTATTATGTGAAATTGTATAATTGTATTATGTGAAAATTCACATAATTTTCCTTGTATGTAAAGATTGTATTCTGTGTGTATGTTTTTAACTCCCTAGAAGCTTATAAAAACAGATGAAAATTAGTTTCATTGTTTATTTTTATATATTACTGGAGAAATTAAATATCTACTTAAAAATGGGTCCTTGTTTCACCACTCTTTATTTATAAGAGAGGAAATAGTGATAAAATTTGTATTTTTTTAAATTTCTTCTATAGTATATTAAAATAATAATATATATTTTTGTAGATAAAATATTCAAAATATATTTTTCAGGAAATTTACATATTCTAAGTATTTCTAATTGTTAGATGCCATTATAAAACAACTGATTTTGTAGAATTTTTTCTCGAATTTCATCGTATTAATTTTACAGTAACATATTCTTATAATACAAATTTGAATGAAAGAAAAAGAATTTTAAATTTACAGACCTTAGTTAAAATAAACAAATCACACATATTTAGAAAAATATTAATGTAATGTAATGTCAGAGACATAGACAGTAGATGTCATGAGACACCAAAAAATATCAAAAAATAAGACCCTTTATCCTCAGTACGTACATTGAAGAATATATATTACATTGTTTTTTTTTGTAATTGAATCAGGATACGAGAAATAATATTTACAATAAGAAAAAAAAGGCCAAAAAATTAGTTTAAATAAATGTTAGAAATAAAAATTAAGGCAATTAAGTTTAAAATAATAAGTAAGTTATATTTAATAAATTAAATTGGCAGGTTTGAACATCCGTGAGTACAGATAACAGAACTGCACTTTGCAGGATCGAACCGAGGACTGAAGCATGGGAAGCAAAAACGAACGCCCCACACCAGCATTCCCTGATAGGGTATCAAGTGTGGAACTTCAATAAGAGGAAACTGCCTCGCATGGAACAGAAAAATAAAGGAAAAATGTTAAACACTATCAGAAACCACACTATCAGAATAACACTATCAGAATTAACCTGTGAACAATTAATGGACTGGGTAAGATTTGAAATATTAAGATCGGAACATAAATTTTTAATTTTTAAGTGGCCGTTCGGTTTTGGGATTTTTTTTCCAAAAAAATTCAATGCGTAAGTAAATTAAGTAATTTTGAAAGGTCCGATATTAATCCAATTGCAGTAATGTTTTCAGATAAGATTTTGACAAAGTTTCATGAAATTGATTTGGGATATTGAATTTTGACTAGGTTGTACATTTTGTTGAGGGTATCTTTGTACCCTTCCGCCATTAAAAAAAAAACATGGCTCAGGTTTGGTTTCCCGCCTAACAGGAAATTCATCATTAGCAGCGGGAATTTCTTTCCTCCGGATTACGACAGTTTCCTAGGATAGAAAATTGGTTTGAGAGATTGATTCGATCATTAATGCTAGTTAAGTTAGAGTCGAGAGCAATTCGCTTTAGATCAACCCAAATTTTAAAAATCACATTATGTTCGATTTCGTTCAAAATTACCACATCACATTGCATACCAAGATTATAATATTTTATACATTACATATACAATGTATTTTTCATTTTCATAATAAAACTAAACTTTTGAATGTAGTTGACTTTTTTATGCGGCCCGCCTGCCTTGAAAAAATTTACCATGTGGCCCAGATGCTGCAAAAGGTTAAACACCCTGCTTTAAGCTCATCAGCCTGATTCAGAGGTTTAACTTTTTCAGATTTAGGAATATAATCAAAAGTGGGTGTAGAAGAAAATTTAAACGCACACTTACTGTGCATAAGATTAAAAAGTTCTTTGAGATTGGGGATGTTAAACGTTATTTTGAAAAAAAAAAAAATTCATGTTTTTCAAAAGTCCATAGTAATCACACATGGTTTCCATTACTTATTTCACTGACACATTGAATTGTGTTTTGTTTTGTTTTTTATTATTAAATTTTAGCATTATCTTTTGAGAATGTATTTTCGTTTTTATCAATGCAACTCTTGCAGAAGTGCCACGGACGGGTAAGGGTGACTCGGTAACGAATTTAACAATCCTTTCTACTGCTTGTGTGTGACATGGAAAATTGCTGAAGTCAGTACGTTGACTCTCCTGATCAGATTATTTTGCTTCCTTTAGAAACTGCTTTAGTTTGTAATCAGAAATATGCCTCGTTCTGTTACTTTAACATCTTTACGTACAATCATATCAATATAATCCTTGGCATCAAAGTTTATACGTTGAACTTAAAACTTTCCAATGCCCCCTTCATTTTTCAGTCCTTGCTTTTAGAATCCGGCGTAATCCAAGCTGTCTTACGTGGCTGCGATCAACTGATATCATACATAGGAGGAGATTTTCAGAAGCAGCAAAGTACGAATTTCTTTGAATGACTGGGTCAATTACATTTTTAAGAGTCTGATGGAGGTAACGTGAATAGCTTACAAGCTTCCACAAGTGCTTCGATCCATGGATATAAGATAGTTTCCGCTTTATGTGAAACGAAACAGATGCATATACTTACAAAATGTACTCAGTCAGTATTCGGAGATTTTTTTTGCAGTACATTCTGTTCCCACATACAAGTGAAGTATTCGGTTTGCTAATGTAAGCTATCATGAATAACAAAGTTTTCCTGGTTTTCTCATAGACAAATCAGAAGAGCACCTTCCAACAGAGATTGCATTAGACATTTCTAACAAATATTTTGGGTCCACACTTAAATCATCCTTAATTTCTAGTAATGGAATGCCATTTTCAATAGGTGATAATTCAATTACTGGAAGTTCATAGCAGTTTTCTAGTTGTTTACCTATTTCTCCTCCAAATTAGGACGTAGGCGCAGTTCATTTCCATGAAATAGACAAATCAACCACTGCAGTGGCCTTCTTAATTCCTTTTCAAATAAACGAACCACATCATTATTCAATCCAGTGTTCACGGCAGTTCCACCCATTCCAATTACAGTAATGTTCAAATTCTGGTTGTTGTCATTGAAAAATGCTATTATGCTATCTTATATACATTTTCCAGTACCAGAAATCTGCTTCTGAAAATCTCGTCCTTTGTATGATATCAGATGATCGCAGTCATGTAAGAGAGAGCTTGGATTACCCCGGAATCTAAAAGCAAGGGCTGAAAATGAAGGTGGCATCAAAAAGTTTTTATTTCAACGTATAAACTTTGATGCCAAGGATTATATTGATATGATTGAATGGAATGATGTTAAAGTAACAGGACTTCCTATGAAGAGGCATATTTCTGATGACAAACAGAAAGCAATTCAATGTGTCAGTGAAATAAGTAAAGCAAACCATGTATGATTACTATGGACTTTTGAAAAATATGAATGTTTATTTCAAAATAACACTTTGCCTTTAAAGACATTACATTAATATTTTTCTAAATAAATGTGATTTGTTTATTTTAACTAAGGTCCGTTAATTAAAAATTGTTTTTTTCATTCCAATGTGTATTATAAGAATATACTACTGTAAAATTAAGATGATGAAAATTGCGAAATTCTACAAAATCAGTTGTTCTGTAATGACATCTAAAAATTAGAAATACTTAGAAATACCTAAGTTTCTTGTAAAAATATTTTGAATATTTTATTTACAAAAAATATATATTATTAATTTAATATACCATAAAATAAACAGAAAAAAAGAATTTTATCTCTTTTCACAAAAATATCTATTTTGAAGCACCTGAAAAATATTTCAGTAGAGCAATAAAATTTTATATTCAATACCAAAAGGCAGCTTTTGAAAGCTATAGCATAATGAAATTTCAAACCATCTTTTTTTTCGCCTCGTCATACTACAATGCACTAGTGTCATCTGATTGGACATTCAGTTGCACGTGATTGAAAAGGCGCCATTAAAGATTGATTACAAGTTCGTTGAAATTAATCCACAAGTAAGTTTCATTCGTTAGTCTTAAATTATTGCCTTTAGATTTTATTTAACACCCTTACATAGTGAACATTATTCTATTTCTGTTATAAGATAGTGTTTTAATCCAAGTTATATATGAATTGACCATATTTCAGATCAAACTCTACTGAACTGAGTGTATTGAATTAGCAATACTTATGGCACTTACGAGCACTTTCGTATGTATAAATAAAAACATTTTGTTTCGGAATAATTTAAGATTCGTGTTTCAGTTAATATTTTAGATGGACAAAGGAAGTAAATGGACTCTTGTGAAAGTCTTAAGTATTTGCTAATTAAATTAATATTTAGAATTGTAATTTGTACGCACTATTTAGATTTTTATATCCTTTAGAAAGTATAAAATACATGACACAAATATCAATTCCAAATCTACATAGTTGAAAAATAAAAATGTATTTTCATTTCCAGTATAATATTTTCCATTTTATTTCTTTAAAGAAATTTGAAAGAAAATTATAATGAAATTTTTTTTAATATGTTAATCCAAATTAAACATTTTTTTACTACTGGATTGATAAATCAGTTACACATGATTCCTCCATAGTAAATTCATGCATAGTATTCAATGGTGGAAAAATTGTCCATTTTCCTATTAAATATATTTTACAATGTTCTTATTGCCAGGTATCAATAGACAACAAATTATCCATGTCTAAATGTTAAAAGATGGATTCAAAAACGTTCCACATTATAAAAGATTCTAAAAATGAACTTGTAAATCATACAAAAGGATCTATTGAATTCCTTATCAAATTGTGTTTTGAGTAAACTTTATAAAATACACTGCATTTTATACATTATAAAGAAATAAAGAACAAATATTCTTAAAATTTTTGTGTTCATAATTTAAAAGAATGTATTTAGTATAATTATATATTTTAATTTAAATGCTAAACACTAATAGGTATTTTTCATGTATAATCTTAATAGCCTTAAAATATAATTTTTTTAAAATTCTATTTATAATGTTCTATGTGTACACTCAATTGCTATATATGTATATGTTATTCCTACTGGGTGAAATTTCTTTATGTCTATCGAGAGCAAAGATATATTCAAAATTTCAAAACCAGATCAAAATATTGTTTAATCAGTATCCACATGTCAAGTAAATATTGAAACAATAGCAAATATTGGAGCATTTTTTTATTTTGAATATCTCATTAAATAAAAAGCTTATTTAAGGAACATTTTGAATTTCAATTGCTATTAATCAATATTTTGAACTGGCTTTGATATTTAGATTATATTTCTACTCTCTCTGAAGATATAAAATAAAACAATTTCACTCTTTAGGAATAACATAATGGTGCATACTTTTTGCAACTGAGTGTATATATTCTTGCAATTGAGTGTATATATATTTTCAAGAATTATTAATTTTTGTATGTATGTGAACTCCATTGTATTCCTGAATTCATTCAAAGAACCTCTGGAGTAATGAGAAGTTTAGAGTTTTAAATTTGTGTCAATATAGATGCCACGTGCATTTAATTTTCTAATTTGTATCGTGTTTGAAATCACTTTTATCAGTGTTATTAGAGATGATGGCAGTGAAAATTATTCCAAAATAGACTATTTAGATACATAAATTGTTTCTTAACTTATTAATTTGCATTCCATGTTTTTAAATTATATATTTATAAGTATATAGATTTGTAGATTATCAGAATGTGTACATACAAAAAATTGCTTTATTGTAATAGATATTGTACAATAAGAGTTTTTATAAATCTGAGAATGTTCTCAATAACTATCTATAAGCTGTTCATCTCTAAAGGTCTTTTGGAAATTATTTTGTTGTCATGCTGTGCAAAATAAATGTGAACTTATTGGCTTAATATATATATATAAAGGGTAAAATTAGTTTCTTTTCCCCTTTTTATATTAGTGATAAGCAAGTTTATAAAGAACTCTACTTTTCAATACTTCTTGGTTTGATAAAACATTAAATTTTTATTATGGCATTATAAGAAAATATTGGTTTTTTTACAGAATTTTGAAACTGGAATCTATTCAGAGCTTCAGGCTTGAAAGACAAATACCACTTGGATCTCATAACCTGCGTAAGTTTTTAACGCCACTGAGCCTACCTTTTTTTATTCTCGAGATATACTTTTATTTTCAGCAGTGGACTTGTGGCCCAAATCACTGTTTTTAATATTTTTTTAGATTTATTTTTAACTAATTAAATTTTTTCTATGAAAAAAAATAAAAATATTTATTAAACAACTAAAAATTTCAAATTAGTTTTTTTAACTTAGACGCTAATCTGAACTTTCTCATAAACTTTGGTCTCAATAATTTGTGGATAGAATATTGATTTTCTTTATTTATTCTTTTTTAACTGTGAAGCTTGTTGTTAAGGTTTTAGGTGAGTGAGAAAGTGCAGTCCGGGGATTTCAGTTAACACGACTCTTGTGAAAGACTTTAACTCTTGCCAAAAAAAGAGATTTATATTATAAAATTATAAAATGCCAAGGTTTATTTAGAAAATATAAAATGTGTTCATAGACAAAGTTTGTTTATAAAATTGTAGATAAGACATCCATTGTGAGTTGTGGTTTATTATATCAAAATGTGTGTTTGATAAGTGAATGAAATAACCTTTTCTTAATAATGGAATAGAACTCCTGTATAATCAATGAATTCACGGATACAAGATACAGTTCCAAAAAGCAAAACGCCTGGTTTACAGAGTCTTTTATAATAACAGAAAAATGATATTTATATTATGAAAATGTGAAGTGCCAAGCTTTATTTATTCTTAATGGTTAAAATTAAAATTTTAAAAATATTTTTAGAATTTCCTGATAAGTTGTTAGAGGTTCGTTGATAATTCATTACAGAAGTAGTAAAAAGGAAATTGCTTTTGGATGTATTAGATCATTAGTTAATGGGCTAAGTAATTTTAAATTTTGGTAAAATTTAATTTTATGCATGCCATAAATTTTTCTCTCTGTTAAACATGTTTATTCCATTTTAAGTCTTAATACTTATATAAAGAATTTGGATTAAATGAAAACAGTAATGAGTGATGGTGAAAATGTATTAAATGTGGTAATTGAATTGCTTGATGTTCTAAGACATAAAATTTCTGATCATCAAAATACAATAATTGACTTCTTGACTGAACAACTGACTTTATTATTAAACAATATCCTATTTTGCTACCCCCCTTGTTTAAGTATATAATCATCCTTCAAATCCTAATAGACCATTATTTTATATTTTTGATCCTGTACTAAATTTGTACTAAATTTTTTAAAATTCCACTGAGCATCTTGTTTAGCTGTTTAAAAAATGGGGGGAAATGCATTGTAAATTGTCTTTACTTTCTCAAAGTTTCATAATTAAATATGTTGATAAAGTTGTGCCTGAAAAATAACTCAACTGATTCTGAACATCAGTTGGAGTTTTATGGAAAGCCAAATTATATGGAAAGTTATACAATAGTTAGTTGAAATTGTTTCTTGGAAGTTTTGCGAGGTAGTAATCTAGTTCATGTATATTAAAGTCTTATTTAAATATTGTGCTAAACATATTCAGCACATTGAAAGTCTGATTACTTCTCAACTTTTAATCACCAGGCAATTTTTGGTATTAAATTATATGCTCAGTGCATATTCCATTATGTGTAATTTTCACTTAATCTGATTTGAAAATTCATGTGAGGAGAAATTTTTGGTTCAGTTAAATCAGAAAATTGTAGAAAACTTTTTAAAAAGTTGGTTTTTTCCCATTTTTTTCAAACTGTGACACTGAAAATACCGATTATGTCTTTAGCCCTAACATAGTTTTTAACAATGATATGATCCATAACAAAAATTCGATGCTACATTTTTTTTTCTTCTTTTATTTATATTACATTTATTTTCCTCATTGTATAACTTTTTGAATACTACTCAAACCAATTCTATTGTTACTCAATTTCAAAAAATCATATTTCAAATTTTAAGGATCGATCGGTAGTCAATGCGCTGAGAAGGGCCCTAGCTGAATTCAATTTGTATCCGTCCCAAATGTTAGAAGCATGCTACATTTTTTTTCTTCTTATATTTATATTACATTTGTTTTTCTCATTGTATAACTTTTTGAATACTACTCAAACATCAATTCTATTGTTACTCAATTTCAAAAAATCATATTTCAAATTTTAAGGATTGATCGGTAGTCAATGCGCTGAGAAGGGCCCTAGCTGAATTCAATTTGTATCCGTCCCAAATGTTAGAAGCACGCTACGCCTATGGTCCAAAGTATACATGTAAGGGGGTCATACTACCTTTTTTATTTCACTGATAAGCAAATAGACGAGTGCTCTGCACTAAAATGTTTTACTGATCTTGTTGAGAAGTATTGGAGAGCACGTGCACTGATTGCATAGGTGCTATTTTTGGTAGTGTGTGGCATTTGTAAAATAAATAAATAAATAATGAACTCTGCTTTTCAATGCTTCTTGGTGTCACAAATCACTCTAATTTTTATTATGGCATTGTAAGAAAATATTGGTTTCTTTACAGAATTCTGAAACTGGAATCCATCTTCACCTCATTGTGATTTCCATGAAAAGATTCCACAACTCACTTGGCAGTGTGCTCGATTCATAATCTGTAAGTTCATTTTAACCTCACTGAACCCATTTTTTTTTTATTCTCTAGATATCCTTTATTTTTTTCAGCAGTGAACTTGTGGGCAAAATCACAAAGTTGATAATATATTTTTTTAAAATTTATTTTTTGTACTTAAATTTGAATTTTTCTATGAAAAACCATAAAAAATATTTTTATTACATAATTCTTAATTAATAAACAACTCAAATTTTCAAATTTCTCTTTGTATATTTTATACGCTAATCCGAACATTTTCATAAACTTTGGTTGCAGTAATTTGTGGATTGATATTGATTTCCTTTATTCATTATATTTTTAACTGGCAAGCATGTTATTAAAGTATTAGGTATGTCTGAAAGTGCAGTTCAGGGACTTCAGTTAACCGTGACTCTTGTGAAAGTCTTTTATCATAACTGCTTACCAAAAAAAATTTTATATTTTTATATTATAAAGATATAAAATGCCAAGGGTTATTTTACTCTTGATAGTTAATGTTAAAAATTTTTTAATTTAATTATCAGAATTTCATGAGAAGTAGTTAGAGGTTCATTCATAATTCCTTACAGAAGTAATAATAATAATAATATTGCTTTTAGATGTATTAGATTATTCGTTGATGAGCTAATAGGCAGTTGAATGTCATTTGGAATACTAACTTCTGCCTAGTATTTAATTTTATTATTTCATTGTCAAATTTTGGTGGAGATCTGTCACATAAAATATATTTTTGTGAACAGCTGTTATTATAAAGTGTAAGGATAAGGGCAGTAAAAAAATATTCCAAAATATATTATTTAGGTTCAGTTAATTATTAAATAATTGTTGACTATAATAAGGTTATGTTTGCAAGTGTGTAGGTTTTTTTATGGTGTATTATTTGGTTTATCTAAGTTAAGTTGAAAAATGATGCAAGCATACAAAGATTGACTGGCTGTCAATGTTGAGTGCAGTAGCATAGATTATTTTACAAAGTGCAATAAAATACTTTTAACTTTTCAAACCGAACTTCTAACCAAAATTTTAAAAAAAATTTAATGAAACTTTTAAAATTGGAAATATTTTCATGGATCTAAGGAATGGAACATAACACCTGTATTGTCAACTAAGTCTTGGATAAAAGATGCAGCCCTAAAAGCAAAAGGCCTGGTTTCTGTATACTTTTATAATAATCATGTTACAACAGTATACAGAAACCAGGCTTTTTGCTTTTAGAACTGAATCGTTTATCCATGAATTTGTTGACTATACGGGTTTTCTATTCCATTGTTAAGATCTGTGAAAATACTCTCATTAGCAAAATATTTTTTTAAAAACTTAAATTTGGGTTAGAAGCTTGGTTCAAAAAGTCTAAGTGTTTTTTCACGCTTTATAATATAATCTATGCCATTTCACTCAACATTGACAGCTAGTCAATATTACCCACCTCATTTTTCAAATTAACCTAGACTAATCAAACAATATATCATAACAATTGTTAATAATTACTGAATCTAAATAGTATATTTTGAATAATTTTTTACTGTGGTTATCCCTAATAACAGCTGCTCACAAATAAAAAAATATTTTATACACAGATCCCCACCATAATTTGACAATTAAGTAACAAAAGATATGCTCTATTAAAATACTATGCAGAAGTTAGTATCCCAAATTACTTTCTACCACAATTTTTGTAAAACCAATTACTGTGAAAGCTACATCATATAATAAAGTTTTACTTTATTCATTATTATAGTAATAGATTAGTTGTTAAAGAGTATTCACCCTTTTCACTAAATTTCTCAGTACAGTAAGACATTCAATCCTGTCAATTAAATGATTAGTTATTACAGATATAAATAAAATAGATTAGAATGCCTTGATAGAGTACAATAATTGAAAGCTGACTGAGAGACTTGAGATGACAACAAAATTTTCTTTTCACTATCGAGAATCACTCTCACGTTGAAAGTAAAGAAACACAAGAATGAAGATTGAATACTATATAAAATCTTAAATTTCTAAATCTGACCCAGCATCTGTATTAATGCTCTCTATGGCATGTTGTAATCAAATTTAGAAATTTAAGATTTTGTATGCTAATGTTTTACTTAGCATTCAATCTTTATTCTTGTGTTTCTCTACTTTCAACAGCATTATTGTCAATAGTGAAGAGGAAATTTTGGTGTCATTATAGACAAGTCTCTGATTCAGCTTTCAACGTTGAGCTGAAATTATGCTCAACATTAAAAACTTAATTGTACTCTTATCAAGGCAATCTACCCTATTTTATTTATATCTATAATAACAAATTAATCGACATGGTTGGATTTTCTACTGTACAGAGAGAAATTTAGTGAAAAGGGGAATACTCTTTAACAAATATTTTATAACTATTTTCTATTAGTATATTTATTTAATCAAGTAAATATTTTTTACATGATGTAGTTTTCACAGTATGTAATTGGTTTTACAAAAAAAATGTGGTAGGAATTTACTTCTTGGAAGTAGTTATCAATAAAATGACAACAGATTTAAAACTGCACTCATGTGTTGGGTGCTGTTTTGTATCAAGTTTTTTTAAACCCCTGTCTCAGAATTTATATTTCCTAATTGGATTTATTTAATTCTACTTTATCAACAATGAATTTTTCAACTACTTTCAACAATCAACTATTTTTACAACAATAAATTACCCTTTAATGTACAAAACTATGCAAAAAATAATTTTCTTATCTGCAGAGCATTTACTAACTCTACATAGAAAAATAATTTAAATAAATTCTTTTGATTCATAAATTATATCTGGGGATGGGAGTCATTTTCCTTTCACATAAATTTATGAACTGATTTTCTCTTTCTTTTTTTTCCCTAGATGCTGTAAAGATGGAGCCAGAGGTACAGCGAAAGGATCCTGTTTTGTAGAAAATATAGAAAAAAATTGTGTAAATGTGCTATGTACTTTCTAAATAAACTATTTTTACTTTAAACCAGCTCTTTTCTGTATTTAAAAACATGTGTGTCTATAATTTTTCTCAAAATTACAATAGAAGATATTACTATCATAGTACTATTTCTCAAAAATAGTACTATCAAGTGTTGGATATTAAGTCCAATATAATAGAAAAGAAAATATTTTTTTAAAATGACATAAGAATTTAATGAATTACTCTTTAATTCACAAAACTATGCAAAAAATAATTTTCTTATCTGTAGAGCATTTATTAACTCTACACCAAAAAATAATTTAAATAAATTCTGAGCAAGTTTTCACAAGCTCACAAAGATGGGCTTCATCATACACACTACACATTACTCAGGTTTGAAGAATGTATCAAATTTATGTTTATAAATTTATCAAATTATGTTAATAAATTTTATACTGGGGAAGTACAAATTTTTTGGGTTAATTATTAAAGTAGTACTGTTTTACGTACTATAATCTCATTCTAAATTTAAAAAAAACAAACTGTAACCTTAGATCGAGTGGAAAGATGATTTAGCTTTAATGGTTGGTATTAATGTTATCTTAACTTTCAAATTCTGGTAAATGTATCTTAATGCAAAATGAGGTTTTGTTCTAACAAGTAAACTAGTGATTCATATACAAATTTTTAGGTAATAACAAAGATCAGTATTTGGTAATACCTAAAAATACATAAGGCAAAACTGGAAAAAATGCTAGAAATATGAAGGCAAAAAAAATAATAATAAAAGTGAAAGGGTTGATATCAGAGGTTAATCGTCAATGAAATAAATAATAATAAAAAGCATATAAACAAAAGGGTCCTACGCAAAACTTAGAAAAAATGCCGGCGGTCCGATTCTGGTAGAATGCTGGCATGATGCCCGGACCTACGGCACATTGCTGTTTACGAGATGGGTAGATGACGGTATGTCGACACCAATTATTGCTCCCGTAACCGGCCCGTCAACCTCCGGTTACGTTCCGGCTATCTGTCCGCATCGATGGCTTAATCGCGGCTGCCTAACGGTTCGTAGTCGGATGAACGAAGGCTCGAATCCTACCGGAAGCGGCCCGGCAGTCGACGGGGTAGTCGCGGGCGAGAGGACACAGCCGTGACGGAAACGATACTGACCTAATGCGCCGGCCCGGCAGTGGTGAAATCGGCTGGCCGGAACCTTCCGACCCCGGCCCGATGCTTCTGTGTTTGTTGGGTATGTCGATAGATATATAGATATCTAGATAGATATATAGATATCTCGATAGATATATAGATATCTCGATACATAGATATCTCGATAGATAAATAGATATCTCGATAGATAGATAGATAGATATCTCAATAGATAGATATCTCAATAGATAGATAGATATCTCGATCTTGATAGATATCTCGATCTTGATAGATATCTCTATATCTCGATAGATATCTCGATATCTAGGTAGATATTTCGAAATTTAGATATGTCGATAGATATCTTGATATCTCGATATGAAGATAGATATCTCGATATCTCAATAGAAATCTCGATATCTCGATATTTTGATATAGATATCATGCTATCTCGATATTTTGATATAGATATCATGCTATCTCGATATTTTGATATAGATAACTCGATATCTCGATATTTTGATATAGATATCTCGATATCTCGATAGAAGAATATCTCTATAGATAGATATCTCTATAGATAGATATCTCGATAGATAGATATCTTTATAGATAGATATTGTGACGACCTCCCGATCGATCCCGATTGCGGTTTTAAAATGCTAGCGAACGGTACGGAATTGAAGTAAATTTTGGATCGATCTGGGAGAGAAAGAGGGGTTGTTCGTGTTTCAGTGAAAAGAAGTGTCATTTTTCGATTCTGTTGAGATATTTTGCTAGCGATATAGTGTGATGTTGTCCACACCAATTTTTGTTTTGTGTTGTCCTTTGTCTCTTCAATAGAAAATAAAGTTTGTTTTCCTTTTAATTAGCTGTCTTATTACGGTAGAGCTAAAAATGGTGGCAGCTGCGGTATGAGAACATTCCACGTGAGGGATGACTACCAAAAGTGATTTTGTTATTAAGGGAAATGATGAAATTTAATTATTGAATGATATAAATTTTTCTTTGGTTTTGGTTACGTTCTCTTGTGTGTGAATTGAAGCATGTTATATGATAAATAGAAAATTGTTATTTCACTAGTAATTGTTGTAGCACGCCATGTGCTGGTATAGCAAAAATTTTGTAGCATGCCATATGCTGATATACATGAAAATTTTATAGCACGCAATGTGCTGGTAAAATTGAGATTTTGTAGAACGAAACGTGCTGGTACAGTTGATATTTGTAGCACGCCATATGTTGGTATAGCAAAAATTTTGTAGCATGCCATATGCTGATATAGATGAAAATTTGTAGCACGCCATGTGCTGGTGTAACTAAAATTTTTGTAGCACTCCACGTGCTTATTTGGTTCAAAGCATCACTCTTTTGTTGTATAATTGTTTTTATATATTTGGTTTTGTAGCACGCCATGTGCTGATGTAACTGTAAGCAACATTTATTTAAGTGGGAAAACTCCATCAAGGAGATAAATTGAGTTACTTTCGGTTTTGAAAGAATCACGCTTTTGTTGAACAATTGTTTTTATATTTTTGGTTTTGAAGCTCGCCATGTGCTGATGCAATTGTAAGCAACATTTATTTATGTGGGAAAACTCCATCAAGGAGATAAATTAACTTGATATCTCGGTAGACAGATATCTCGATAGATATCTCGATAGATATCTCCATAGGTAGATATCTCGATATATATCTCGATAGATACATAGATAGATAGATGGATATCTCGATAGATAGATATCTTGATATATATCTCGATACATATCTCTGTTGCCTATTAAGACAGCACGATAACACCAGCTTTCCACTTTGATATAATTGGCAAACATGGCGCAAATATGAACCGTCCGAAGGACAAGACAAAATCTTTAATTAACGTTCTATCACGTGACAGAGATGTTCGAATTGAACGGGAACAATTAGAAACGATAGTGATAAATTCAGTCAGGTTATCGTAAACTTTCCAAAACCCGGTTTACCTGACAAGATTGTTATTTGTATACCAAAGCAAAGAAATGAGTAAGAAATGAGTATAACTCTCTCGAGTTATTTATCGATCAAGATATCTACCCAGATATCTGTCTATCTATCGAGATATCTATATATCGAGATATATATATATACATATATAAATATCTATACCGAAAAAGGGTATTGTAAAAATATAGTAGTGTATTTGTTAATATATATATATCCCATGATTATTTCTTTTATTCCTTTAATTTTTTTTTTTTGGATAATACATGAATGTGAAAATGTTATGTTTTGATGAATATTGTGTAAAAAATTATCATTCTGTATAAGTAAGATATCTCGTATACTGTAAGATATCTCAATAAATATATAAAAAGATATTTCGATAAATAGATATATAGATTTCTCGATAGATATCTCGATAGATAGATAAATATCTCGATTTATAGATAGATATCTCGAAAGATAGATATCTCGATAGGTAAATATCTCGATAAATATCTCGATAGATAACTCGATAGATAACTCGATAAAAAGAGTTCACGATGCATGTCACTAACGAGATATCACGATATCTCACATCTCGATATCTATCGAGATAGGTCGATATCTGATATCTCGATATTTGATATCGCGATATCTGATATTTCGATATCTTATATCGTGATATCTGATATCTCGATATCTATCGATAGATAAGATATCTCGATATATAGATATCTCGATAGATATCTGGATCGATAAATAACTCGAGAGATAGATATCCCGTTAGGTATCTCGATAGATATCTCGATATCTTGACATTTATATCGATGTCTCCAAAGATATCACGATAGACAGATATCTCGATAGATAGATAGATAGATATCTCGATAGATCGAAAGATATCTCGATAGATCGATACACATCTCGATAGATAGATACATAGATATCTCGATACATAGACAGATATCTCGATAGATAGATACATATCTCGATAGCTCGATATATATCTTCATGGATTTATAGATATCTCGATAGATCGGTCGATAGATAGATAAATAGCTATCTAGATAGACATCTCGATAGATATCTCGATAGATAGATATCTCGATAGAAAGCTAGATATCTCGTTAGATATCGCGGTAGATAGATAGATAGATATCTCGATAGATAGATATCTCCATAATTATGTCAACGGATATCTCGATAGAGAGATATCTCGATATCTACATAGATATCTCGATATCCCGAAAGATATATAGGTATCTCGATAGATAGATATCTCGATATCTCGATAGAGGGATAGATAGATAGAAATCTAGATAGATAGATTGATATCTTGATATACAGATTTCTCGATAGATAGGTATCTCGATAGATATCTCGATAGATAGATATCTCGATAGATATCTCGATAGATATCTCGATTGATAGATATCTGGATAGATATCTCGATAGATATCTCTGTAGATATCTGGATAGGTATCCCGTTAGAAAATTCGATAGATAGATATCTCGATAGATATCTCAAAGCATATATATATAGATATATCGAAAGAAAGATAGATATCTCGATCGATAGATAGATATATCTAAAGATAGATATCTCGATAGGTAAATATCTCGATAGATATCGAGAGATATCTCGATAGTTAGATATCTCGATAGGTAGATATCTCGATCGGTTAGATATCTCGATAGAAGCGGTGATCACGGTGAATATCACTGTCAAAATATCACGATATCTGATATCCGGAGAAAGCTCGATATCTGATATCTCGATAGATAGCTCGATGTATAGATATCTCGATCGATAGATATCTCGATAGATATATAGATATCCATCTATCGAGACATCTATCTCGATGGATAGACATTTCAATAGGTAGAAGGTTAGAAAGATATTTCGAAAGATATCTTGATACATATCTCCCTACATATATTTCTATAGATATCTAGATTTATAGTCGATAGATAAGTATCTCTATAGATAACTCGATAGGTAGATATCTCGATAGATATCTCAATAGATAGATGGATATCTCGATAGATAAATATATATCTCGATATATATATATATATCTCGATGATATCTCGTTAGATAGATAGATATCTCGATATATAGATAGATACCTCGAAACATATCTCGACAGATAGAGAGATAACTTGATAGAAATCACGATAGATAGATAGATAGATATCTCTATAGATATATATCTCTCTAGATAGATATCTCGATAGATAGTGAGATAGATGGATATCTCGATATATAGATAGATATGTCGATAGATATCTCGATAGATAGTGAGATAGATGGATATCTCGATAGATATCTCGATAGATAGATAGATATCTCGACAGATATCTCGATAGATAGATAGATATCGCCATAAATATCTCGATAGATATCTAGATAGACTGATATCTCGATAGATAGATAGATATCTCCATGATATCTCGATAGATATCTCGATAGACTGATATCTCGAAAGATATCTCGAAAAAAATCTCGATAGATATATATCTCGATAGATATCTCTAGATCTGGATATCTCGATATCTCGATATCTCGATATCTAGATAGATAGAAAGATAGATATCTCGATAGATAGATCACAGATATCTCGATAGGTAGATATCTAGATATCTAGAGAAATAGATATCTCGATATCTAAACAGATATTACGATATCTAGATTTTATCTCGATATCTAGATAAAGAGATAGATATCTCGATAGATAGATAGATATCTCGACAGATATCTCGATAGATAGATAGATATCTCGATAGATATCTCGATAGACTCATATCTCGAAGGATATCTCGAAATATATCTCGATAGATATCTCTAGATCTGGATATCTCGATATCTAGATAGAGAGATAGATATATATCTCGATAGATATCTCGATAGATAGAATCTCGATATATAGAATCTCGATTGATATCTCGATCGACAGATATCTCGATAGATAAAAGGATAGAAAGATATCTCGTTAGATACCTCGATGGATATCTCGTTACATATATTTCTATAGATATCCCGATAGATAGATATCTGGTTACATATATTTCGATAGATATCTCGATAGATAGATATCTCAATAGATAGATGGATATCTCCATAGATATATATCTCGATATACATAGATATCTCGATGATATCCCGATAGATAGATAGATATATCGATAGATAGATAGATATCTCGTAAGATAAATAGTTAACTCGATAGATATCTCGATAGATAGATAGATAGATATCTCAATAGATATCTCATTGGATAGATAGATAGATATCTCGATAGATAAATATCTCGATACATAGATATCTCGATAGATATCTCGGTAGACAGATGTCTCGATAGATATCTCGATAAATATCTCGGTAGACAGATATCCCGATAGATATCTCGATAGATATCTCAATAGTTATTTATCTCGATATATATCTCGATAGATAGATAGATTGATAATGGATATCTCGATAGATATCTCCATAGATAGATATCTCGATATATATCTCGATAGATAGATAGATAGATTGATGGATATCTCGATATCTAGATAGATATCTGGATATCTCGATAGATAGTATATTTCGATAGATATCTCGATAGATATCTCGAGAGATAGATATCTCGATAGGTATCTCGATAGATAGATATCTCGATACATATCTCGATATCTTGACACATATCTCGATATCTCGACAGATATCTCGATATCTCGACAGATATATCGATAGACAGATATCTCGATAGATAGATAGATATCTCGATAGATCAATAGATATATCGATAGATTGATAGATATCTCGATAGATCGATAGATAGATAGATCGATAGATATCTCGATAGATATCTCGCTATATATCTCGATAGATAGATATCTCGATAGATATATATCTCGATATCTTAATAGATATATATCTCGATAGATAGATATCTTAATAGATATCTCAATAGTGATATCTCGATAGATATCTCGGTAGATAGATATCTCGAACAATAACTGGGATAGATATCTCGATAGATAGATAGATAGATATCTCGATAGATTCATATCTCGATCGATAGATATATATCTCGATATCTCAATAGATAGATATCTCGATGGATAAATATCTCGAAAGATATCTTGATAGATAGATATCTCTATAGATATCTCAATAGTGATATCTTGATAGATATCTTGATAGATAGATATATCGATAGATATATCGATAGATATATGGATAGATATCTCGATAGATAGAATCTCAATAGATATCTCGATCGATAGAAATCTCGATAGATAGATAACTCGATAGATAGAAGGATAGAAAGATATCTCGATAGATATCTCGATGATATCTCGTTACATATATTTCTATAGATATCTCGATAGATAGATATCTCGTTACATATATTTCTATACATATCTCGATAGATAGATATCTCTATAGATAACTCGATAGGTAGATATCTCGATATATATCTCAATAGATATCTCGATAGATAGATGGATATCTCGATAGATCCAATAGATAGATGGATATCTCGATAGATAGATATATATCTCGATATATATAGATATCTCGATGATATCCCGATAGATGGATAGATATCTCTATAGATAAATATATAGATATCTGAATAGATATCTCGATGGATAGATATCTCGATTGATATTTCGGTAGATAGATATCTCGATAGATATCTCGATATCTGGATATATATTTCGATATTTAGATATGTCGATAGATATCGCGATTTCTCGATATATCTAGATATCTCGGTATCTCGGTATATCTAGATATCTCGAAATGACGCTAGATATCTCGATATCTCAATAGAAATCTCGATATCTCGGTAGATAAAGATCTCTATAGATAGATATGTCTATGGATAGATATCTCGATAGATAGATATCTCGATAGATAGTGTGACGACCTCTCGATCGAGTCCCGGATTGCGGTTTTAAAAATGCTAGCGAACGGAACAGAAGTGAAGTATATTTTGGATCGATCTGGGGAGAAAGAGGGGTTGTTCGTGTTTCAGTGAAAAGAAGTATCATTTTTCGATTATGTTGAGATATTATGCTAGCGATATAGTGTGATGTGGTCCACACCAATTTTTGTGTTGTGTTGCCCTTTGTGTCTTCAATAGAAAATAAAGTTTGTTTTCCTGTTAATTAGCTGTCTTATTACGGTAGAGCTAAAAATGGTGACAGCCGCGGTATGAGAACATTCCACGTGAGGGGTGACTACCAAAAGTGATTTTGTTATTAAAGGAAATGATGAAATTTAATTATTGTATGATATAAATTTTTTTTTTGTTTTTGGTTACGTTCTTTTGTGTGTGAATTGAAGCATGTTATTTGATAAATAGAAAATTGTTATTTCACTAGTAATTGTTGTAGCACGCCATGTGCTGGTATGGCAAAAATTTTGTAGCATGCCATATGCTGATATACATGAAATTTTGTAGCACGCAATGTGCTGTTATAATTGAGATTTTGTAGAATGAAACGTGCTGGTACAGCTGATATTTGTAGCACGCCATATGTTGGTATAGCAAAAATTTTGTAGCATGACATATGCTGATATAGATGAAAATTTGTAGCACGCCATGTGCTGGTGTAACTAAAATTTTTGTAGCACACCACGTGCTTATTTGGTTCAAAGCATCACCTTTTGTTGTATAATTGTTTTTTTATTTTTGGTTTTGTAGCACGCCATGTGCTGATGTAATTGTAAGCAACATTTATTTAAGTGGGAAAACTCCATCAAGGAGATAAATTGAGTTACTTTCGGTTTTGAAAGAATCACGCTTTTGTTGTACAATTGTTTTTATATTTTTGGTTTTGAAGCTAGCCATCGGCTGATGTAATTTTAATCAACATTTATTTATGGGGGAAAACTCCATCAAGGAGATAAATTAACTTGATATCTCGGTAGACAGATATCTCGATAGATATCTCGATAGATATCTCCATAGATAGATATCTCGATAGATAGATAGATATCTCGATGTCTCGGTATATATCTCGATAGATAGATAGATATCTCGATGTCTCGATATATATCTCGATAGATAGATAGATAGATAGATGGATATCTCGATAGATAGATAGATAGATAGATGGATATCTCGATAGATAGATATCTTGATATATATCTAGATACATGTCTCTGTTGCCTATGCAGACATCACGATAACACCAGCTTTCCACTTTGATATAATTTGCAAACATGGCGCAAATATGAACCGTCCGAAGGAGAAGACGAAATCTTTAATTAACGTTCTATCACATGACAGACATGTTCGAATCGAAAGGGAACAATTAGAAAGGATGGAGATAAATTCAGTCAGGTTATCGTAAACTTTCCGAAACGCGGTTTACCTGACAAGGTTGTTATTTGTAGACCAAAGCAAGATGCAGATGCTTGCTATAAATATTAAGAGCGAAGAAATGAGTAGAGCCTGACTAAATTTACAAGACTATATCTATACCGAAAAAGGGTATTGTAAAAATGTAGTAGTGTATTTGTTATTATATAAATATACCATGATTATTTAATTTATTCCTTTAATTTGTTTTTGTTTTGGATAATTCATTAATGTGAAAATGTTATGTTTTGATGAATATTGTGTAATAAATTATGATTCTGTAATCAGAACAATGCTATGTAGTAGTAGAATTGGTTATGTTTTAAGTTTAATCTACTATCTTTATTCAGTTGAATTTCCGTTAATTATATGTTACATTTAAGTTTTTTTTTAATGTGCACCCCTAATAACTTTAATCATTTGGTACTTGCTTGTGTGAATTTTATTAGTAAAGGAATATGAACTCTACGATTAACATTTTATATTTGATGGTCCTGTATACCATCTGACTATCTTTTCCTTCGTAAAACTCTAGAATAGTTTTGAAGGGGGAGGAGTTGTGACGACCTCCCGATCGAGACCTGGATTGCGGTTTAAAAAATGCTAGTGAACGGAACTGAAGTGAAGAAATGTTTGGATCGAGCGGGGAGAGTAAAAAGGGTTGTTCGTGTTTCAGTGAAAAAGAAATATTATTTTTCGATTCTTTTGAGATATTATGCTATAGTGTGATGTAATCCACAACAATTTTTGTGTTGTGTTGCCCCTCGTCTCTTCAATAGAAAATAAAGTTTGTTTTCCTGTTAATTAGTTGTCTTATTACGGTACAATAGATATCTCGATAGATATCTCGATAGACAGATAGATATCTCGATAGATTTCTCGATTTATAGATAGATATCGCGATAGCTATGTCGATAGATAGATATCTCGATACATATCTCGATAGACTGATATCTCGAAAGATATCTCGATAGACTGATATCTCGAAAGATATCTCGATAGATAGATAGATAGATATCTCCATAGATAAATGATAGATATCTGGATAGAGAGATACCGAGAGATAGATATCTCGGTATCTAAACAGATATTACGATATCAAGATAGATATCTCGGTATCTAAACAGATATTACGATATCTAGATAGATATCTCGGTATCTAAACAGATATTACGATATCTAGATAGATATCTCGATATTTTGATATCTCGATAGATATTTCGATATCTCAGTAAATATCTCGATATCAAGATAGATAACTCGGTATCTCGATAGATAGATAGATGATAGATATCTGAATATGTCAATAGACAGATAGATAGATAGATAGATACATATCCCGATAGATAGATATCTCAATAGACATCTCGATAGATATCTCGATAGATATTTCGAGATATATATCTCGATTGAGATCTCGATAAATATCTCGATAAATATCTCTATAAATATATATCTCGATAGATATCTCGATAGATAGATACCGAGAGATAGATATCTCGGTATCTAAACAGATATTACGATATCAAGATAGATATCTCGGTATCTAAACAGATATTACGATATCTAGATAGATATCTCGGTATCTAAACAGATATTACGATATCTAGATAGATATCTCGATATTTTGATATCTCGATAGATATTTCGATATCTCAGTAAATATCTCGATATCAAGATAGATAACTCGGTATCTCGATAGATAGATAGATGATAGATATCTGAATATGTCAATAGACAGATAGATAGATAGATAGATACATATCCCGATAGATAGATATCTCGATAGACATCTCGATAGATATCTCGATAGATATCTCGAGATATATATCTCGATTGAGATCTCGATAAATATCTCGATAAATATCTCTATAAATATATATCTCGATAGATATCTCGATAGATAGATATCTCGATTTCTCGATATGTAGATAGATAGTTATCTCGATAGATAGATATCGCTATATCTCGACAGATAAATATATCGATATCAATCGAGATCTCGATATCTATCGAGGTCTCTCTATATCTGATTTCTCGATATCTAGATAGACAGATATCTCGATAGCTAGAGAGATATCTCGATATCTAGATAGATATCACGATATCTTGACAGATAGATGATATCTCGATAGATAGATATCTCGATAGATAGATAGATATCTTGTAACATAGATATCTCAAAAACTAGGTATCTCGATAGATATTTCTATAGATAGATATCTCGATACATACCTCGATACATATCTCCATAGATAGATATCTCGATAGATAGACATCTCGTTCGATAGATATCTCGATAGATATCTCGATAGATATCTCGATACCTAGATATCTCGATAGATAGATATCTCGATAGATAGCTGTTTCAATAGATATATGAAAATCTCGATATATAGATGGGTATCTCCATATAAATATATATAAATATCTCGATACATACATAGATATCTCGATATATATCTCTAGAGATAGATAGCTATCTCAAAAGATATCTCGATAGATAGATATGTCGAAAAATATCTCGATAGATAGATACATAGAAATCTCGACAGATAGATAGATAGACATCTCGATAGATAGATAGAAAGATATCTCGATGTATAAATAGGTAAATATCTCGATAGATAGATTTATAGATACCTCGATAGATAGATAGAGATCTCGATAGATATCTCGATTTAAAGATAGCTAAATATCTCGATAGATAGATTTATAGATATCTAGTTAGATAGATAGATATCTCAATACATATATAGATAGATATCTCGATAGATATCTCTCCTTTAGATCATCATAGATAAATATCTCGATAGATAACTCGATTGATAGATATCGCGATACATAGATATCTCGATAGATATCTCGATTGATAGATATCGCGATAGGTAGATATCTCAATAGATATCTCGATAGAAACGGTGATCACGGTGTATATCACTATAGAGATATCACGATATCTGATATCTCGAGATAACTTGATATCTGATATCTCGATATCTGAAATCTCGATATCTGATATCTGAAAATATGATATCTCGATATCTGATATCTCGATATCCAGATATATAGAGATATCCAGATATATCGAGATATCCAGATATATATCTCGAAATCTAGATATATATCTCGATATCTAGATATATATCTCGATATCTAGATAGATATCTCGATATCTCGATTGATAGATCGATAGATAATAGATAGATAAGATATCTCGATATATAGATATCTCGATAGATAGATATATAGATAGATAGATAGATAGATAGATAGATAGATATCTCGATAGGTAGATTGATAGATATCTCGATAGATATATATCTCGATTTCTCAATAGATAGATATCTCGATAGATGGATATCTCGATATCTTAAAAGGTAGATATCTCGATAGATAGATATCTCTATAGATATTTTACTAGTGATATCTCGATAGATATCTCGATAGATATCTCGAAAGATAACTCGATAGATATCTCGATAGATAAATAAATGGATATCTCGATAGATAGATATCTTGATATATATCTCGATACATATCTCTAAACATACATATATTGATAGATATCTCGACAGATAGATATCTCTATAGCTCTCTCGATAGATACATAGATATCTCGATAGATATCTCGATAGATAGATATCTCGATAAATATCTCGGTATATAGATATCTCGATAAATATCTCGATAGATATCTTGATAGATAGATGATATCTCGATAGATAGATAGATATTTCGATAGCTAGATAAATATCTTAATACATAGATATCTCGATAGATATCTGGATAGATAGATATCTCGATAGGTAGATATCACGATAGATAGATATTTCGATAGATATCTTGACAGATAGATAAATATCTCAAAAGATAGATATAATCTCTATAGATAGATAGATATCTCAATAGATATATAGATATCTCGATACATATCTAGATAGATATATCTCGATAGGTAGATGTCTGGATAGATATCTCGTTAGATAGATATCTCGATATATAGATAGATAGGTATATATATATATATATATATATATATATATATATATATATATATATATATATATATATATATATATATATATATATATATATATATATATATATATATATATGTATATATATATATATATAGATATAGATATAGATATATAAAGTACGGGTACTATACTATATCTATCTCGATAGAAAACTCGATAGATAGATATCTCGATGTCTCGATATGTAGGTATATCCATAGATACATATCGCTATATCTCGATAGATATAGCGATCTCGAGATCTCGATATCTGATTTCTCGATATCTAGATAGACAGATATCTCGATAGCTAGAGAGATATCTCGATATCTAGATAGATATCTCGATATCTCGAAAGTAAGATCTAGAGATAGATATCTAGAGATAGATAGATATCTCAAAAGATATCTCGATAGACAGATAGATATGTCGAAAAATATCTCGTTAGATAGATACATAGAAATCTCGACAGATAGATAGATAGACATCTCGATAGATAGATAGAAAGATATCTCGATAGATATCTCGATGTGAAGATAGCTAAATATCTCAATAAATAGATTTATAGATATCTCGTTAGAAAGATAGATATCTCAATACATATATAGATAAATATCTCGATAGATATCTCGATTGATAGATATCTCGATACATAGATATCTCGATAGATATATCGTTAGATAAATATTTCGAAAGATATGTCGATCGATATCTCCAATCGATAGATATCTCAATATATATTTCGATAGATAGATGGATAGATACATGGATAACTCGATAGATATCCATGTCTATCTCGATATATATCTCGATTCATATCTCTAAACATACATATATTGATAGATATCTCGACAGATAGATATCTCTATAGCTCTCTCGATAGATAGATAGATATCTCGATAGATAGACAAACAGATATCTCGATAAATATCTCGATAGATATCTCGATACATATTTCGATATCTCGACAGATATCTCGATATCTCGATAGATATCTCGATATCTCGATCTATCTATCGAGATATATATCTATCTTTCGAGACATTTATCTATCTGTCAAGATATCTATCGAAATATCTATCTTTCGAGATATCTCTAGAGATATCTATCGAGATATCTCTCTATCGAGATATCGAGATATCTGTCGAGATATTTATCTATCGAGATATCTATCTATCGAGATATCTACCTTTTAAGATATCGAGATATCCATCTATCGAGATATCTATCTATTGAGAAATCGAGATATATATCTATCGAGATATCTATCAATCTACCTATCGAGATATCTATCGAGATATCTATCTATCTATCTATCTATCTATCTATCCATCGAGATATCTATATATCGAGATATCTTATCTATCTATTATCTATCGATCTATCAATCGAGATATCGAGATATCTATCTAGATATCGAGATATATATCTAGATATTGAGATATATATCTGGATATCTCGATATCAGATATCGAGATATATCGATAGATATCGAGATATATCGATAGATATCGAGATATCAGATATCGAGATATCAGATATCGAGATATCAGATATCGAGATATCAGATATCGAGATATCAGATATCGAGATATCAGATTCGAGATATCAGATATCGAGATATCAGATTTTCGGATATCAGATATCGAGATTTCAGATATCGAGATATCAGATATCTACCTATCGAGATTTCTAACTATCGAGATATCTATTGAGATATCTGTCGAGATATTTACCTATCCAGATATCTATCTTTCGAGATATCTATCTATCTATCTATCTATCTATCTATCTATCTATCTATCGAGTTATCCTATAAAGATATCTATCGAGATATCTTTATATCTATCGATATATCTATATATATATCGCGATATCTATCGAGATAACTATGTATCGAATTTTCTAACGAGATACCTATCCAGATATCTACAGACATATCTATCAAGATATCTATCGAGATATCTATTGAGATATCTATCTATCGAGATATCTAGGTATCGAAATATCTATCGAGATATCTAGCGATTGAGATATCTATCAAGATATCTATCTATCGAGAAATCTATTTATCGAGATATCTATCTCGGAAGCTATCTCGAGATATCTCGATATCTGTCTATCGAGATATCTATATCGAGATATATATACCTAGATATATATACATATATATAGATATATCGATAGATAGATATCTCGATCGATAGATATCTCGAAAGATAGATATCTATCTCGATATTTAGATATCTCGATATCTCGATATCTATTTTCATACATCTATCGAGATATCTCGATAGATATCTGGATAGAAACGGTGATAACGGAGGATATCACTGTCGAGATATCACGATATCTGATATATCGTGATATCGATTATCTATTAATCGATATCGAAAAATAGATAATCGTGATATCGATTATTTCAATTCTATCGAGATATAATATGTCGAGATATCAGATATCGAGATATCAGATATCGAGATATCAGATATCTCGATATCCCATATCTCGATATCCGATATCTCGATATCTCGATATCTGATATCGAGACATCCGATATCTCGATATCCGATATTTCGATATCTGATATCTCGATATCTGATATCTCGATATCTTATATGTCGATATATGTGGCGATATGTTGATATGTGGTATCTTATATATCGATATGTGATATCTCATATCTGATATCTGATATCCAGATATCTACAGAGATTAGATCTGGGATCTAGAGAGATGTCTATCCTGATATCTGGGAAACCAGATATCAATCTATCGAGATTTATTTATCTATTTATCTATCTATCCATCTATCGAGATATCGAGATATCTATCTTTATATCTCGATAGATGGATCTCGATATCTCGAAAGAGAGATATCGAGATATCAATCTAGATATCGAGATATCTCTCTAGATATCGAGATATCTATCTCTCTAGATATCTAGAAATCAGATATTGAGAGATCTCGATAGATATCCAGATATTTATCCATAGAGATATAGCGATGTGCCTATCGCTATATTGATCTATCGAGATACCTATAGCTATATCTCGAAATATCGCTATATATCGAGATATCGAGATATCTATCGAGATATCTTTCTATTCTTCTATCTATCGAGATATCTATCTATCGAGATATCTATCTATAGAGATATATTTCTATCGAGATATCGAGATATCTATATCAAAATACCGAGATATTGAGATTTTTATTGAGATATTGCGATATCAGATATCGAGATATCAGATATCGAAATATCAGATATCGAGATATCAGATATCGAAATATCAGATATCGAGATACCAGATATCGAGATATCAGATATAGCGATTCAGATAACTAGATATCTAGATATATGGAGATACCGAGATATCTAGATATGTCGAGATATCGAGATATCTATCGACATATCTAAATATCGAAATATACACCTAGATATCGAGATATCTATCGGGATATCTATCGAGATATTTATGTATCGAGATATCTATCATCGAGATATCTATCTATCGAGATATCAGACATCGAGATATCAGATATCGGTATATCGTATATCGAGATACCGGATATCGAGATATCAGATATCAGATATCTCGATATCTTATATCGAGATATCCGAAATCTCGATATATCGATATCTTATATCGGATATCGAGCTGATATCAGATATCGTGATATCTCGACATTGATCTCCTCCGTTATCACCGATCGAGCTATCTCGATAGATATCTCGATAGATGTATGTATGTAGATATCGAGATATCTCGATATCTACATACAGATATCTCGATATCTGTATGTCTAACTATCGAGAACCTAACTATGTTTATCCTAACTATGTCTATCTGAACCTATCTATGTCTAACTATCTGTATATCTAACTCTCGAGATATCTATCGATATCTATCGAGATATTTTACTATCGAGATATCTATCTTTCGAGATATCTATCTATCGATATATTTATATATATATATATGTATATATATATATCGAGATAGATATCGACATACATATATATATCTATCGAAATTTCTAACGAGATACATATCCAGATATCTACAGAGATGAGATCTGGGATCTAGAGAGATGTCTATCGTGATAGACAGATATCGGTAGAGATATCTGTCTATCAAGATATCTATATATCGATATATATATATATATATATATCGAAATATATATCTGTCTATATATCTGTCTATATATCTGTCTATATATCTGTCTATATATCTATCTATCTATCGAGATCGCTATCGATATATGTATCGATCGTGATATCTATAGATATATCTATGTTTTGAGATATGTTTTGAGATATATATCAAGATATCTATCTATCGAGATATCCATTTATCTATCTATCTATCGAGATATCCATTTATCTATCTATCTATCGAGATATCTATCGAGTTATCTTTCGAGATATCTATCGAGATATCTTTCGAGATATCTATCGAGATATCACTATTGAGATATTTATAGACATATCTATCTATCGAGATATCTATCTTTTAAGATATCGAGATATCTATCTATTGAGAAATCGAAA
Source organism: Dolomedes plantarius (assembly GCA_907164885.2). Classification (NCBI taxonomy): domain Eukaryota; kingdom Metazoa; phylum Arthropoda; class Arachnida; order Araneae; family Dolomedidae; genus Dolomedes; species Dolomedes plantarius. The sequence continues at coordinate 2,573,994 of OU015497.1, read as the reverse complement.
TATATATCTATCGAGATATCGATCTATCTATCGAGATATATATCAATATATCTACCTATTGAGATATCTATCGAGATATATGTTTCGAGATATCTATCTATCGAGATATCTATAGAGATATCTATCGAGATATCTATGTATCAATCTATCGAGATATCTATAGGGATTCTATCTATCGAGATATCTATCGAGATATTTATATATCGATATATCTTTCTATCTATCGAGATATGTATGGAGATATATATCTATATATCTATCGAGATATCTATCTATGTATCTATCGAGATATCGAGATATCTATCTTGATATCGGGATATCTGTATAGATATCGAGATATCTATTTCACTAGATATCTTGATATCTAGATATCGAGAAGTCCAGATATCGAGATATCAATATATCGATATATCGAGATATCTACCTATCGAGATATCTCTCATCTATCTGTCGTTATATCTCTCTATCTATCTAGATATCGAGATATCGAGATCTAGAGATATTTATCGAGATATCTTTCGAGATATCTTTCGAGATATCAGTCTATCGAAATATCTATCGACATATCCTTCTATATATCGAGATATCTATCTATCTATCGTGATATTCAGATATCGAGATATCTATATCTATCTATCGAGATATCTATATATCTATCTATCGAGCTATCCATATATCGAGATATCTATATCGAAATATCGTGATATCCAGATATAGAGATATCTATATCGAAATATACAGATATCGAGATATCTATTGAAATATCCAAATGTCTAGATATATCGAGATATCGAGATTTCTATCGATATCTCAATAGATATATAGATATCTCCATAGATATTTCGACAGATAGATATCTCGATAGATATCTCGATATATAGATATCTCGATAGATATCTCGATAGATATCTCGTTAGATATCTTGATAGATAGATAGATATCTCGATAGATATCTCGATATATAGATATCTCGATAGATATCTTGATATATAGATATCTCGATAGATATCTTAATAGATATCTTGATAGATAGATAGATATTTCGATAGATAGATAGATATCTTAATAGATAGATAGATATGTCGTTAGATAGATATCTCGATATCTCGAAAGATATATAGAAAGATATCTCGATATCTCGATAGATGGATAGATAGAAAAATAGATAGATAAATCTCGATAGATAGATTGATATCTGGATTTCCAGATATCACGATAGACATCTCTCTAGATCCCAGATCTCATCTCAGTAGATATCTGGATAACAGATATCAGATATCAGATATCGAGATATCAGATATCTCGGTATCCGGTATCTCGACATCTGATATCTCGATATCTGATATCTCGATATCTTATATCTCGATAGAATACAAATAATCGATATCACGATAATAATATCGATTAATACATAATCGATATCACGATATATCAGATATCATGATATCTCTACAGTGATATCCTCCGTTATCACCGTTTCTATCGAGATATCTATCGAGATATCTCGATAGATGTTTGTATGTAGATATCGAGATAGATATCTCGATAGATATCTATCGAGATATCTATCTAGATATCTATCTACAAATCGAGATATCTTCCCGATATCTACATATCGAGATATCTAACTATCGAGATATCTAAGGATATCTATCGAGATATTTACCTATCGAGATATCTATCTTTCGAAATATCTATCGATCGAGATATCTATCTATCGATATATCTATATCTATATCTATATCTATATATATATATATATATATATATATATATATATATATATATATATATATATATATATATATATCTAGGTATATACATCTCGATATAGATATCTCGATAGATAGATATCTCGATATCTGATATCTCGAGATATCTCAATAGATAGCTTGAGAGATAGATATCTTGATAAATAGATTTCTCGATAGATAGATATCTTGATATATAGATATCTCGAGAGATATCTCGAGAGATAGATATCTTGATAGATATCTCGGTCGATAGATATCTCGATAGATATCTCGATACCTAGATATCTCGATAGATAGATATCTCAATAGATATATCGATAGATATCTCGATAGATATCTCTGTAGATATCTGGATAGGTATCTCGTTAGAAAATTCGATACATAGATATCTCAATAGATATCTCGATACATAGATATCTCAATAGATATCTCGATACATAGATAGATAACTCGAAAGATAGATATCTCGATAGGTAGATATCTCAATAGTAATCTCGATAGAAACGGTGATCACGGTGGATATCACTATAGAGATATCACGATATCTGATATCTCGAGATAACTTGATATCTGATATCTCGATATCTAAAATCTCGATATCTGATATCTCGATATCTGATATCGAGATATCCAGATATATATCTCGATATCTAGATAGATATCTCAATATCTCGATTGATAGATCGATAGATAATAGATAGATAAGATAGCTCCATATATAGATATCTCGATAGATAGATAGATAGATAGATCGATAGATATCTCGATAGATTGATAGATATCTCGATAGATCGATAGATAGATAGATAGATAGATAGATATCTCGATAGATCGATAGATATTTTTATAGATATCTCGATAGATCGATAGATATCTCGATAGATTGATAGATATCTCGATAGTTATCTCGGTAGATATATAGATACCTCGATAGATAGACAAATAGATTTCTCGATAGATAGAAATCTACATAGTTATCTCAATGGATATCTCGATAGATAGATAGATAGATATCTCAATGGAGAGATAGATATCTCGATAGGTAGCTGGATAGATAGATATCTCGATCGGTATCTCGATAGATAGATATCTCGATGTGATATTTCGATATATCGACAAAAATCTCGATATTTCGACAGATAATTCGATATCTCGACAGAGATCTCGATATTTCGACAGAGATCTCGATATCTCGACAGAGATCTCGATATCTCGACAGAGATCTCGATATCTCGACAGATATCTCGATAGATAGATAGATAGATAGATAGATATCTCGATAGATCGATAGGTATCTCGATAGATACATAAATATCTCGATACATAGATAGAGAGATATCTCGATAAATAGATAGATGTCTCGATATATCGATAGATAACTCGATCGATTGATAGATATCTCGATAAATAGATATCTCGATAGATATCTCGATAGAGAGATATCTCGATGGATATCTCGAGAGATATCTCGATAGATAGATATTTCGATAGATATCTTGACAGATAGATAAATGTCTCGAAAGATAGATATATATCTCGATAGATAGATAGATATCTCACTAGATATATAGATATCTCGATAGATATCTCGATATATAGATATATCGATAGATATCTCGATAGATATCTTGATAGATAGATAGATATTTCGATAGATAGATAGATATCTTAATTGATAGATAGATATGTCGTTAGATAGATATCTCGATATCTCGAAAGATATATAGATAGATATCTCGATATCTCGATAGATGGATAGATAGATAAATAGATAGATAAATCTCGATAGATAGATTGATATCTGGATACCCAGATATCACGATAGACATCTCTCTAGATCCCAGATCTCATCTCTGTAGATATCTGGATATCAAATATCAGGTATCAGATTTCAGATATCTAGATATAAGATATCGAGATATCAGATATCGAGATATCAGATATCGAGATATCAGATATCGAGATATCAGATATCGAGATATCGGATATCTCGATATCTGATATCGAGATATCTGATACCTCGGTATCCGGTATCTCGATATCTGATATCTCGATAGAATATAAATAATCGATATCACGATAATAATATCGATTAATAGATAATCGATATCACGATATATCAGATATCATGATATCTCTACAGTGATATCCTCCGTTATCACCGTTTCTATCGAGATATCTATCGAGATATCTCGATAGATGTATGTATGTAGATATCTCGATAGATATCTCGATAGATATCTCTGTAGATATCTGGATAGGTATCTCGTTAGAAAATTCGATACATAGATATATCGATAGATATCTCTGTAGATGTCTGGATAGGTATCTCGTTAGAAAATTCGATTCATAGCTATTTCGATAGATATCTCGATATATATATATATATATATATATATATATATATATATATTGATAGATATATAGATATCTCGATAGATAGATAGACATCTCGAAAGATAGATATCTCGATAGGTAAATATCTCTATAGATATCTCGATAGATATCTCGATATATATATAGAGAGATATATCGATAGATATATAGATATCTCGATAGATAGATAGATATCTCGAAACATAGATATCTCGATAGGTAAATATCTCGATAGATATCTCGATAGATATCTCAATAGTTAGATATCTCGATAGATATCTCGATAGTTAGATATCTCGATAGGTGGATATCTCAATAGATATCTCGATAGAATCGGTGATCACGGTGGATATCACTATAGAGATATCTCGATAGAATCGGTGATCACGGTGGATATCAGTATAGAGATATCACGATATATGATATCTCGATATCTGAAATCTCGATATCTGATATCTCGATATCTGATATCCCGATATCTGATATCGCAAAATCTGATATCTCGATATCTATCGAGAGATCTCGATATCTGATATCGAGATATCCAGATATATATCTTGATATCTAGATAGATATCTCGATATCTAGATAGATATCTAGATATCTAGATCGATATCTCGATATCTCGATTCATAGATCGATAGATAATAGATAGATATGGTATCTCGATAGATAGATAGATAGATAGATAGATATGTCGATAGATATCTCGAGACATAGATATCTCGATAGGTATCTCGATAGATAAATATCTCGATAGATATATCGATATCTCGACAGTGTGACGACCTCCCGATCGAGACCCGGAATGCTGTTTTTTGAAATGCTAGCGAACGGAACTGAAGTGAGGTAGCGTGGGACGAGCGGAGAAAAAAGTAAATGTTGTTCGTGTTCCAGTGTAAAATGTGTTCCTGTGTGGTGAAATTTAATTATTGTATGATATAATTTTTTTTTGTTTTGTTTTGGTTACGTTATTTTGAGTGTGAATTGAGGCATGCTATATGATAAAAAAATTGTTATTTCACTAGTAATTGTTGTAGCACGCCAGGTGCTGGTATAACTGAAATTTGTAGCACGACACGTGCTGGTACAGTTGATTTTTGTAGCACGCCCTGTGCTGGTATAGCAAAAATTTTGTAGCATGCCATATGCTGATACACGAAGTTTTGTAGCACGCAATGTGCTGGTATAATTGAAATTTTGTAGCACGACACGTGCTGGTACTGTTGATACTTGTAGCACGCCATTTGCTGGTATAGCAAAAATTTTGTAGCATGCCATATGCTGATATAGATGAAAATTTGTAGCACGCTATGTGCTGGGGTAACAAAAATTTTTGTAGCACACTACGTGCTTATTTGGTTCAAAGCATCACGCTTTTGTTGTACAATTTTTGTTATATTTTTGGTTTTGTAGTACACCATGTGCTGATGTAATTATAAGCAACATTTATTTATGTGGGAAAACTCCATGAAGGAGATAAATTGCCTTACTTTCGGTTTTGAAAGCATTACGCTTTTGTTGTACAATTGTTTTTATATTTTTTTTATAGCACGCCATGTGCTGTTGTAGTTGTAAGCAACATTTATTTATGTGGGAAAACTCCATCACGGAGATAAATTGTCTTACTTTCGGTTTTGAAAGCATCACGCTGTCGTTATACAACTGTTATTATAAATTTGGTTTTGTGGCACGCCATGTGCTGATGTAATTGTAAGCAACATTCATGAAGTGTGAAAACTCCTGTTAGGAGATAAATTATCTTTACTTTCGGTTTAGCACACTCTGTGCTGGTAATTGTTTGAGTTGAAACTCCTGCTAGGAAACAAATTGTACTTACTTTCGGTTTCTGTATCTTATGCTAAAATTTATATTGTGTCCAAAAAAAAAAGATTTACTCAAGTCTTATTTTAAGTAATTTTGAGTATAACTAATCTTGAACTATTTTACCATGGCCTTTCTTTGCAAAGCAAGAAAAATTGATCTTCAGACTTTGTCTATTGAGATGGGGGAATATATAAGTGAAGAATTAGTGATAACAGACCTGATAATATTAATAAAAAAATCTAGGCACTATGAAGAAGAGTATGTGAAAAATCTTTTAGAAGGTATAACGGAAAATCGGTTAGAAGAGAGTAAAAACCAGTTTGAGCTTGGAAGTTTAAAAATTGAAGAAGAAGATAAGAAGCGCCAATTCGAACTCTAGAAAGAAGAAAAAAAGCGCCAATTTGAACTAGAAGAAAACAAACTCCAATTCGAAATGAAGAAATTAAGAATTGAAACTATGCAGGTATCCGTTACTGAGACTTCTCATCAGGAGCAAATTACGAATTCGCGAACTAATTTTATACTTCAGAAAATTCTTCAAAAATTCGATCCAAAAGAGGAAGATATTAGTCTATATTTGAGTATTTTCGAACGCCAGGCAAAAAGGGCAGATGTTAGAAAACAGGATTGGGTGACACAGTTGCTACCCCTTCTTCCGCCGGATATCATCCAGCTTATAGCTAGAGAGCCAGAGGAAAAGACGGACAGTTACGATTACGTCAAAGAGTTGCTCCTAAAGCGTTTTAAACTTAGCCCAGAGAAATTTCGTGTTAAGTTTGTGCAACATAAAAAGAAGTCTGATAGTTCATGGAGAGATTTTACTTTTGAATTAAGAAACTATCTTGAAGAATGGATACAAGGGTTGGAAATTAATACTTTTGAATTGCTGAAGGATCTGATGGTTACAGACCAGATAAAAAAACGTGTATCCAATGATGTTCGGGAACATTTTCTTGACAACTGGACTAAAATAACTTCAGCTACAAAACTGTCTGAGATGTTGGACGAATATGACAGTGTACGGGGGAATAGGAAATCCGAAAGTTATCCAACCTATGAACAAAGGAAGACTAGCAATAATTTCGAAAAGGGAAATTGAAGATATCAGAAATTTCCGGCTAAATCTGGACAAAATGAAGGGGATCAAGGAAAGCAAGTGGTGGGGAAGGGTCAGAACTATGATTATTTTGATTCGCGAAAACCCTTGCAGTGTTATGGATGTGTATCGGTTGACCATTTGCGACCGACTTGTCCTAAATTAAAGACTCAGAGAACTTCAGACCAAGTGAACGAAATTTGTGAGGAACAAGTGGAGGAAAATCTGCTAAGTCCTTTTACAACATTAGCGGAAGTAAATGTGTTTGCCATGCCTGTTCTTCGAGATTCAGGTGCCACGATAGACGTCATATGTAGGAAATATGTCTCTCCTGAGATGTATACAGGCGAAACTATTTGGGTGCAGCAACCTTTGGACGAAGGTCCGACATGTCTACCGTTGGCAAAGGTTAGGATCTCTGGACAATTTGGGAGCATTGATACCAAAGCCGCAGTTGTGCGTTGTGAATTAGATAAGGGGCGCTATATTTTAGGAAATCGAACTGCAGCCAGATTACAGAATTTACAGGTGGGAAAGATTTCGATTTCTCATCTTAGTGCAGTGCAGACTCGCACCCAAAAGGAAAGAGAAAAGACAGAAAATGAAGAGAGTTTAGGTCCCGAACAAGAATCTAAGCCAAATAAGAGTGCTCTAAATGTAGAATCCAGCAAGGAATTTGTAACATAGGTCCAATAGCGAAACGACACTTCTATAATCATAGATGACGAATTTTTGCCTCCAGTGGAAACCAATTCAACTGAACTTTCTCTCTTGAAGACAAACCATGAGCAGTTTTCTAAGTGCCAGATGGATAGTGAAAAATTACAGTCCATTTTCAAGATTGTTAACGAAGATTCAAAATGCCAAAAAGGATCAAAGTTTATCATTGATAAAAATCTGCTAATCGAATGTCAGGAAGACAGCTCAGGAGACACTAAGAAACTTTTGGTTATCCCAGAGGAGTATAGAGACCGAGTTATGAGACTGTGTCATGAAGATACATCAGGTCATCTGGGCGTTACTAAGTCAAAAGATAGAATGGCAAAGTACTTTTTTTGGCCCAAATGTTATAAAGATATGGAAGGCTTCGTGCGACCTTGTGATAGCTGCCAAAGAGCTGGCAAACCAAACGATAAGATAAAGGCACCACTGAAATTGGTACCTGTCATACAAGAAGTCTTTTCAAAATTAAACAGTGATGCAGTAGGTCACCTGCCGACAACAGCTAGTGGAAAAAAATACATAATTACAGCCATCTGCATGTCATCAATGTAACCTGATGCTATAGCGGTAAGTGATATTGGATCTGTATCTGTATCTAATGCGTTGCTGAATATATTTAGCAGGATTGGTTTCCCTAGAGAGTTGCAGTGCGATCAGGGTACGTCTTTTACAAGCATGCTAACATCAGAATTTTTTGAAAAATTCGGTGTTAAAGTTAGACATAGCTCTGTGCATCACCCACAATCGAATCCCGAGGAACGTTTATACAGAACTATCAAACGCATATTAAGAGTATTATGCCTAGAAGCTGGTCCAGACTGGGAGAAGTATTTACCTTTGGCACTCCTAGCTCTAAGAACTGTGACTCATGAAAGTACAGGCTTTTCGCCTGCCGAGTTAGTCTATGGGAAAAATGTGAGAACACCTGAGACACTCTTGTATGAACATTGGACAAATGCGGAAATTAATGAAAGTCCAGTGACTGAGTATGTATTCCAGCTTATAAATCGACTGAAAAGATGTCAAGAAGTTTCCTTGAAAAACGTTACAGAGAATCAGATCAAGAGGAAATTATGGTATTACAGAAATGCCATAAGACGAGAATTTCGATAGGGTGATTCGGTGCTGGTTTTAGCTACCTCAAGGGAAAGCAAGCTAGTTGCTCAGTGGATTGGACCAGGGAAAATTGAAGCAAAAATTTCCGATACCAACTATTTGGTTAGTGTCCCCGGAAAAAAAGAGGGGTCTCAAATATACCATGTGAATATGCTTAAGCCTTATTATAAGAGAGCTGAACTTGTAAATTTTTTGTCTTGTGACGAAGCAGAAAATTCCTCTCTAGATGAAGATATCGAATTTCCACAAATATATGTTACCCCCGATGAATTCGATTTTACTGAAATTCTTAGTAACAGTAGATTGGAGGAAAGACTGGAAGACTACCAAATCAAACAGCTGCAAAATATTATAAGAAGATATTCGTCCAGTTTCTCTAATATACCTGGTAAAACTGATATCGTCGAGCATGATATTCTACTCAATAACGATAAACCTATTATGTCAAGGCCTTACAGATCTTCGCCTAGACAAAAAGAAATCACGAAGAAAGAGATAGAAAGAATGCTTGAGTTCAAAATCATTGAAATAGGAGAAAGCGATTATACTTCTCCCATGATCCTGTTAGAAGCTCCTAATAAGGACCATCGTCCTTGCATTGACTATCGTCGACTAAATAACGTGACAGTAACCCAATATTTCCCTTTACCGAACATGGAAGACAGAGTAGAAACGGTAGCCGCTGCTAAATTCGTTACTGTACTGGACTTCGCGAAGGGGTACTGGCAAATTCCTTTGAGTGCTAATGCTCAACGATTAGCCTCATTCGTGACTAGCTTCGGAAACTATCGACCCTTAAGATTACCCTTCGGGTTAAAAAATGCACCATATTTTTCAGTATGCTGATGTCTGAACTTCTAAAAGGTTTAGAGAAGTTTGCAGTCCCTTATTTGGACAATGTTGCCTTTTTCTCGACTTCTGGGATTTACATATTCGACATCTTCAGTTAGTATTGCAACGAATTGCAGATGCGAAGTTGACAATGAAACCTTTAAAATGTCGGTTTGCCCAAGATCATGTTCAATACTGAGGGCATGTGGTTGGACAAGGCTATCGAAAGCCTTCGGAGTTGAAAATTCAGGCAGTCGTTGAATTTCCTACTCCTAAAACAAAAACGGATATCAGGGCCTTTTTAGGATTAGCTGGCTACTATAGCCGATACATTCCGATGTTTTCAGTGATAGCGGCTCCCTTAACGAACGCTTTGAAAGGGGCAACTAGAAAAGGAGACATCGACTGGACTGAGGACTGTGGAGAGGCTTTCCGAAAACTAAAAGATAAACTAACCAGCCATCCAGTTCTCTACTCCCCGAAATTTGATAGAGAATTTATTTTGCAGACAGACGCCTCAGATTTGGGTATGGGTGTGGTGTTAACTCAACTCGATGATGAAAGTGAAGAACACCTAATTATATATCTAAGCAAGAAGTTCTCCCAAACCGAAAAACGATATTGTACAACAGAAAAAAAGTGTGCTAGCATAATTTTCGCAATAAAAAATTTACTGGACGGTCAAGAATTTACTATAAAGAAAAGTTTTCAAGGGGGGAGGAGTTGTGACGACCTCCCGATCGAGACCCGGAATGCGGTTTTTTGAAATGCTAGCGAACGGAACTGAAGTGAGGTAACGTGGGACGAGCGGAGAAGAAAGGAAGTGTTGTTCGTGTTTCAGTGTAAAAAGAAGTATCATTTTTTCGATACTGTTGAGATATTATGCTACCGATATAGTGTAATGTGTTTCACACCAATTTTTGTGTTGTGTTGCCCTCGTCCAGTCAATATAAAATGAAGTTTGTTTTTCCTGTTAATTAGCTGTCTTATTACGGTACAGCTAAATTGGTGGCAGCCGCGGCATGAAAACATTCCACGTAAAGGGGTGAGTACCAAAAGTGATTTTGTTATTAGGGGAAAAGGTGAAATTTAATTATTGTATGATATAATTTTGTTTTGTTTTGTTTTGGTTACGTTCTTTTGAGTGTGAATTGAGGCATGCTATATGATAAAAAAAAATAATAAAAGATATCTCGATATATAGAAAAATATGTCGATAGATATCTCGATAGACTGATATCTCGAAAGATATGTCGATAGATATCTCTACATCTGGATATCTCGATATCTCGATATCTAGATAGATAGATACATAACAATAGATAGATGATAGATATCTCGATAGACAGATATCTCGATATCTCGATAGATTGATATCTCGATATCTCGACTTCTCGACATCTAGATATCTAGATATCCAGAGAAATAGATATCTCGATATCTAAACAGATATCTCGATATAAGATAGATATCTCGATATCTCGATAGATAGATAAATATATTGATAGATAAATATCCCGAAAGATATCTCGATAGATATCTCTATAGATATCTCGATAGATATCTCTATAGATATCTCGATATCTCTATAGATATCTCGATAGATATCTCTATAGATATCTCGATAGATAGATATCTCGAAACATATATCTCGATAGATATCTCAATAGGTAGATATATTGATAGATATCTCAATAGGTAGATATATTGATAGATATCTCGATAGATATATATCTCGATTTTACAATAGATAGATATCTCGATAGATAGATATCGCGATAGATAGATATCTCGATAGATAGATATCTCGATATCTTAATAGATCGATATCGCGATAGATAGATATCTCTATAGATATCTCAATAGTTATATCTCGATAGATATCTCGATAGATATCTCGAAAGATAACTCGATAGATATCTCGATAGATAAATAGATAAATGGATATCTCGATAGATAGATATCTTGATATATATTTCGATACATATCTCTAAACATAGATATATCGATAGATATCTCGATAGATAGATATCTCGATAGCTATCTCGATAGATAGATAGCTCGATATATATTTCGATATATATTTCGATATATATATATATATATATATATATATATATATATACAGTAGAACCCCGTTATAACGAACTTCAAGGGACCAAAGGTTTGGTTCGCTATATCCGGTGGTTCGCTATATCCGAACCGTTAAGAAAAATGTTCACAAAATGTATAACTCATGAGTTGCTATGTGTATTCAATAATGATGTATTAAAAAACGATAAAATCTATTAAAAATGACCATTAATGAATTAAATTGACTAAAATCGATAACATTAAACTGATACAATACTAATTAAATTAATTAAAAATGAAAGACAAATGGATATAAATTCATTTTACTTTTAATTCTTGCTCACTGTTTTGTTACAGAAATAATCGGTAATCTTCTGCTGACGTGATACCGATTTCAAAAACATATGAATTTCTTTGTTCAGTACGTCAAATGACTGCAACACTCTTTCTTCCATTGTTTATGTGGAAAAAAACTTATTAATTACACGCATTGCTGCTGTAGCATCTAAGATGGTGGGAATTTCATCATTTATGTGCTCCTCTTCATCAGAATCAGATGCAGAATCTTCGATTTCAGAATGATTCATTTTAATTTCTTCCACAATATCTTCATCAGTCGGATTTTCACATGTAAGGATTTCATTATCAAATGTTTCGAACAATTGCATGTCACAATACGAGAATGAGGAAATATTGTGTTTTTCTATCCACATCGCGATAGGTAAATCTTCATCATCATCTTCTTCAACATTCTTTGCTAGGCCAGCATGTCGAAAACATTTTCTAATTGTAGAATCTGTAACAAGCCGCCACGATTTTTCGAGCATTATAAGTGCATCAAGAAGAGAAACGTCACATTTTACATTTTTATCATATCCTTCTAAAATTCGTAAAATGAGCTGCTTCCTGTAATGACATTTAAGGCTTCTGATGACACCCTGGTCCATAGGCTGTACTACAGAAGTTGCATTCGGGGGAAAGAGTACAATTCTAATCGATTGTAACTGTTTGTCGTTTTTGTGTGCACTACAATTGTCAAGCAGAAGTAGAATTTTCCGTTTTTTAGCTGAAAGTTCACGATCCCACTTTCGAAGTTCTTTTTCAAACAGTTCCTTAGTCATCCACGCCTTAAGGTTGGCTTCATAAGAAACAGGAAGCCGTTTGATATTTTTGAAGCATCTGGGGTGTTTAGATTTTCCAATTACTAGAAGCTTACGACTTTCAGTTCCACTCATATTGGCACACACAAGAAATGTGATTCTGTCTTTCGACAATTTTCCGCCATTACATTTCTCTCCATTAAATTTCAATGTCTGGTTTGGTGTCATCTTGTAAAACAGTGCAGCTTCATCAGCATTAAATATGTCATTCTCGTCATATTCACTAGAGATGTCATTACAAATATTTTCTTTCCACGTATCGATGTTGGATGTTGAAACATCTCCCGATTCTCCGACAATTTTTCCGAAAGATATGTTGTTCCGCTTCTTGAATCTGTCTAACCATCCATTAGAACACGAAAATGGAATTCCAAATTTACTGGCAAATTCATCAGCTTTTGACTGAAACATTTGCCCAGAAATTGGTACATTTTGGCTTCTTTGAATGCTGAACCATTTTAATAAAGCTTCTTCCACTTCTTGATGGCCAGCTTTTCTTAATTTTTTGGGGGAGTTCAAATTTTTCTCGAAAGCAGAAAGTATGCTTTCTCTGTTTTTCCATATTGTTCCAACTGTAGATTTCGATAAATCTTTTTTTCGGCAAATGTCAACTTGGCTACCTCCATTTTGTATTTCTCTTATGATATTTACTTTTTCTTCGATGCAGAATGCTTTACGCTTGCTCGACATGATGTACCTAATGATTTCTTAAAAGAGAATTTTTAACTTGTGATAAACACTCAAATAGGTGAATTAGATGAAATGACTTCCCTTCCACCTGCGTGTGGAAATGAATCTTCCGGCTCGACCCTGAGCTGACCTTTCCCCTTGTTCTCGGGTGCGCATATGCTATACTGTTCATGCTTATACTTGTTCTCCTTTGCGTTTGGTGAACCTTTCCCCTCCCCTCCCTCCTCTTACTGTGGTTTCGCTTACCGAATTACTGGCGGGATTACAACTGCAGAGTGGCTATCGTAATAGCGCATATAGATTGGTGCAGAGTTCTCTGCCTGCAGACCGCCGACTCCTGTCATCACATTAGTCACGGTAACATTAGACACGGTATTTAGAACCACCCCCATTCCCACCCGCAAGGTTTCTTTGATCTGGTGTCTCCCCCGACCCCGCTCGACACCATTTGACCCGCTGACCCCCACCCTTTCTTTGATGGACCACCAGAGGAGGCGATCCACGCATAGTACAGAGTACAGAGTGAACATAAATCACTGGATTTCCCAAGGCACAGGCAGAGAACTCTGCACCAATGTATATGCACCAGATATTTCTACCCTTGAATAAAGACTTATCGCTGATTTACTCCGTGTTTCACTAGCTGACATACATTTCCATATGAAATCACAACTTTTGTCATGTTTTCACAACTGCGGAAAAATAAAAAAATAAAAATAAAAATCAGTCGACTGAAAAAAAAAGTTCGTTATAGCCGATTCTTAACATTTCGGAGGTTCGCTATAAAAGGGTAAATTAGCATTAAATAGAATAGGAAAACGGCGGGACCAAAAATGTCGTTCGTAATATCCGGGAGTTCGTTATATCCCAGGTTCGCTATAACGGGGTTCGACTGTATATATATATATCTTGATAGACAAATATCTCGATAGATATCTCGATATCTGGATATCTAGGTAGATATTTCGATATTTAGATATGTCGACAGATATCTCGATATCTCGACATATCTAGATATTTCGGTTTCTCCATATATCTAAAAATCTCGATATGAAGATAGATATCTCGATATCTCAATAAAAATCTCGATATCTCGATATTTTGATATAGATATCTCGATATCTCGATAGAAATATATCTCTATAGATAGATATATCTATAGATAGATATCTCAATAGATAGAAGAATAGAAAGATATCTCGATAGATATATCGATAGATATATATCGCAATAGGTAGATATCTCGATAGATATCTCGATATCTCGATATATAGCGATATCTCGAGATATAGCGATAGGTATCTCGATAGATCGATATAGCGATAGGCATATCGCTATATCTCGATGATATCTCGATATCTGATATTTCGATATCTGATATCTCGATATCCTATATATCGATAGAAGATATCTCGATATAGATATCTCGAAAGACAGATATCTCGATATAGATATCTCGAAAGACAGATATCGAGATATCTGATATCTCGAGATATCTCGATAGATATCTCGATAAATTGATTTCTCGATAGATAGATATCTTGATAGATATCTCGAAAGATAGATATCTCGATATCTCGATAGATGGATAGATATATTGATCTCGATGTATGGATAGATCTCGATAGATAGATTTCTCGATACATAGATATCTTGAGAGATATCTCGAGAGATAGATATCTCGATAGAGAGATATCTCGATAGATATCTCGATATCTCGATAGATATCTCCATATCTCGACAGATATATCGATAGACAGATATCTCGATAGATAGATATCTCGATAGATATCGATAGATATCTCGATAGTTAGATATCTCGAAATGTAGATATCTTGAAAGGTAGATATCTCGATAGATATCTCGATAGAAACGGTGATCACGGAGGATATCACTGTCGAGATATCACGATATCTCGAGATAGCTCGATATATAGAAATAGAGATATCGGGATATCAAGATATCGGATATCTCGATATCCGATATCTCGATATCTGATATGTGGATATCTGATATCTCGATATCTGATATCTCGATATCCGATTTCTCGATATCTGATATCTCGATATCTTATATCTCGATATCTGATATCTCGATATCTTATATCTCAATATATAGATATCTCGATAGATATCTCGAGAGATAAATATCTCGATATCTCGATAGATGGATAGATAGATTGATCTCGATGGATGGATAGATCTCGATAGATAGATTTCTCGATATATAGATATCTCGAGAGATATCTCGTTGGAGAGATATCTCGATAGATATCTCGATATCTCGACAGATGTCTCCATATCTCGACAGAAATATCGATGGACGGATATCTCGTAGATAGATATCTCGATAGATAGATATCTCGATAGACCGATAGATATCTCTATAGATATTTCGCTAGATATCTCGATATATAGATATGTCGATAAATATCTCGATAGATATCTTGATAGA